>JAGFNQ010003840.1:0-137435 GCA_024364735.1 Boesenbergia rotunda | reverse complement strand
GTGTCTTCGAATGAATGTTCATACTTGTCCATATTGCATTTAGAACCTTTGAACTACTCAATTCTTTAAAGATGAATTGTTTAAGGCATAGATTTTACCAGTTATGTCACCTGACTAAAGCATATAATTGTTGCTACAAGTGTGTGGATCCTAGTGACGGCCCTAGTTATCATCTTATATTTGATCCAAAAGGATTTTTCAACTTTCAAAATGTAAGCCAAAAGAAATTAAAGTTGCATTCATTTCTTCAACTTGATGAGCAGAGCGGGAAGGAAGGGCTGACTCTATACGGCTAGGTCTTGCTCCCTTCAAGCCCACATGGATGATTTCAGCCCTTAAATACCCGTGAGGTGACCTGAGAAGGAGTTGTTTTTGTAGTGTCCTCCATTCTTAGAGAAAGAATCTCTTCGGGTTTCATTGGATTAAAAAATTGCTTCCGTAGTGGCATAGTAGAACATTATTTCATTCCTAAAAGTGATCTAATTAGAAGTGTTATATGACGGCTTTGAGATCAGATAGAGAATCTTTCTTTTCATTCCTCATGAGCCACTTATTTCTTTTATAGAGGAGATGAAAATGATTTCCCTCCTTTTCTAATATAATTGATGGTCTTACACCTTTGGGATACTTCAAATAAGTGTTCATAAAAGAAACAGTTATTCTAGAACCTTTTCATGTTATATTTGTTAACTCTTAAGCTTAGTTGCCTATGAGGGGAGGAAATGATGGGTAATGAAAAAGGGTAGGGGAAAAATTATAGAGAAGGATAAGAAAACATTCTCCTAGCTTTGGTTCCCCTTTGATGCAAGGAAAGAAGTAGAGTTTTTCTTTCAATGGTTTCTTTGAAGAGAAAGAAAGAGGGAGCACGGCTTAAATTTTAAAAATCCATATATTAAAGACAAAAAAAATCATAAATCAAAATTATATTGAGCAAAACTAATTTTGAATCTTTTTTAGTCAGATTTGATTTCCGTGCACTTGAACAATCTCTTTTATGCCTAAATTGGGCAGAACAACTAGGTAAAACTGGGAAAAGTCGGTTCTGCCAAATAAATTGAAGGGAAAGGGCCAATAGGGAAAATTTTCACCACCATGTTTGCGTTTCCGTATGCCATACAAAAGACTAACTTTAGGGTATTTGCTCATGTTCTTGGTGCAAAACCAATTGGTTCCCTAGCTTGAGAATTCTGCTGATCGCTAGTAGTAGCCATCTCAATCATTGCATGTACAAATATGAAAAAAGGAAAAAAGATGAAGCCCTAACTAGACTAATTGTGTAAAATAAGTGAATTATCTAGTTGAAACATTAATTTTTGAAAAAACCCCACGCTTTTCAGTTTCTTTGATTATTTTAACAAATTAATAATTGGCAGTCAAAATAATTCATCTTATTTCTTTATAATTTGAAAATATTAATCTTGAATTTCTTACTTCTATGTATTTCTTTGTTTGTGTTAGTAAGTATATATATATTTATAGTTCTATCCTACTAATTCTACCAATTTGGTATGGTATAAATAATATACACCCTTACAGTTTATCTGTTTACAAATTGGTCCTTACCCATAATGATAGGGTTGTGGACCTTTAGGTTCTTTTTGATGAGTCTATTGATACTCATGTAATATCCATGTATTGATTATCTTAATAATGATCTAATACATTTCCCCCCCTAAATTCTACTGCAGTCAATCAGGTCAACACTCTGCATTCACTTGTGAGATATTATGAGAGAAGGCTTCCCTAGGTGAAACTATTATTTACATATTGTTGGTAGTCGACATTGACATCAACTACTTTGCATGACATCATAATGATTCTAAAGCTACAATCAACATCATCATGGATACTGACGTTCATTGTCCTTGAAGTTGATGTGAGATTGGAAAATATTGCCTAATTTCCTGAAGTTATCCAACTCGTTCATGCCTTGAGCTATTCCATAATATTCTGACTTTGCTGACTTGTGTTCTATACTTAGATGAAGTGCCTTTAGGAGGAACAACAATCCTTTATGAGTAAATTATTATTTTTACTTAACCTGTACTTTTCCTGGATTAACATATTTTCCAAATGTTGCCAATGCTCATTTTCGTTTTTCAACTTACCATATTTCCGATATATTTTCCTTTTTTTATTTCATTGTATCAAATTCACAAGAATTTTAAAGTTAATTCGTTCTTCATTTGGAAAGATGCGCAGAGAAACTTGTCTATAGAAGGCAGAAAGAGAGGGAGCACAAGAAGAGCAGTGATGTAGGCGCAAGCAATAGGAAGAGGTATAAGTTGAACTTATACTTGACAACATGGATATTTTGGATAGTTGGCCTTTTGCTAGGATGTGACATTCATTTTACAGGGGAAAAGACAAAAATATTGATGACAATGATATTGATGATGAATACGAGGATTCACATTCAAGGAAAAAAGGTATAGTATACGTGCATTTGCATCTATCTTGTAACTTAGCTTTACTTAACCATCTTTTTATTCTATCATTCATTATCTCGGATAGGTGTGTGAGAAAAGATACTACTATGCTGCGAGACTAAAATTTATCTAATTTATGTCTTGGCTTGGCCATGTACAACAGACTATGATATTGTGTTTTTTAGGACTAATTATGTTATTTGTTGGAACTAAAATTACTGTTGAATAAAAGTAAAATAACTTCAATGTCGTTGAGGATTTGGTTGATATATTGACAATGCATAAGAGTTTATTTTTAAAGTCCTATATAATTTGTATATAGTTAGAGGGGACTAGCTACGTTCATCAATTCTAATTTTCCCTATGATATGGTGGTAGAGGTCTAGGTATTCATTCATGGGCTTCTCTATTTAATTTTATCACGCAAACTTTGATGCTTGTGCTTCGTAAGCTTGTGGGAGAAAAATTCTCCTTAGCTACAAATGAGGAATCTTCCTTCACCCAAGGTTAAAAATTTGGAGTCGTGCCGAAGTTTTGATTTTTTGATTGGAACAGTACTGTTTTGATATCGTGTCGATGTTTCAATACATGATATCAATAATGGATTGGTGTTGAAGAAGGAAGATGATGAAGTGTAGAAAGAAGACATTGTCTATGTCGAGCATAATTTTAAATCTTATACCATGTTTGGCGAAACGATCAAAATATATCATTTAGGTAAATTATTGAAACTCGATACCACTCAACATACAATGTCTCCATCTCCTTCCTCCTGCAACCTTTAATTTGTCACGGACACCATGCATTGAAGTGTCGAACATATTTTCGATAAAAGGCTGAAACTATGACACGACTTGAGAGTTTGAACCTTGATGCTAAGTGGTATTGAGTTTCAATGATTTATTGGAATTTGGAACGATACGTTTTGATCGTTTCACCTAGAACGGTACGAGATTCAAACCATGCCTTCACCTACTTGACAAATTCTTTGTTCTTCTCACCCAATGCGGCTTTCATCTCCTTGATTTGTCTAGCCTAAATTTCCTTTGTGACGTTAACTTATTCCACATGTAAGCTCCTTTTTATTTATTGTTCCTACTCTTGTTAGAGCAGTAGACTCAATACCCTTTTCTTCTTATATAGGCATATAGCAGCTGTCGATCTTTCCTTGTCAAAGCAACCTCATTCTCACAAGTAATGTTCTCTAGGAAGTCTATTCTTGTAGTGACACTCTTCCTTATTGCTAGGTGCTCTCATTTGTGCAAATGTAGAATGTGAATCAGGTTCGACCATGTTTTGGTATTGAGGCCTAAATTAGATTTTGTCTATGTTTTTAATATATGCATTAAATGTGTTAACACTTGGAATTGTGCAGATGAAGCTTGTGGGGCTAGTTGATTTAACAGATTCAAGTTGGGTTTTGCTTAGTGGCTCGAGTATTCTGATGATGTGCATGGAGGATTGAATGGCTCGAGGAGCTTAGTTCCTTTGATGATTCTACGTTCTAGAATGAGGTGAACTTTTGGGTACGAAGCATTGAATGTTTACGGCTGCTATCATGGATATCGCATGCTCAATGACTCAGTGGTATAAAACGAGATGGTCTCGCATACATATTTGGTCAGATGAGATGAAGTGAGCTAGGGGACCTTAGTGCATTCTATAGCTTGGTGACTTGGGACAAGGTGGAATTGAGGGCATGGAACATTTGACTGGCGGCTCGATGACATTGAGCATTGGTTATGGAATGAACTTGGGGAGTTTAGAGCATTTGATAGCTTAGCAACTTGGATTAAAGAGGTTAAAAATATCAAAGAATGACCTATAAGAGATTACAACAACAACAACAACAACCAAGCTTTATCTCATTAGGTGGGGTTGACTATATGGATCCTTTTACACCATTAAGCTCTGTCCTCTATTATATAATCATCTATATTTAAAAAAAATTATCTTGTTTTATTGTTGCCGACCAAGTCTTTTTTGGCCTTCCTCTTCCTCATTTAATGTGCGTATTTATGAGAGTGAATATAATCTTTAAGCTTTTTGTCTTTAGGCAACATCATTGTAAATGATGTGTGATAGCAAGCTAAGGGTAGGCTACCAAGTGACATGGCTATGAAGCCTTCATCCTAGGACAGCATGTCCTAAGTCGTGGTTTGTTGACTGAGCTCGGCCCTAAGATTTGTGTAGGTTCTTGAATACTAGGCATGATGGATCGAATGGCTCGAGCAGTTTAGTTCACTTGATGGCTTGATATTTTATAATGAGGTGGACTCTAGAGCATGAAGCATCGATCGATTGCGGTTGCAATCATGGATATTGTGTGCTCAATGACTTAGTGGCAGTGTTCTAAATGACAGTTAGGTGGCCGACTAGGCGGGAGGCGACCATTAACCGCACCACTTTGGCCTAAGGCAGTGCTTTAGACGGTAACTCACCTCTTTCCGCCACCACCGCCTAAGGCATTGCTTGTCTAGAATACATATGTATTGACTATCTTGGCCTCAGATACGAGTACTTGACATGGGTAAGATAATTATTTTTAAAATCCTACTCATGATGAATAGACCTAGTATGAAAATGGTTGCTAAGAATGCAGGTCATAGAACCTATAGACAAACCCTAAACCCTATGAGTTTCATACTAGACCTTTATATTTCATTTGTTATTACAATATTTTCTAGCTTTTCATTAATTTTCTTTTATGTTAGCCACACCATGGAACAAAATTAGATATTAGAAAAGCAAGGATGATGGCAATTTCTTGGAAGTTACAAAGTTAGATACTATTTAAAGGCAAGGAAGATGACATGTCTTTGTTTTGTGGCTTAAAAAATCATCCGAAGACTGGATGATTTAACGCGTAAATCAAATAATTAATTTTATTTTCCAGTACCTAGAAGCACCATTGCCTTCGACTAATATGATGGGTTTCGCCTCTTTCTCAGAATTTCTTGTTTCCTATTAATTAAAGAACATTGATTCACGTATGATAATATTGCTCAGTATATGTAGAATTGCTTCTCCTGTAATTTTCCTGAGTTATTGTTAAGAGCTTCAGTTATGTAAATTTGCATGCACAGGACGAAGGACTTCAACTTCAGGGACTAAGGCACGAATAGTTGATGAAGATTTTGAGGAGTTTTTAGAAGGAATGTTCCCATGACTTGAATACTTTCTTCAAAGAAAAAAAAACATAGCTTGGGAACTAGTTTCCGGTTCTTAATTGTGATATATATTGCCCAACTTCATTTGCGGACTGATCCCCTTGGCCTTGTTCAAATGCATTACCTGAATTTTCTATGTTCTCGACATTTCTGGTGAAGAATTAATGGTTGACAATTACATTCCCAACATTTTGAAAATGTTATTTTGCTAGTTCAAAGTAATTCTTAAGTTCGGCAAGAACATACTTGTGTAATTTTATTTTGCAAACACATTTCATTTAGCATTATAGGTTGACAAATTTCTTTAGTTTTGGTTGATTGCTTTGTATGAATGGAACATTGACGGAACGATAAAATTATTGTCGTATGATTTGGAGGTTACGAGTTTAAGTCTCAAAAATAACCTTTTACAATGTAAGTTAAGATTGTGTATATTGGACCATTCTTCAAAACTTCGCATTTACAGGAGTTTTATGTGTCATACTATTCTTTTTGGTTGATTACTATGTAAACCCTCTGGGTATAGATTTTTGTTGAGTGTCTGATCTCTTTCTCATAAAAGATCGCATATTAAGATAAAATATTTTTTATAATTTATATATTTATATTTTATCATAGAATACATAATATTGGATGAATGAGTGATATCATCTTTAGTTTTAATTGTTAAAATATCTCAAAATTTATTAAATTAAATGTACGTTATTCTATAAGTATTGACTTTTGAGTGTAAAATCATTAATCTAAATAGAAGTTCCAGTAATCAATGTATTTGGAAAATTGTTTAAAATTGACTTGCAAGGAAATATTTATTTTCTGTATTTAGTATTATTATGTTTGATAGAATTAAAAATGATATAGATAAGTTAAAATTAAATAGATATAATTCACTATTATATTGTTCCTATTGTTTTTATGATATATTCTCATGGAATGGATTGATACTTAAGATATGAGTATTATTATTTTGGAGATTTGAGTATTATTATTTTGGAGATTTGAGAATCAAAATGGGATAAAATTAGTATATTTATTTTTTTTATGCGTTAGCTATTGTATCCGGGTTATTTGATTTTATAATTTACCTTCAATGTGTTGACTTGTCCTCCTTATGTGTTAGTTATAATATCTGAGTTAATAATTTTCTTAATTTATCTTCGTCGTATTAATTTTGGATGGATTGACATAACGTTGAGATAATCGAATCGTATTTTATCACCCATTATTTGTACCTGTTATACATATTTACTTGCGTGTTTTTTTAATAAAACATTATAAAAAAATCATCTTATTTTTTTTCTTCTGTTATTAAAATGTAATAAAATTAAAATCTGATTACTAATTAAATTATATTTAAATATCATATTTAATTTAATTATGTCTGAAAATATTATGATTGTGTTTTCACCCTTATCTACAATAAAATTGATAAATAAATTATTTTTATGCTCATTATTTCCTTAATTCTCTTAATATTTTCTTGAATAAAATTTCAATGCGTAGTAACTGAATTGTTAGTATTTTTATAGTTTTTTTTAGTTGGTATTAGATATTTAATTTATGTTAATATGATCTATTCAATCTCATAGAAGTTTTTTATCGGCCACTAGAGTAATTGAGAAACGCTTACAATAGATAGTTCATCAACCTAGTATTCAAGATTTTTTTGGTAATTCATATATTTAATTTTCAAACTGACTAATTTTAGAGGTGATCGGTTCAATCCCATGAAATTTTTTTTATCGACTATCAACATAAATTAAAAAATATTCATGGAGATTCATTCACATAATCAGCCTTTTTAAATCTATTTCTAATTCAAAGACTTCTTTGTTGGATTGTTTGGATACTAAATAGATTTTCAATTTGTTTGCATTGATTTGACTTCGTTTATGCTTTTAGAAAAGTTGGTATGCAATGGAATACACAATCAACAAAACTAAATCACAAGCATATAACAATACAAATAATTTACGTGGTTTGATAATCACCTGAATTCTTTCTCCATGACTTAATAGAATTCTTCTATCTTTATTCATTTTTAAATACTTTTCAGAGATGGAGAAATCTTTTACAATATGTCATTACAATAATACAAAAGGAGATGCAAGAATGAGCAAAATGCTTTCTATTTACTTGCTTTCTTTCTCTTGAATTGCTAAAAAAATGGCAGGAATATTGTTGCATTTGTTGAATTGACCTTGATTTATCAAAACTTATAATACCTAAAGAGTATGTCTTTTGAACTTCATTTGTGTCGACCTTGATTAATAAGGACTTTTACTTTCTAACATCATGTCAATTTGACCCGTTAAGACTCTCACTTATCTATAGTTTACTCCTTACGACTTTTAACTCTTTTTGACACTCAATCAACTTTGACCGGGAGGGATTTCTACTTGCAATTACTCCTTTGAGACTTCAATTTTGGCTTGACAAGAGTTCCACTAGCCTAGATGTCACTATTTTGAGACTTCGACTTTGTCTAACGTGGTAATTTTATTTTATTGGACTTCATCACTCGTAAGCATTCAATCCTCTTTGATATATTTGGATTTTCAACACTTGTTAAGAATACAGTCCTCCTCGATGGTAGAACTTTCATCTCTACCAAAACTTGTTAGATTTCTTCAATGCCACCACCAGTTGGACTCCCAATTGAATACAATATCTTTTGGAACACAAAATAAGTTGGGTCCAACTTGATTTACTAAGTATCTCTTAGAAGTCCTTTTCCTTGATATTTTCTTAATTTTAGATGAACTTTTCTTGATTTGACCTCTATATCTGCCTTCATGTCTCAATTAGTCGACTATTTTGATTATTATGTCAACCTAGCTATTGCATTGCAACAAATACTTCAGTCAGTCATCAATTGGTTGATCTATTGTAGCTCTAAGGCCATCCAACTATTGCAACCTACCATTTTCATCTTCTGAATTTCATATTAGTCCATCAATTAACTGCCTAATCAATTGAATTCAACATAATTGACTGCCCATTTGACTATGTCATGAACAAAATCATTGGTTGATCATTCTAATTGGACCGCTTAGTCAACTCACATGCTAATCAACTAAAAATTATCTTCAATTGACTAGATCCTCAACTCAAATCACTTCCAAGATTAAGTCTCCACGTAAGCCTAGTCCCATCTATAATCGAAATTACAAGTTCACTCAACTTTTAACATGATAGGAGTTACCTTCTAAGAGTTCGTGCCTCTAGAATTTTTTAGTGTGCCAAGAAGCCTCACTTTCATGTCTTCCATGCCAAGAGGCATTGCCTTCGCGAACTGAAAGTTACAATGAGAAAGAAAGAAGATCAATAATAATTTAAGACAAAAGTTATTAACAATTCAACTCATAGCTGATCATATCTCATTAACTATCTTCCCTCCTATCTTCCAAATCTAATTTGACGCAAGTCATGCATCATTTAATTGCAATTTTTAGAATTAAACAAATGATAAATAAATTGTATGACACGTATAATAATATTAAGTCGGATAAATAAATCGTATTAGAAAAAAAAAATAATTAACGAGGTTTTTCCAACCTCGGACGACCGGCCCGATCCCACGATAATTTCCCACTGGCCGTCAGGATAAATCGGGAAGTACTCACGATAGACGATCTAGAAACCCAGAGTCTCAGGGTTCGCCACTTCCATATCATATTAGAGCATCTATAGTAACAAGGGATGCTTATCTCAAATATTTATGATCCCACTTCCATATCATCATTCAAATATCTCACTTTTCAAATATTTCAAATTCTATAATCAAACTTTTTACCAACCAAATATTTATAGGTTCCACCTATCAAATATTCCATTCTCAAATATCCTCAATTTCGTCATTAAATATCTCACTAATCAAATATTTATAGATTACATGATGATTTTATTAATTTACATCTAACTTTATATTTAAATAAAATTATTTATATTTTCTAATTCTTCAATTTAATATATTTTATCTATTATTTATCAATAAATATTTTTTTACATATTATTTAATATAATATAATAAATATTTAATAACATTATTTTAATATTAATATTTTATTAAAAAAGAAATAATACCATATAAGACATACAAATCTAACTATCTATTAATATTTATAAAACACAGTTTTGCATACAGACGTGGCATTCACAGGAAGCTTAGGATTCCCGCTTAAACCGAATATAAATTTCTAAATAAAAAATTTATAATTAAAAATACAAATTCAAAAAAAAATATTAATATCTATAAAACACAGTTTTGCATGCAGACGTCTATTAATATTTATAAAACACAGTTTTGCATGCAGACGTGGCATTCACAGGAAGCTTAGGATTCCCGCTTAAACCGAATATAAATTTCTAAATAAAAAATTTATAATTAAAAATACAAATTCAAAAAAAAAATATATTAATATCTATAAAACACAGTTTTGCATGCAGACGTGACATTCACAGGAAGCTTAGGATTCCCGCTTAAACCGAATATAAATTTTCTAAATAAAAAATTTATAATTAAAAATACAAATTCAAAAAAAAATATATAATTACAAATCCTAAAAAGAAAATTTCAGATCTTAATCCAAAATTAAAAATTTTAAAAATAATTTATCAAATTCAAAAAAGATAATTTCAATTTTTAATTTGAAATTGTATTTTAAAATTTTCAAAATTAAAATTTTAAATAAGTTATAATGCTTACAGTAAAGTACATAAAAAAATAAATTTAATTTAATTTTAATGAAATATAGGCCTTTAGCTTCCCATGAGTTGATGTAGGAAAAATGATAGTCCCACATCTGAAGTTACCAAGGCGAATTACACACAAAGTAATTATAAAAATGGACAAAGAACGGTAAAACAACTCATATTTTTCTCGGCCTTTTGGCTAAGATCAAGTATAGTATCTGTTCTTATCAGTTTAATATCTGATATGTGGGTCATTGGTCCATTTTGATATTAAATTAATTTTTATAGGGGATGACCCATCATAGTAACTTGCTATTAGGATTTTCATGCGTCGCTTGTGTGTTGCACTATAGCACAAACCTGACACACCCCTATCAAAGCAAAGTAAACTTCAGATCGCATCCACATCCACCACCATTATATGATCACCATTAATATCTTATATTATAAAAAATAATACTATATCTTTTATTGACATGAATCCATGATGAAATAAAATTATTTTTCATTTTAATTTTTTATTTAATAATAAAAATTGACATATATATTATCATTAAACATGTTATTTGAATTGTGTAAGATTCTCGTGCATTGCACGAGTATTATACTAGTTTTTTAAAAAATAATAATCTATAGGAATACAAATATTTTACGAATTTTAAATTTAAATAGTTACAAATCACAATTAATAAAGTAAATAAATAATTGATAAAATAAACAAATTCACTATATGTTCAATTTTTTTCACTTGTTTACATATCACTAGATGATTATGAAGTTGTTTACCTGTCATATCTCATGTGTCCCTTACGAAGAATTGATGTGCTTAGAGCATCTGCAATGGCTCATTAATCGAGCGTTATAAAGCTCGATTAACGAGCCGTCCGCGTTAAAACCATTGTGGGGAGTGCGTTAATGCGCTGACGCGATGAACACGTTCATCGCATATGACATGACATCATGATTGGTCTGGTGACCGATCAAGCTCCTGCCTGATCTGTCTGCCTGATGGCAGACCGATCAGGCATGCAGACAGCTTGGCTACCTGCTTGCAATTAAAAAAATTAATTTCAATTTCAATTAATTTCAATTTCAATTAATAATAAATATATTTAAAATTATTATTATTATTTATTTTAAATAATAATTATTTAAATTGATAAATATAGTTGAAAATAAAAAATATGTATGTATGAGATTGAATATGTCAGAGAATTAATATGTGAGAGAATGTATATGTGAGAGAATGTGTATATGACATGTGGACCCTACAAATAATAGGGGTTGAATGTTAAACGAATGTGAGAGAATGAATATGTTAATGTTAATGTGTATGTGGCATATGTGTCCCATACTTTTTGATGAGGTGGTAGGTGTTATAACGTTAAATGTGTTAAACGGTTGCGGATGCTCTTAGATGAGTTGATCTACTTTCTTACTGTAATTATGCTCCTCTAATATGTTATTGACTGTTGCATAGTCTAATTCTATTCATCAAGTAGGCATACTCTTTCTTTGTCCTTCATCTTTACTGTCTTTTGTTCCATTAAACGAGATCGGACTTCTTTGTCATCCATATCAACAGTTGTGTTAGGATGGAAAGAGTCATTATGTGCACCTATTGATTTTTGATATTCTTGTTTTCTTTGCAATTCGTCGCTCTGAGCATTAAGGAGCATACATCGGACTATATTTCACAATTCTCTACACATGTTCGTATTGGAAAGTAAATTTAAATGTACTTTTGTATTCTTTATGATATTATCAATTTCTTATCGCTCCGTCTGCTTGGTCGATTATTGTTCCATTTATTATAGATTCCACTATATCTATTCACGATTGTTTTCACCAAAGCCCAATGCGATTTTGCTTTATCCGTAATTCTCTTTTTAGCTCCCTTATCTCGATTAGTATTATAATATGTCACTATTCGTTTCCAAAAAGACCTACTCTTCTAGCCATTATCAATTATTGAATTTTCGCTCATGATTGTGTAGGCCGTTGCAAGGGCCACATTGTTTGCTTGTTATGATCTCCATCTGATTCATTGCCCGTCTCTATTGCTTCATCAACAATAATATCATCAAGCTCTAGTTCAGATAAGAATGATAAAAATTGTGAATCCGGGGTTGCATGAGGTGTTTTGTATCTTTATCACCGTTAGTTGCATCAACACTAGCTCTTCTCAATTCATTTGATTAAATCCTCGATGATTGAAGTAAATTAATTCTATGAGATGAAGTTTGCATGAAATATTGATTACTCTGTCAATATTCAAGGGGGCATGTACAAAATGGAGCTCGAGATTCGCCACTCAAAGAATTTGGATAATTTTAAAAATTATGATAATATGATAGTGGATATGGAAAAGGTTGGGAATTAAGTGGGTGTTGAGTAAGAAATGAAAATTGAGGATGAAGGAGATTAGAAGTTTAGGATGAACATGAGAATTTTTTTCACTAGGATTTTTGTCAATATTTAGAGAGTTGAATAAATTTATAAAATAATGATAGAAATTTTTTATCTATTTCTCTCTAAATTTTTTATATGTAGTTATTTTTTTATACTGAAAAATAAATTTAAAAAAATGATATCTATAGGGGAAAAAATGGGCGTTGCTCAACTGTCCAAAAAATGAGCAACGTTTTTGAGTTTTTCATTTTTTCAAATATTTATTAAATTAAAGACAAATAAAAAAAACTTACCGTGGTCGACAAAAGGTGGGCCCGGTTGCGTGCCACTGAAAATAAAAGGTGGGCCCGGTTTTATCTATTTCTATCTTAATTTGGGCCCGGTTGCATGCCACCAAATTAGAAATTGTCGCAAACTTTGTATCCGATAATTTCTAATTCTTTCCAAATATCCTCTACTTGCCCCCAAGTATGATGAAGCGGTAGGATGAGTAATTATTATCTCAGATATTTACGATTCAATCTTTAACTATGATATATTTTGCAGGAATTTTTTCTTCAAATGAGACACAAATCCTAAGACGTTGGACTTCTAGACCACCTACTGCGAACGTTTTCCGATTTATCTTAGTGACCGATGAAAAATTTTCACCGTTTATTATGAGTGTTTTTCGATTTATCTTGGTGACCGATAAAATTTTTCGTAAAATCAGATCGATGATTCTAAATTTATTTGCTACCTGATTCAATTTTTTTTTTTTTTTAAATATCCCCGCCAACGAGAGAGATACTCGAGAGAGGGAAGACATATTTAGAGAAATATTCCGAGGCTAGTCGTTGCCATCTGGACGGTGGATGATGTATTCCCAACTGTCGCTACACCTCGGAATGGAGTTCGTTTCCTCCAGCTGTCCTGGCCAAGTAAACACGTTCACGTTTACGTTTCCTTCCTTGACAAATTAAATCGTCTCGTCTGAGTCATGGTTTCTAGAGAGGGGCATTTTGGTCCGACCACCCTGTTCTTTCTTTCCACCTTCCCTTCTGGAACAGAAGCTTCTGCTGTTTTCTCTGCCTTCGCCTATTTTTCTCTCTCTCTTTTTCCTTTCAAAATTTCTCAATCGAGAGATAAAATGGGCTCTTGATCTCAATCGAGAGATAAGCGGGCATCTGTTAAACCTCAATGGGCAATTGCTGCGCAGTCCCCAGCGATCCTGATGGGAAGGCGAGGAAGAAGAAAAAGAAGGGGAGGAAGAAGAGACAGAATCCCTTTTCGATCGACTACAACCTAGGTCATAGCTCTGGGTCGGGCATCCTCAGGAATCCCACCGGCCGAGACATCTGCAGCCGGTACGAGCTCGGGAAGGAGCTCGGCCGCGGCGAATTCGGCATCACCTACCTATGCACCGAAAAGTCCTCCGGGGTGCGCTTTGCATGCAAATCCATCTCTAAGAAGAAGCTGCGCGCCGCCGTTGACATTGAGGACGTTCGCCGGGAGGTTGAGATCATGAGGCATTTGCCCGCCCACCCCCACATCGTCAGCCTCAAGGACACCTACGAGGACGACGCCGACGTCCACCTCGTCATGGAGCTATGCGAAGGAGGGGAGCTCTTCGATAGGATCGTCGCAAGGGGGCATTACACCGAACGGGCGGCTGTTGCCGTGACGCGTACGATCATCGAAGTGATTCAGGTCGATGATTGTTTATGATTTTACTATTTCTTTCTGGTTTTTGATTGTTGAAAGTTTGTCTCGTACTTTGGTCAGGTATGTCACGAGCATGGGGTCATGCACCGGGATCTCAAACCTGAGAACTTCCTCTTCGGGAACAAAAAGGAAAATGCACCACTGAAAGCAATTGATTTTGGATTGTCAGTCTTCTTTAAACCTGGTAAATTGCTTTCTTCAGTGACTATTTTGATGATCCTATATTCTACCTTCAATGTTTAACTTGTGAATTTACATATAATTATCAGATATCCATTTATATATAAGCTTTTCTGTCTGCATTTATATTGTGATCACTTTCTTATGCTTTACCAGGTGAACGCTTCACTGAAATTGTCGGCAGTCCTTATTACATGGCACCAGAGGTTCTAAAGAGAAATTATGGCCCAGAAATTGATGTGTGGAGTGCTGGAGTTATACTATACATCCTTCTTTGTGGTGTCCCCCCATTTTGGGCAGGTGATTTTCTGACTTCAGTTAATACAATCGATCGTCTAATTTGCTTGTGAGCATCAATTTGCCATCTGATCTTGTTCTCAATGCAGAAACTGAACAGGGTGTTGCACAGGCAATTTTACGGTCTGTGATAGATTTTAAGAGAGAACCTTGGCCAAGAGTTTCTGGTGGTGCTAAAGATCTTGTGATGCATATGCTTGATCCAGACCCCAATAAGAGGTTTACGGCTCAGCAAGTCCTAGGTAATTTTGAGTTTATTTGATTCCTTGTCAATGCCTTATGAAGTTTACATTCCCTGATCCTTGTTAATTAAGCAAAACTGTGTGCCGAATAGCTTAAGGAAATTCAATTATTTAGTACTGATTAGAATAAAATTTTCTGTTCTGTAACTCATGTATGCTTTGGCCTTTGTAACAATGCAATGATGTTGTAGATCATCCATGGCTGCAGAACGCGAAGAATGCTCCTAATGTTAATCTTGGCGAAACTGTACGAGCAAGATTGCAGCAGTTCTCTGTTATGAACAAACTTAAAAAGAAAGCCTTAAGGGTATGCACTTAAGAATGTTTGTGGTCGTATTGATTGAATTTTAATTTGAACTGTGACCTTTTATAATAGTTGAGGATGTTCAAGGTGATACACATCTAAACTGATCATTTTCAGGTAATGGCTGAATATTTATCTGAAGAAGAAGCTGCTGGCATAAAGGAAATGTTTCAGAAGTTGGATATAAACAAAAAAGGAAGCATTACTCTTGAAGAGATGAAATTTGGTCTACACAAGCTTGGTCATCAGATTCCAGATGCTGATCTCCAGATATTAATGGATGCGGCAAGTATCTGTCTCCGTTTTGAATCTCTGAATGCTATCTGAGATTGAGAACCTTAGTACTTGCATCTAAATTGACATACTGTATGCCCACAGAGGAACATTATGTGAATCTTGATAGGAAATTATTGAAGATATTGTTGACAATGTAAAGAAAAAATGCTTAGAATTTACTAAACCAATAGCATTTTGTTGATGACAGGCTGATGTTGATCGAAGCGGCACTCTAGATTACGGTGAATTTGTTGCTGTATCAATTCACCTGCGGAAAATTGAGAATGAGGAGCACCTTCACAAAGCTTTTTCATACTTTGATCAGAACAAGAGTGGTTATATAGAAATGGAGGAGCTCAGAGATTCATTGGCTGATGACATGGGTCCAAATCATGAAGAAGTCATCAGTGCTATTTATCGTGATGTTGACACAGACAAGGTTAGTTATAAATAGACAATTAGAGTAAAAAATAATGTTCATAAGGCCATGCTATTGTCACTAGCTATTTATGGTTTCTTTACGAACTTGAATAGGA
The DNA here is from genome assembly GCA_024364735.1 of Boesenbergia rotunda. Taxonomy (NCBI): domain Eukaryota; kingdom Viridiplantae; phylum Streptophyta; class Magnoliopsida; order Zingiberales; family Zingiberaceae; genus Boesenbergia; species Boesenbergia rotunda. The sequence goes on along the minus strand of JAGFNQ010003840.1, from coordinate 121,190 downwards.
ACTTGTCAATAATGAGCATGTAATCTGTTGCAGGATGGAAAAATAAGTTATGAGGAATTTGCAACAATGATGAAGGCTGGCACAGATTGGAGGAAGGCATCAAGGCAATACTCAAGGGAGCGGTTCAGTACCCTCAGCTCAAAGTTGATGAAGGATGGATCTTTAGCACTTCAGAATCATGATAGCTAAGAGTTAAGCAAGCATATACCTGAAAGCTTCTTTTGTTTGTTGGTTTCTCTAATATTATTTCCTGTAATAATTGTTTTTCCTTGTCAATCTAGGACCAACCCCCTCGACAAAACTTGACTTGTTTAAGAGGTAGTATATAGGTGATTAGTTTTAGGACATTGATGCAGGGAGGTGGATATAACATTTTTACTGTGGACAGGTGTATCTTGCTATGTTAGTTGTATAGTCCCCTTTGTATTAGAAATAGTATGCTATATGCAAGGTTAATTGCACTTATATAGTTCATCTAACTAACATATAAGTTAACTGGAAAAATTTCTTGAACCTAATTTTTTTTCCCTTCACCATGTTCTATGTTAATCAATAAGGTTAGGTTATGTATGTTATTGGAGATAAGTTTTGTGTAGTTAGTGTTGGAAAAGTGAAAGGAAAAAATAAAATAAAATCGGAATAGTCTCACTCTAGAAGTTTTATGGTAGCAATGCTGTTTATATTAAATCACAACGAATGGATAAGAATCTCTCATGTGTCCCATCGTTGATTAAAACGGGCATCCATTAATCGACTGGCAGCTGTTAGAGTTTCAAGCTAACCAATAGAGACAGTTAATGGCCATTAAGAAACAGGATTAATGGTTGTTATGATTTTCATCCGTGCAATAGATCTTGATAAATTAGTTTTTAATGATTAATAAATTAAATAGAAATAAGATGATTATTTCATGAATAAATCATTATAAATTAATTTCTAAAATGAATGAAAAATTAATATATAATAAATAATTGATCTAAATCGAATGTAAATTTTAACTTTACATTCTAACTTGTATAAGAGTTGAGTTCAGAAGTATGATTATATAAACATTAACTCAAATATGTATGAATATCAATCCAGGTGAAATTACTGGAAGATGTAAAATTAAAATTAATTTGATTATTTGATTGATTAAAAAATTAATCGTGATTCTAATATTAATTAATTGATTAATTAATATTATAATAAATTAATTAAATTATTAATCTAATTAATTAATTAATATTATTGATAATCAAATCAATTAATGATAATTAATATAAATGAAAAGATGTATCCCATACCTTTTCACCTCTTTATCTCTTGAACAAAAAACAACTTTTTATCTCTTAGGAAAAACTATTATCTCTGTAAAAAAATCTAATTAATTTCCAATTCTCATATTGTAAATTCTTCTCTTTAAGTTTTCCTTTATCGCTCATCTCTTAAGAATTTCAAAGTTTTGAATGTTCGATAGGGCTATAGATTTATCATCGAAATAGACTAATCAAGTTAGCAAAAGTGATTCGCTCACTTCTAACGACCCTGTCAACTCATCTCAGGGTTAATATGGAAAAGGTAAATCACGGAGATTATTAACCCGGATGCTATGATTAATATGTGAAAAAATGAATATAATAATTTTATTAAATTTTAATTCTTAAATTTTATGATAGTAACACCCACGTAGAAACTTAACTATTAGATTGACGCCTGACAAATTCAATTTTCAGATATAAAAATTCCAAGGGTTTCACGGTAACAAAGCTGTTTCTATTAAATATTCACAACGAATGGATGAGAGTCTCTCATGTATACCGTCGTTGATGAAAACGGACAACCATTAATCAAGTGTCAGCTGTTGGAATTTCAAGCTAACCAATAGAGACAATTAATGGCCATTAAGATTTTTTGATTAATAAAGGATATCCAGGTTTGCACCCGACTAATTCGCTTGGCTGATCGGCCCTACCTCACAGTCTTCAACGAGAGTCTCCATCGGTCAACGAGGATAAATCGTGAGACGGAGACACGTGACGACTTCACCACTGATGATATCGGTACTCGATGGCCCGACCACGTAGCAGCATGTGGCGATTTCTTCCGTCAACATACTGCATGCTCTACAGGAAGGAATCGAACCCGAGAATTAATGACCATTAAGAGACAAGGTTAGTGGTTGTCATGATTTTTTATGGTGCAATCGACGTTGATCATAATTATCAAATTTAAGTTAATTCGTGTTTGATTTAGAAGCTTGATCAATATTTGAGAGATAGTTGATGATATAGAAAGTCTAACAAAAAAGTTACTAAGGAAAAAATCCAATGAGAAGGTTGATAAAAGAAAAGTCTAAGTAAGTCAAAAATTGATCGGACACTTGGTGATTGAGAGTTCAACGGAAAGATTGGCAAGGGAAAAGTCCAAGTAGGTCAAAGGTTGACCGGAAACTTGGTGAGAAAGTCCAATTAGGTCAAGGAGGACTGAACACTTGATGATTGAAAGTCCAACGAGAAGGTTGGCAAGGGAAAAGTTCAAGTGACTCAAAGGTTGACCAGGCACTTGGTGAGAAAGTCCAAGTAAATTAAAGGTTGACCGGATGCTTGGTGAGAAAGTTCAAGTGAGTCAAAGGTTGATCGAACACTTAATGAGAAAATCCAAATGCGTCAAGGACGATTGGACACTTGGTGAAGAAGTCCTAGTAGATCATGGATGATTGGATATTAGACAATGGGAAGCCTCAACAGATCATGGATAATTGGATGTTGAGTAGAAGAAGTCCTAGTATGTTGAGGTCAATCGGATACAGACAAGATGTGAATTCAGTCTTGAAAGGCTGAATTTAGGATTACCAATCGATCGCCAAGAGATGACAATTATTGATTGGTAAATCCAAAACTCAAATTTCGAGTTTAGGGATGAGCCATCGATTAGAGTAATTGATCGACCCGAATCAATTGATTAAGTCAATCGATTGGTAGGGTTCTTCGAGAGTACAAAATGATCTGGAATCGATTGGGCAATCAATGACCTTAGACCAATTGATTGAGACAATTGATTGGCTAGGTTTTCACGAGGGAATACCAGGTTGCTGAATCGATTGACCAAATCGATTCAGCATAGCCAATCTATTAGGTTAATTGATTCAGCAGTGTTTTCTCTGTGAACAGAATACTTCGAAATTGATTGACTTAATCGATTGGGAAGTTATCAATTGATTGGTATGACTATCAATCGATTAGTCGGGTGAAAAGAGTCATTTTGCAAGTTTGAATGAGCGGATTTGATGTGGTAATCAATTGGGGGTAAGGTTGAATCGATTAGGAGGCGTTTTCCATCCCAAAAGCAACCCGAGAAAAGGTGATCTTATGGAAATTTAAATTTGTTGGTTCTTAAGAGGTTAGAAGCGAGGTGTTATTGTATTTCCAACCATCAAGAGACATTTCAAAGCCACAAGCAAGCATTCAAAGCGAAGTTCTCATCTTGTAAAGTTGTTTTGCTTTCATTTGTAAGTTGTATTCACTTTCGTTATTGTATTGTTGTGAATTTGTTGTAAGAGGCTTCTCCGCCTCTGGAAGGTTTTCGAGAAGTAGAAAGTTCTTAGTGGAGCTATGAGTAAGGAGTGAACTTTTGGATTAGTCACTTCAAGAGGGTAGATACTAAGTAAATCCCAGAGTTGTGTATGTGGAGTTGAAGTTGATTTAAGTTTCCGCAGCGTATTCGACGACAAGCATAAAGCAACGAAGAAAAGCGATCACCCCTCTAGCTCATATGAGTTCTAACAAGTGATATCAAAGTAAGGTCATTCTTCATCGAACTAATTGCCGAAAGAAGCAAAGAGCTAGAGATAGAAGAAGTTGAGCTTCTGAGCCCTAAATTTTAACAAGTTAAAGGACTAATATTCAAGGGAGCTCAATTTCACAAATAGAACTTCAGGATGGATTTGGATATGACATCCGGGCATCTCCACCTTTCGGATTGGGAAACTTCGATCTTTGAAAATCAAGGGTTGAAAATTTCTTTGCAGTGGGCATAGAGCAATGGTTTGCTCTAATAGAGAGATTTGAAACTCCAATGGATAGTAAAAGAAATTGTTCAAGAAGAAGAAGTGGACTAAGGAGTAACTTTAAAAATCTAAAATAAATGACAAGGTAACCAAAACTTTGGTTAATTTGATTCCTAATGACATTTTATGTAAGATAGGTGAATATCAAGATGCCAAGGAATTATGAAGTAAGTTGGCCAAGCTCCATGAAAATCCATCCTCAATGCAAAGTAAAGAAAAATCCAATGAAGAAGACTCATTGGATTAAGAGCTTGAGGATTTAGAGGTTGAGAGGTATTCAACATTGAGGATGGAATTGTAGACGAATCCACCTCAAGGATTGAAGGGAAGAGCTCATTGACACTAGAACTAGAAGATGTCTCAACTTCCAAAGCCAATGAAGACAATAAGTGTTTTGCCTCTATACGTCAAGAGAGCACAAATGATAAAAGTATAATTATTTCAATTTGTAAAAATAAAATTCATATCATCTGCTTTGAGTATAGGGAGAAAGGACACTATAAAAGTAAGCGTCCCAAATTGATGAAGAAGAAGATTCAAATGACACCCAAAGTGAATGCAAAATCAAAAGAGGCTAAAACCTTGATACAAAAGGGCAAAGAATACATTATGTACTTCTTATACAATCACAAGGGATATTATCAAAATCAATGTCTAAAGAGGAGATCCTTAAGTAAGAACAAGAAAGGAAGTTCAAATCAAGAGGGAACTTCTAAAAATAAAACAAAGATATCATTAGTTAATGATATTTCTTGATATCATGATAACACATATGTTAGAAATAAATTTTATTATTTTAGATCATATCATGCTAGAATAACTCTACCTATGAATAAGAAGTAGAAAAAAATCAAGGCAAAAACCATAAAAAAATTAGATACATGCCTAGAAAGAAAAATGATCAAGACATTCATGAATAGTCAAGGATTAATAACTTAGAAATGAAAAATCAAGTTTTGAGATCAAGACTTGATAAGTTAGAAAAGACCCTTAGAAAAATAACAAATAAAGTAAAAGGGTCTATGAAGAAAAATCTAGGCATAGATAGCTAAGAATCATTTAAGGGCAATAAAAGTTTAGGATACAAATCAAAGTCCAAGGATAATGTGCCCTTATATCATAGAGTTTCATATAGCAATATAACTAATCCTAGGTCTAGGAGTCAAGTCAAGATTACAAGGTAAGTTATCCTGAGTATTGACCTTGAGGAGACTAGCATGACTAGGGCTCTAAAGAGGCTTCAAAAAGTCATGAGGAGTATCGAGAGAAGATATCTCTAAGATTCCTAAGAGTGTGTTTTCTTCAGACTAGATGGTTTAGAGTGTGTCAACTCTAATTGGAAAGGTAGTTAACTTAACCATGGTGAAGTTGACACTTTAGGACATTTTTAAGGTATTATGATATCTTGAAAATGAAAATTTAACTCTTAACTTAAAAGAGTTTAAAGTGTGTCAATAAAAATTTGAGATTTGAGATCAATCAAATTGACACAAATAGGAAATTCAAAAATATGCCAAGTTTGGGACTTTGGTACATTCTAGGGAGATGAACAACTTATTCTTCTTTTGACATAATGGTTAAGAATAACACTTAGATAGAAAATTTAAAAAATTATGTTGAGCTTCAACTATCATGCTTGTATGCTCTATCACATGTTATGACATATACAAATATTTCATATTGTTATGATATTTGATACATATCATGTCATACATAGATCATTAAGTTATGATAGTCTTTTTTTTTGAAAGTATGTATTTGATATATGTCATAATTATTATCATGCATTATTTTTAATTTCTTCAAATTAAGTTCAAAATGCAATTGATGTATTAAAATGAGTATTAGTTTCATTAAATCAAATTGATTTTGTGAAGGTTAATCATGGGGAAAACTAATGTGCAAGTCATGTTCATTTAACCCATATATCATGGTTGAAAATTATTTTTAAAAATAATTTCAAAAATATTTTGGAAAACCTTGATGAAATCTATTTGTTGATAAAAATCATTATTGATTAGTTAGATACAAAGTTAGAGTGAAATATTAAAATTTTCAATGGTTTCTAATTTTGTTTCTTTCTTTGAAAATAAGATGTATTTTCATATAAAATTATTTTTTCCCCATGATAGTATATGATATAAGTAATGTCTATATAAAATTTCATGATTTTTTTAATAAAAATTATAGAATTATTTATGAATTTTGAAATTCGGTCTGATTTTGAATTTGAATTTCAAATTACTAATCGATTGGCCAGTGTTACCAATCAATTGGTACATGTTGTAATCGACGAAAACACATGCTCGAAGAATAAGATATTTCTGACTCATATATCAGGTCTTATACGGATACACACTGTTGTTATGTGCATATCCGATAAATATGCAATCAATAATTTTTGGTCCTATCTTAACCTTTTTCGGATTAGACACCAAAACTTTGGCATGGACCCCCACATTTGCAAATATTTATAGGATGATTATCTTTCATTCCACAACTTATAATGACTTTTATCTATTTTCTTCCTAGGTACCTTATTTAAAAGGTAATTAGTTGTTAACACATCCCCCCCCCCCAAATGAACTTTAGTAATCCAGAGTTCAATAGAAGAACACTCATTATCTCTTTTAGAGTTCGATTCTTTCGCTTGACAACTCCATTTTGCTGACTAGATTAAGGAGCTGTTGTTTCATGTCTGACACCATGTTCAACACACAACTCAGTAAATGGTGATACATATTCACCTCCTCAGTTGCTTTGAACTACCTTAATCTTCTTATTAAGTTGATTTACAACATTATTCTTATAGAGAACGAATTTCTCTATAGCTTCACCCTTACTTCTGAGAAAATACACATAATAATATTTGGTGTTATCATAAAAAAATTGATGAAGTACCTATTTCCACCACGTGTCGATGTACCTTTTAGGTCGCATATGTCGGTGTGAATTAGGTTGGGTGGTTCGTTGTTTCTTTTAATATATTGAATTAGGTTGGGTGGTTCGTTGTTTCTTTTAATATATTGAAAGGATGACCTCGTCATTTTATCTTCAACATAAGTCTCACACTTGTATTTCAGGTCAAAGTGGAATGTTGATATACTTTGCATGTTTATTAATCTACACAATACATCGTAGTTCACATATCCTAGTCTACTATACTGCAACATAAATACTTAAGCATACAAGTGGATGAGCTCTCAATTTTATTTATCTTAAGCCTAATAGTCATTACATTGAGCTTAAAAAGCCCATCAAATACATAGTCATTTCCCACAAATATTCCTTCCTTGGACAATACAACTCTGTCCGACTCAAACACAATGCGAAAGTCATGCTTACTTAACAATAATTTAGACATTAGATTCTTTTGAATCTTCGGAACATACAACACATTGCTCAAAGTAAGGTCCTTGTCTGATGTCATCTTCAACACCACTTTTCCTTTGCCCATGATGTCGGAGGTTGATGAGTTCCCCATGAATAACTTGTCTCCACTTATTTCTTCAAAATTGTGGAGCAGTTTCTTGTTGCATATCTGGTGACACTATTAGAGTAGGTGCCCTACAAGCCAACTGTTGGCAAGGGCATTATTGACTCTTGTAAATAAATATCTTTTATTTTGATATAATTCTATTTAGTATGACATTTATTTTATCTTAATACCTATGCTAAATGCATAGATAAAGTCCTTGAGTATACTATAATGAGATGTGGTGGTACACATGATGGTTATCATCAAATACATCAATATTCACTGTATATTCTAAGTGTGTTCCTAGTCAATTGGTTTGCCTAATAAATAAGGATAAAAGGCAACTCAAGCTAGAGACTAGCATCTGTAATATAGTGTACCACATTTCATTGGTAAGAACATAGAGATGTTCAAACATACAGATGGATGCCTATACGATGAGTTCATCGAACAACCCTCATATGAATTTTTCAAGTGATTATCATTTATTGAATGGATAAATCCTTGGTTATTGTTGTACATGACCTAGGACAACACTAAGACTCTATATGCTATGGCTACATTTTGACTCATTTACTGACTCAATTAGGGTTATTAGGTAATGAGATTGAGTGTAGTAATGAAACCTATAGGAAAGGATTCAGGGATTCACCGCACAACCATGAGTGTGGATATCCTATGTAATATATTATTTTATAGTGTATGAAGTCTCTGATCAGAGCTGTAAGATGTGCTTTAGGAAAGGAGTTTCCTAATTGCACACGCGTTGTCACTATAAGATGTTGAAGTAATCTATGGTCCGTAGGACCATGTGTTTTGATGTTTGAGTAAAGGGGTTAAGTTATGTTTAATATGTGTATTTGAGTGTATATGTTTGCAGGATACACATAGACTTAGCTGAACGACTTTGGATCGGGGTGAAGGATTGCATGAGGAGACGAGCCGTGAGCTTGTATGCATCTGAGGGACTATGAACAAGGCAGAAACGATAAGCCGATGGAAGCGTACTTCGAGGCATACACGAAGGATGGCACGAGGACGAGCCACGGGCTTGTATGCATCTAAGGGACGAGAGCCAAAGTTGAAGAAGGCTTGAAGGCAATAGGTCGAGGTTGCAAAGGAAGAGTCAGCTGAGTCGTGAGGGTCCGAGTGCGAGTGAACTGTAATCGGGTTGGGAAACCCTAGGATTAGGGTTTGGCCAGTTGATTGGTCTGGGATTAGTCGACTGGTAGTTGGCACAGAAAATCAGTCGAGTGATCTTCTGTGCAATCGACTGGTGTCGGTTGGGAATTCGAACGTTGGGTTGTAACGTTCGAATTCTGCTAGACCAGTCGACTGGTGTAGTCGATAACGGCTAGTTCAGCTATGAGCTCTATTTAAGGGAGTTTGGTTTGGCTGACTAGGGTTGACGAAATTAGCTTTGATCAAAGGCCAATTAGTAGTCTTGGTGCTCAGGATTTGTTGCAAGGATTGTGGCGAGGTTTCTCCACCCACAAGGAGAGACAAGAGCTAGCCGGAGGTCTTCCGGGGTCTAATCCATCGACGAATAAGGATCGTCCATCTCAAGGACACGTTGTGGAGTAGGAGTCTTATCATTGAACCACGTAAACAGTTTGTATTAGCATTATTACTATTTGTAATTTATATTTCTGCTTGCGCTTGTTAACACGTGTAGGAAGAAATGACGCATTGGAGGCAACAAGTTATTCACCCCCTCTAGCCGGTCCATCGGTCCCAACATAAGATACATTATGTAGTTTTCGAATCAATATATAACCCTCGATGTACCAATGGTTGTAGATACGACCAGGATATATAAGATGAAGGGACCGGATTGTACGTTAGTAATAATCGACTAATTCTTACAGACACTATTCAGTGATACCTAAGGAGTCATGGGGTGGCGATACTAAATGCTCTTACCATGATTCGATGGGTGTTAATCAGAATTAGTTCTGATAACCTATAATCAAGTAGTTGATCATAGGATGAGACTATTAAGGGTATGCCCAAATAAAGAATGAGCATCATCCTAAAACACAAAGAGTTGTGAACCCACGACTACTGTATCCCTAAACCATTGAGGGTCACACAAGTATTGATTTTTCTATTTCCCATCGAGAAAGTCAAACTCAAGTAGTTGAATTTGACGAATAAAGTTTAATGTGATTAAACAGTGAATTTACAACTAAAGTTTCATATGATCAAATGTTATCATTAACATGATTATGATAGACTTATATTATTGGGGTTTAGAAAAGTTCTAACATCCAATAGGTTAAGATAGAAGAAAGAAATTGGCTAGGTTCAATTTGATTTTCTTAGCCATGCAACTCCTCCTATTCCTTGCAAAGATGAAGAGACACATCTCTTTGTATTCCTTGGAAAGACAAAGAGAGACATCTCTTCATATTCCTTGGAAATGAAGAGACATAAATCTCTTTATATTCCTTAGAAAGGTAAAGAGACACAATCTCTTTGTATTCCTCGAGAAGATCTTTGGAGGGCTATATAGAGGAGTGATCCTAGGAATCGATGCAAAAGAAGAGAGAGTCTCTCTCAAGTTTCGTCCTTTCGTTTTCTTCCATTAAGAGAAATCTATCTCTTTGTCACTTGCTTATCTTCTCCGAGAAGGTTGTTTAGTAGTTACAATTGTCTCGACAAAAAATGACATTTGATCTCTAGTGCGATCAATCGTTGGAAAGGGGACTCTGATTGTGGACTTGATTAGATGGAGGAAGGAGGAAGAACAAATTCAAGATAAAGAAAGAAGAGTTATTTCGCTAAACCCGAAATAGTTAGAGTCATCCTTAAACAATGTTGTTTGGGAGGTATGTTTTTGCTTATGTTTTGATTCATTTGTATATTGATACATTTGTTAATAATTTTATTTAGATTATGCTCAAATGATTTATTATGCTTAAATTAGATAGTTTTGTATGTCTAAATAAAAAGATTAAATTGATATTAGATGAATCAATTGTTGGTGCAATCTTGGTTAGGTTAGGGTTGACCTAGTTTGACTAGGCTCGGGTGAGCTTAAATCTGACTAAGCTTGGTAAGCTTGAGTTTGGATGTTTCGATGTTTGATAATGATGCTTGATAATGATGGAGAATGTCATATGATGTTTGAATATCGTATGATGTCAAGTGGGTCAAGGTTGACTGGAGGCTTGATGGAAAAGACCTAGTGGGATTAGGCACACCTAGTGGGACTAGGTGAAGTCCAGGTGGATCGGGGAGATCGTACGCTGGCATGGGAAAAGACCTAGTGGGACTAGGCATACCTAGTGGGACTAGGTGAAGTCCAGGTGGATCGGGGAGATCGTATGCTAGCATGGGAAAAGACCTAGTGGGACTAGGTGAAGTCCAAGTGGATCGGGGAGATCGTACGCTGGCATGGGAAAAGACCTAGTGGGACTAGGTGAAGTCCAGATGGATCGAGGAGATCGCATGCTGGCAAGGTGGAAGTCTACAGAGAGACTTGACCTAACTCGAGGGTTAGGCGAATCTGGTTGGGAACCAGGTTAAGTCCGAGCTGGGAGCTAGGCAGTAGAAATCCAAGTTGGTCAAAGGGGTTGACCGGACACTTGGTAGGGGATCCTAGGCTTGTGAAAACAAGTTAGGTTGGACTTAATCGATTGGGTAATCGATTGGGTGAATCGATTAGGTGATCGATTAGGGCAGTTTGCGTGAGAGGACAGAAGAGCCCTGAATCGATTGGGCAATCGATTCAGGGTATCGGTAATCGATTGGCTAATCGATTACGGCAGTTTGCGCGAGAGAACAGATAAGTTCTGAATCGATTGGGTAATCGATTCAGGACACTCGATTACGAAAACTAGCCGTTGAACGGCTAAGTGTGACGTGGTAATCGATTGGGTAATCGATTCAGAAACCCTAGGCGTCGGGTATAAGGGTTTTCGCGCAGGTTTTGAGCCGTAACACTTCTCCCCTTCTTCTCCTTCATCAGTGTCATCTCAAGGGAAGCCTTGGAGGATATTCCTGCTGCATTTCCAAGGTTCTAGAGGCAATCACAAGCTTGAAGATAGCAAGGAAAGCAAAGAGAGTTCATTCATTGTAAATCTTGTAAGATTTCATTTGTATTTTGCTTTGTTTCTTGTTGTATCTTTGTGAAAGCGTGTAAGAGGTTTCTCCACCTCAAGAAGGAGATCTTTCATAGTGTATGAGAGAGTGAGGAGAGTGGATCCTTGGATTAGTCACCCGGCCGGGGTGGATACCAAGTAAAATCTAAAGTGTTAGTGTTTGCTCGAGTCTTCCGCCGCGACAAATCATCACGGAGCAAATCGAAGCTAATCACCCCCCCTCTAGCTCGTCTACCGGTCCCAACATCAATCACATGATAATTTATATTTGTTATGCTTTTAGGATCTTGTTTGAATGGTTAGATTGTAATGCATGCTTAGATTAAAGATCATGCTTATACTTGTTTTCAAATATCCATACGAGCACTCCTTTGATTTAATTGTTAAATCATAAAATAAATTTTAATTTTTCACTGCACAAAGGGGTATAGAAACATGTGTCTGAATTATGATTCGTCATCCCAATGCACTAGTATCGATCCACCATTGTCGCGGGTTTGAACCCACTAGGTTCAACTCGGAGACCATGGCACAGAGGTCGTCCATTTCTGATCCCTCGTTCAGGTTAGCCTCCTGCTTCTTCTTTGATTTTTACATTCCGAAGATTTGTGACAGACTCGGTTACAGTTGAAGCACTTCTTAGAGAACTTCTTGCTTATACCTCCTCTGGGTCCCATCTTGGATGATTTGGAATTCTTCCGTTTTGAGCTTTGCCCGTGATCAACCATGTTGGCTTTCACAATAGCCTGAGAGAATAGTTTTCTCTCTGAACCCTTGTTGTCTTCTTCGATGCGAAATTTAATAACGAATTTCTCCACGTTCATCTCCTTCCGTTTGTGCTTCAGGTAGTTCTTGAAATCCTTCCAGCCGGGAGGTAGCTTCTCAATGATTGCTGCCACCTGGAAGGTTTCACTTCGAACCATACCTTCTAAGTGGATCTCCTGTAGGATCACCTAAAGCTCCTGGACTTGGTTGATCTCCGTCTTGGAGTCAACTATCTTATAGTCTAGGAATCGACCAATGATGAACTTCTTGGCCCTTGCATCTTCCATCTTGTATTTCTTATCAAAGGGCTCCCATAGCTCCTTAGTTGTTCTCTTCGTATTGTACATAGAATACAACGAGTCGACAAGATAGTTGAGGATGTAGTTTCGGCATAGGTACTCAGAATGAGTCCAAGCCTCCACTATATTGAGGATGCTGAATCCTCAGTATGCTTGGGAGGGTATTTGATCAAGAACTGAACCAGATTGAGCATGATCAGGTAGAAGAGTATCTTCTACTGCCACCTCTTAACTTCTCTGGTTTTTCCCTATGGTTGATTGGAGCATTCCCAATCGGGGCGGAAGCGACCTTGTGATGGACTCCGTTTCACCTCAACACTTTCTGTGACCATCTCAACAAAATTGAATCTGTTTTAAGATTGTTCAGCAAATACTGTCGGAGATAATAAAACTAAATTGAAATTACATAATTTAATTTCAACTTATCTATTGAGTGAGGGTGACCTAAATGGATAATTTTAGGCTGCCAAGCAGGGAAAGAACTATTTGGAATGACTGAGTTGGCTGGAAAGACCTGAGCTACCTTGTATGTATAGTGCAGACTCCCGAGTGTGAATCTAAGTACAGACTCCTGAGAGCAGAGTCTAAGTACAGACTCCTGACTTGAGGCTCCCGACTTGGAGACTCCAAGTCCGACTCTTGAGTGCAGACTCCCAACTTGAGACTTTTGAGTGCAGAGTCTAAGTCGTAGACTCCCGACTTGGAGGATCCTAGTTGTAGATTCCCGAGTCGCAGAGTCTATGTATAGACACCCGACCTGAAGGATCCCGAGTTGCAAGTTCCGGAGTCATAGAATCTAAGTACAGACACCCTAAAGGATCTCAAGTTACTGATTTTCGAGTCATAGAGTCTATGTACAGACTCCTTAGTGCAGAGTCTAAGTACATACTCCCAACTTGGAAGGGAAGAATGAATTGTTAAGGTCTGCGTAATACAGTTTCCTTAAAACAGATTTGTCCCCCTTTGGCTGTACTTTGGGTTAATAGTCGTCCGTTTCCCAGGATACAATAGCGAAACCACACACACAACCAAGCATTGATTGTTCGTGGTGAACTGAAAAAGTACCCGATTGCTATCACACAAGCACGGTGGAGGAAGATTTGGGAGAACGAAGCTAGAAGAAAATCTTTACTATTAGCTTGCAACCTCCCTACAGCCTCTTCCTGCTGTTTTGATCACAACCCCTTTATATAAAAATGATTAACGAAGTTGGGTAATATCGAACCTCGGGCGATGGCCCGACTCTACGGAAGTTTCCCATCGGCCACCAGGATAAATCGAGAAGCGCTTGCGGCGGGCGGTTCAAAATCCTAACATCCCAGGGTTCACGTCCTATTGGAGGAAAAATTCCTATAAAATACATTATAGTTCGGGATCGAATCGTAGATGCCTAGGATGACAATTAGTTGTCCTTCCGCTGCACCATAGCCCCGGGGGCACAACTCCTTGATATAGGAACTTAGACCAATACAGTATTTAATGACCGAATTAATCGTCATTTATTCCCCATTAATCTGTCCAGATCAAAACGTCTGGAGATTATAGATCATTTATTAATCATCGATTAATGCATTATTACATTTGAGCAACAAGCAAAAATTATTCAAGTGGCAAAATATTGATTCATTTGCTCGGGCAAAGTTTACCCCGACCGATTAGCATTCAGCGCTCGTAGGTCATGCTCACCCGCTAATCAACTTGGTTTAGTGCAAAATTCGAACCCTAAATTTATACCCTACGCACTCACATATGTGAAAGAGTCTCCTTCCGTACATTTGTTCACAACTAATCTGTTTATGAATTAATATAAACCAACCAATATATCTTAAAACTTCTAATATAGAACTAAAATTTCATTAATAATAGAGTTGTTTTTTCTATATCTTTTTTCATTCACATATATTCAATAAAATAATATTATTCTTTGAATACTTATGGACAGGAAGAATAAAACAAAAAAAAATGTCCTTTGCGAAATCAAAGTTAGATATGTTTTTTTAGGAATGTAATATTGTTAAGTGTGTATCCGGATAGAGTTATGTTTGTTGAAAAAATAATAGAATAATAAAAAATTAATGTGTAATTGGGTACCTATAAATGAAGATTATTATATAAAATAAATTTTCGAAAAGTAATGTTGGACTAAACGAGCTATTTGTTTGTCTTTACCGAAGAATGTCGTATATATTTTATTATTATTATTTTAAACCTTTTAAAAAAGTTTTAAGTTGGATTGAACACATGAATGAACGTGGAGTCGGCGCCGCGCCGCCGCGCCTGGTAGGAGCCAGACGGAACTCAGGTTTAAATCGTGATCAGTTCGCACACGTGTCTCCAGGACGGTATCTTATTTTTTAAAAAAATTCTATAAAATATATTATAATTAAAAATTGAATGATGAATATCTAAAATAAAAATTAATCATCCTATTGTATACAATGACATAGTAAATTATTCGTTCAATTACTATTCAGATATTTATATATTTGTAATTTAATTTTTAATTATAGTATATTTTGTATGAATATATTTTTTTTCAAATGGAGTATATAATTATGAGAGGTTGGGTTTTTATTTTCTGATTTATTTTCATGATCTATGAAAATTTTTTATTAGACTGATTTGATTATGAGAGGTTAGGTTTTTATTTTCTGATTTATTTTCACGATCTATGAAAATTTTTCATTAGACTGATTTGATTGTTCAAATTTGATATTATCTAATTTATTATTATTAAAATAAGACGGGAATAATTCTATTTTTTAATCGGCTAATAGGGTTGTAAATGAATCAAGCATTCACGAATAAGTTTGGTGTTCGATTTGGTAAAAACTTATTTATGTTCGTTCAATATACATCATACCAATTAAATAAATAAGCTTGAACAACTCATTAAATTAAAAAAATAAGCTTGAACATATATGTGTTTAACTCGTTAATATTCATGAACAACGTTCAAGAATAATATTCAGAGTCATGTTTATTATTAAAATTCTTATCAATATGCTAAATAAATAAAATAAAATAAATTTAAATTATCAAATTCAATGACTAATCAAATAAGTTTTCATTGAGAGTTTAATAACATCTAAATAAATCAATTTAAATCAAGCTCAAACTAAGCTTACGAAGAGATTGATAATATCTAAATGAATCAACTTCAAATAAACGTTCAAACAAATTCAAATTTATAAAAAATAAATTAAATCGAACTTGAATAATTATTTTAAAATTTTAATTCATTTTAAACTCTAACTCCATTAGTTTATCAAATAAAGTTAAACACGTCAAAGTCTGACTCAGGCTTGATTACGGCCCTATCGACTATCGACTATGATGTCGACAGTCAAGACCACGCTATTGAAATTTGAGCCGAAGAAAATAGAAAATAAATGACACGGTTGACTAGTTGAAGATTAAATCCATAATTTACAGCCTTGCTCCCCAAGCAATGCTCAGTTGATTGTAAACTCTTTGCTCGGGAATAGAATGCTCTTTATTAGACTTTTTTACAAACTCTAGTAGAATTTCTTTCTACATTTTCTTTTTATATTTTGTAAAGAAAAAACAGATATATTTATTAATTTCTTCGCATAGGATGGTAGAGATGATCCACCTAACAGATTAAGAACTTGCAAAGTAGGACTTGGCTTTTAAGTTGATTTAGAGGAGTCTTTGCTTTTTCTATAAAGTAAATGAGACATTTGAAAAATAAGTGTTGCCCCAGAAGTAGACTCACAGCTATTTTCTTCTGTTGACACTTCGAGGGTTGAGTGCATAGGTATACTTTGTCGATTTTTTTTTTAATTCAAGGCGCAATCCGGGAACCAAATCCCTCTTAGGAGATCTCCAATCATTAAAGTTCTAAATAAGTTTTTTTTATAGTTTAAATATGCTACATCCACTGGTGGGGTTAATAGTCCATGACGGACACGTAGGATGAAGAAGCTACATGGCGCGACATGACTGGTTGGAGCAGTCCTTCTTCTAGAGCTCCAGGTAGGGATAGCTATGCCCGGGATTAACAAATCTCCTGAGATCACCTCGGGAAGTCGGGACTCGGGATCACCCCGAGGCCCCCCGGGCCAGAAGTCCCCGAGACCACCTCGGGAGAGCGAAGCCCAAGTCACCTTCGACCGCTGATAACAAACCCCCTATTTGCGGATACCTGTGTAATGATCACCAGTATTTACGGGAGGATCAGGGTCCGCAATCCTCAGACATTATCGCCCTCATCCTTACAACGGGCTAGTTTCCACGAGTAGGAGGACCGTTACAAGGGAGATCCGGTAACCGAAAATAGGGGGAACGTGGCGAGAAGCATGGAGACACGTATTATCGTCCCCATCGCCATCAGTATAAAAGGTAGCCCCAACCCCTCCGGTAAGGGGGTTACGCTCTCTTAACTCTACAGATATTTCCTTTCTTGTTGCTTTTACTCTCCCTCAATACACTGACTTGAGCGTCGGAGTGGGCTCCGCCGGACAATCTCTGGCGTGTTCCCCTAATGCTCGTGTTGATCTCGCAGGGCACTGAGTTCCTCCCCGCCACAGTGACTTTCACGTGGGCAAAATCCCAATGATTGGACATTGTCGTCGATTCCTTCCAGAACATCCACGTTATAAAAACTATTGAAACATCTACAATAGTTAGATCCCTAAGTGAGCTTTTTTTATGGTCCAATTTATAACATGTAGTTGCATGACTTCATATATACTACATCAATTTTGAGACAAAAGAGCAGGTTTGGATTTTCACTACTGTTTTTAAATTATAAATCTCAAACCTCACCTTTATAATGATTTATGATTTTTTATTCAGCTTTTGATTTTATAAACTCTCACAAATCTTATATTAGAGATGCCTTTATGAGTTGAATATGCTGATAAGAAATGAAGAGCAAAATATAATCATAAGTTGACCTATTAGATTATTCATACGCTGCGTGAGAATGATCATGGCATGATTTAATATGTGGAATTGACTAAAAGACGTACTTAAATTACAAATCTCAAATCTCACCTCTATAATAGTTCAAGATTTTTTATCCGACTTTTTTGATTTTACAAACTTCTCACAAATCTTGCATTAGAGATACTCTTATGAGTTGAACATGTAGATAAGAAATGAGGAGCAAAAATAAATTCATAAGATGATCGGTCAAATTATTTAATCGTTGTGTGAAAATGACCATAACATGATTTAATATATAAAATCGATTAAAAGACGTACTTAAACTACAAACTTCTAACCTCACCTCTACCATAGTTTAAGATTTTTTATTCAATTTTTTTAATTTTACAAATCTCTCACAAATCTTATATTAAACATACTCTTATGACTTGAACATGCATATAAGAAATGAGAAACAAAAATACAATATGACCGATGAGATTATTTATACGTTGTGAGAGAATGACTATACCTCACCTCTACCATAGTTTAAGATTTTTTTATTCAATTGTTTTAATTTTACAAATCTCTCACAAATCTTATATTAAACATACTCTTATGACTTGAACATGCATATAAGAAATGAGAAACAAAAATACAATATGACCGATGAGATTATTTATACGTTGTGAGAGAATGACTATGACATGATTTAACATGTGGAATTGACTAGAAGACGTATTAATTTTAAAAAAAACATATTTATTTTCTATTTTATTCATTCCATCAAGTACTATGGTGTCACAAATCTTATATTAAACATACTCTTATGACTTGAACATGCATATAAGAAATGAGAAACAAAAATACAATATGACCGATGAGATTATTTATACGTTGTGAGAGAATGACTATGACATGATTTAATACGTGGAATTGACTAGAAGACGTATTAATTTTAAAGAAAAACATATTTATTTTCTATTTTATTCATTCCATCATGTACTATGGTGTCACATTTAAAAGGATAATATGTTGTTGTATTTCAAAAATTAATACTATTTTGTTGCTGCATAAATTTAAAATCAACATCACATTGTTATTGTTTTTTGGGAAAATTTGAGAAAACTCTCCAATATCAAACTGGGCTTTGCATGCACTCCCTAACCAAAAATTTCTTTGCATGCACTCCTTGATGGGATTGACAAGACAGTTTTGTGTGTTATACTTTTTATCAGAATAAAAGAGTAAAAATTCAGTATAAATCGTAAAGATTTGAGTATAAATTATTTGAGATTGAGTACTAATTTAAGAAATTTGAGTATTATTTGAAAAAATTTGAGTATATATTGTTTCAGTATATAGTAAAAAATTCAGTATACATTATCAAAATTTAAGTATGAATTGATTTATATTGAGTATTATTTGAAAAAATTTGAGCATATGAGATTGCATCCACCATATCAAGATTTTCACATGAGGGGTCATCGAAATTTTATACTCAAATTTCTTAAATTAGTATTCAATCTCAAATAATTTATACTCAAATCTTTATAATGTATACTGAGTTTTCTCTCTTTTATACTCACCACATCAAGATTTTTACATGAGGGGTCAGCGAAACTTTGTACTCAAATTTCTTGAATTAGTACTCAATCTCAAACAATTTATACTCAAATCTTTACAATGTATACTGAGTTTTCACTCTTTTATACTCAATCCATCAGGGAGTGAATGCAAAAAAATTTATCATGTGAGGAGTGCATGCAAAGACCAATTTGAAATTGGGAGTTTTCTCCAATTAACCGTTGTTTTTTTCCTTGAAAATTTAATATTTGTTCTTTGAATACAATATCGTACTACTTGATCGGAAGAATAAAATAAAAAATAAATATGTTCTTTAACAAACTTTCATTTGAAAATTAGAAGCATGTTTTTAGAAATTACGTTCACATGCGTGTCTCGATGAAGTAACGTTTGTTGAAACAAATATAATACAAAATAAAAATTTAGAATAATAGAAAAAAATTAATGTGTACTTGGGTACTATAAATGAAGATTATTATACCCAAGAATGTTGGACTAAACGAGCTATTAGTTTGTCTTCTACCCAAGAATGTCGTATATATTTTATTATTATTATTATTTTAATTCTTTTTTTTTTCATGGTTTAAAAGTTTCAACTCGATTAATCGTTAAACACATGAATGAACGCCGCCCCCGCCTGATAGATTCGGAGACAGACAAAACTCATCTTATTCATAAATTAGGAATATATAATCAAATTTATTAAAAAATTAAGTTTGAAATATAATTTAGATTACGTTGTTATCTTTTAATCTAGATTAAAAAATTTTAATTAATTTTTATAATTCAGATTATAATTTTAAAATTATATCAAATAAAATATTTAATTTTATAATATAATCTTAATTATATGAG
Source organism: Boesenbergia rotunda (assembly GCA_024364735.1). Classification (NCBI taxonomy): domain Eukaryota; kingdom Viridiplantae; phylum Streptophyta; class Magnoliopsida; order Zingiberales; family Zingiberaceae; genus Boesenbergia; species Boesenbergia rotunda. Next base: position 101,159 of record JAGFNQ010003840.1, on the reverse strand, counting down.
TAGACAGATTATCAATAATCAATCGTAATCTAAAAATGGCAGTCACTATTTTTTAATCGGCCATGATGTCGACAGCCAGACCATGCTATTCAAATCCGAAACGAATAAAATAGAAAAGTAATCACACGGTTGACTACTTTGAAGATCGAGTTTTAAAACCCAAAATTGAAAGCCTTGTTCCACAAGCAATGTCTCTCTCGAGACACCGTGAGAGAGAGACAAAGAAATTTGATTGGCAAAGTGGTATCATTTAGAGAGAGCAGGAAGCATCGGCCGTCCAAATAGTTTTGAATGCCTTGTGTTTGGAGGTTGATAGTCCAGGAATCGAGAGTTCCTTCTTTTTTTTTTTTGTTGTTGTTTTTGATCGAATTCTTTTCGCCGTTTATCCTGGAATCGTTCTTCAATCTACGTTTCTTCGATCAAGGAAAGACATGATTTTCGTTGGGTTTTATCAATACTTCTCTATTGCGTTGGTTTTTGGCATTTAAGAAATTGTTTAATCCCACTGCTCGATTGGTAATCGTTATCCCACTGTTCGATTGCGTGAGTTTTTAATGGCGACCGAAGGTAAAGAGAATCATGGATCCTTTAGCAACCTGGAGCCGGACGAAACGACCGCTAATTCTCCAGAGGAGCAACGAGACAAGCGAGAGAGTCGAAAGGATAACAAACAAGATCAGATCACGCTCACTGTGCCCTTCTACAAGTTGTTCTCCTTCGCAGACTCCACAGATTACGTCTTGATGCTGTTGGGTTCGCTTGGCGCCGCAGGGAATGGAGTTTCTCTACCCCTTATGACGGTGCTCTTCGGAAATTTGATCCAGTCCTTTGGAGGAGCTTCGAACGGACATGATGCGCTTCGTCAAGTCTCCAAGGTATGTGCATTACGATCACCTTATTAGCGATTGGTTCCTCAAAACTCAAGAAAGGTTGCAGGTTGTGGTGGTATTTCATGGTTAGAATGAAGTTTGTTGGAAAAAGAATGCTTGATAGCCATGGATCTGTTTGCATACAGGTAGCACTGGATTTTGTCTACCTAGCAATTGGATCAGGCACTGCGTCTTTTCTTCGTACGAATACTTACTTGACTCTTACTTAGGTTTCATTTCTGAATTAAATTGTGTTAATGGTGGCTGAAAACGCTGATTTCCCCTCAGAGGTGGCTTGCTGGATGGCTACTGGGGAAAGGCAATCAGCGCGAATAAGGAACTTGTATCTTGAAGCCATATTGCGGCAAGAAATTGCATTCTTTGACAAGGAAACAAATACAGGTGAAGTTGTTGAGAGGATGTCTGGGGATACTGTTTTCATTCAAGATGCCATGGGCGAGAAGGTATACACTTAGTTGCATATCTCTCTGTTGCAAGTAAGCTTGCCCTCATCTACTGAAGCATCAATTATCCTGTCTCGGTGTGATATTTTACAGGTTGGCAAATTTATTCAGCTGGCATCAACTTTCTTTGCCGGATTCATTGTTGCATTTGCACAAGGGTGGCTGCTGACCTTGATCATGCTGTGCACCATTCCCCCTTTGGCGATTGCTGGTGGAATCATGGCCAATATTGTGGCCAAAATGGCATCACGCGGACAAGCGGCTTATGGAGAAGCTGCAACTGTTGTTGAACAAACCATTGGTTCAATTAGGACAGTAGGTTTTGTTTTGCTTTTTTTTTTTTTCCTTTTCCAGAGAGCACTTAAATGATATTCTCCAAATACTCCTATTCAGGTTGCTTCTTTTACTGGGGAAAAACTAGCAGTAAAGAAGTATGATAAGTCTTTAGTAAGGGCCTACAATGCCAGTGTTCAAGAAGGTCTGGTAGCTGGTTTAGGTCTTGGAACGCTCATGCTCTGCATGTTTTGTGGGTACTCCTTGGGAATATGGTCTGGAGCAAAACTGATACTTCATAAGGGTTACACTGGTGGAAAGGTCATCAACGTGATATTTGCAATCCTCACAGGTTCCTTGTAAGTTCTTAATGGAAATTTATTTAATTCCCTGTGTTTCGTAATTGTTAATGAAAGATATTGGTTACCAATGAAGGATCTCTTGTAACACAAGGGACAATAGTTCCTCTACCACCTTCTTTATGCTAATAAACTAATGTTGAATGTTACTTTCTGCATAGATACCATGATCTATAAAACTACAACACCTTTCCTACTATATAATGTATGAAAAAGTCCTAAAACATAATCTAACATCTACCAATATATAGATATCCAGAATGGAGGTATAAGATAAGCTTAAATGTTTTGCAGATTTTACTGCATTAGTTTTATTGTTATTGATTCTGATAGTACATGGTTTTAGCAAGAACCCTGTTAGATGAAGTAGTCAATGGTTATGAATATCTTTGTAGTGTAAAAAAAGGCATTATAAACAATATAGGGACGCTGCAAGTCATGTTTTTCAATAATAAGTTTTTTAACAAGAGGGAATGAAAATAAGAAAAGCTTTATTTATCATGTTATCCTTGTCAACCGTGGGATTTATGATCAATAGGAGACATCTGTCTCTTACAAAATATACTAAGTTCAATTGAAACAGCAGAGAAATGAAAACAACCTTTCCCAGATACTGAACTAGTTCATTTTATACTGAACTATTTATTTTGTTCTGCATCATCCTCCACACTAGAAAGAACTTTACCACATCAAATGAAAATTGGATAATTCATCAACGGATAGAAATACTAAATTTACCACATCAAATGAGGATCAGGTTATTTGTATTGCAGCAAAATTCCTGGCCATGTAAATTTTAACCTTCCCCAAGTCTTTAGGCAGGATGAATGGGTTCTTCCATCAGTTATTTCTGCTATACTGAGTGACATGAAATGTTATGAATATGCTATAAGATTTGGGTGTGAAATTCAACCATCCTTTAGTTTTTTTCCTCTTACTGTCTTCTTACAAACTTCAGCTACTCATTTTCAACTGTTCTTTCTTTTCCAAATGGTACAATCTGAAATTGTCCTTGTTGAAACCATTCTTCAGCTCATTAGGCCAGATAGCACCATGCATGACATCTTTTGCAGCAGGACAAGCTGCTGCTTATAAGATGTTTGAGACAATCAACCGAAAGCCAGAAATTGATGCTTATGATCCCAAAGGAAGGAGGCTTGATGATATTCAAGGGGACATTGAATTTAAAGATGTTTATTTTAGTTATCCTGCCAGACCAGATGAACAAATCTTTCATGGTTTCTCTCTAAGCATTCAGAAAGGAACAACTGTTGCATTGGTTGGTGAGAGTGGAAGTGGAAAATCAACCGTTGTTAGTTTGATAGAGAGATTTTATGATCCGCAGGTTGGTGAAGTTCTCATAGATGGAATAAACCTCAAGGAATTTCAACTCAGTTGGATTAGAGGGAACATTGGACTTGTGAGTCAGGAACCAGTTCTTTTTGCCACTAGCATTAAACATAACATAGCTTATGGGAAAAATAATGCAACTGTTGAAGAAATCAGAGCAGCAACAGAGCTTGCTAATGCTGCTAAATTCATAGACAAATTGCCTCAGGTAAGCACATTGTTTCCAATTTATGAGCTCAGCTAATAGATTATATTCACTTATGTTATTTTTGTATGCTACACCCTGATTTGTGTAAAATTAGAGTTTTTTTTTCTTCTAAAAATTGAAGCGACAAATATTATATTCAGGGCCTTGACACTATGGTTGGCGAACACGGAACACAACTATCTGGAGGTCAAAAGCAAAGAGTTGCAATTGCCAGAGCAATTCTGAAAGATCCTCGAATTTTACTTTTAGATGAAGCTACGAGTGCATTGGATGCAGAGTCAGAAAGAATAGTGCAGGAAGCACTTGACAGGGTCATGGAAAATCGTACCACTGTTATTGTTGCTCATCGATTGAGCACAATTAGGAATGCTGATTCCATTGCTGTTATACATCGAGGATCAATTGTTGAAAAAGGTAACAAAATATGAATATATAGCAACCAATTCTGTCAAAAAAAAAAGGGATAATCTTGTCAAAGTTGACTGAAGTTATATAGCTAAATGATAACACTTTTGTTATCTTCTTTGTGAGATAATTTGTCAAAAGTTCAGTATTCAGTTTCCTTGGAATGCAGATGTTTGGCTCACAAAAATTCTTTTGTTTTTTTGGAATGCAGATGTTTGGCTCACAAAAATTCTTTTGTTTTTTTGTCTAGGTTCGCATGCTGAGCTACTAAAGAATCCTGCTGGAGCTTATAGTCAACTCATAAGGCTTCAAGAAGTGAACCAGGTCCAGGTTAGTGCACACAATTCTGATTCAGAAAAATCTGATGGGGGGATTTCTTCAGGTCAGTACTCGAGCAAAAAGCTGTCCTTGAACCGCTCCGTTAGCCGTGGATCATCAGGCAGACATAGCCGCCACTCATTTCAGGCTTCGTTTGGTTTGCCCATGGGGGTTGATGCCCAAGATACATCCGACAATGTGGATCCTAAAAGCCCTATTGAACATTCAAAAGAAGTACCAGTCCTCCGCTTAGCATATCTTAATAGACCAGAGATTCCTATATTGATACTTGGTTCATTTGCTGCCATTGTTAATGGTGTCATATTTCCCCTGTTTTCAATACTCTTATCAAATGTAATCAACGCATTTTACCAGCCTCCACATAAGCTGAAGAAGGACTCCAACTTTTGGTCATTAATGTTTCTGATATTTGGTGGGGTTTCTTTGTTTGCCCTTCCAGCTAGAACATACTTCTTTGGTGTGGCAGGATCAAAATTGATTAGGAGGATTAGGCTAATGACATTTGAGAAAGTCGTTAGCATGGAGATAGAATGGTTTGATAATCCTGAGAACTCCAGTGGTGCAATTGGGGCAAGGCTATCAGCAGATGCAGCTATAGTCAGGAGTCTTGTAGGAGATGCACTTGCATTGATCGTTGGGAACATCACAACATTGGTTGCTGGTTTGGTGATTGCTTTTATTGCCAATTGGCAACTTTCTTTTATTGTCTTGGCTTTGGTACCTCTCTTGGGTGTCAATGGATACGTACAGATGAAATTTATGAAGGGATTTAGTAAAGATGCAAAGGTATAGCTACATAATTACATATTTATGCTTAGCATGGATTATTCATGGAAATTTATTTTCAACTATGTTTCTACTTTCTAGTATCAGCTTTTAACTATCTTCACTAAACTTACAGTTTGATTTTGAATGGACTTTTATCTAATACCATTCAGTATCCTATTATTCATATTATGCTTCTCATTTTTGTGTTTTCTCTATGCCTGTCACAAGATTTATTGAAATTTTGTATACTACTACTACCTAAGAATTATGTCAGTGCAAAGAAACTCTTAAAAACTGACTACTTATAGCATATGAACAGATTATATTTTTGCACTGAAATGCGAAATGTCAGATCTACTACAATAGTTATTCTTAAGATCCTACCTACTTCCATCAAAGATAGTTTTTGTATGGCGATGTCCAATAGATCTTATTTACTTCCACAAAGATAGTCTTGTGTAAGGAATGACTGATAGACTCTTTTTACAGGATGTTAATCTTTTATCATGATTATCCTTTGAATAATTGTAGGTGATGTATGAGGAAGCAAGTCAAGTTGCAAATGATGCTGTGGGAGGTATCAGAACAGTTGCTTCATTTTCTGCAGAAGAGAAAGTGATGGGAATATACAAGCAGAAATGTGAAGGCCCTATGAGAAAAGGAATTAGGCAAGGGTTAATCAGTGGTGCAGGATTTGGAGTTTCCTTCTTTTTGTTGTTTTGTGTATATGGAGCTAGTTTTTATGCTGGAGCACGACTGGTCGAGAGTGGAAAGACTACTTTTGACAAAGTATTTCGGGTATGTGACCTTAAGAAGCCTTCGTTACTTTTTTGTTTCATCAAATTCATCAATGGCTCTGTTATTAGTTTGATTTCTCAAAGGCTGAATTTATTTGGCCACCATTGAGATTCGCGATTAGAACTGTAACATGGATTCTTACAATGATCAAGATTCAAGAGGTACACACTAATCTAGCTGGATGCTTATACAAGTATAAAAAGTGAATAAGTGCAATATTCCAAGACATAGTTTGAAACTAAATAAAATATAATTTATAATGCCAAATTTAAGAATTTGTAAAGATTTATCCAAAATGAAAGATTTATTGTGTTAGGTGAGGCCTAGGAAGATTTCCTCTTGCTTAGAATAATACTACTTCTGTAGGATAATTGATAAAAAGTAAGGGGGCGTTTGGTTTACTTTATTTTCTATTTTCATTTTCCAGAAAATCATATTTTCTCATTTTCTGGAAAATGACTTTATTTCATTCACTAGTTTTTCAGAAAACGCTATATCTTTTTCTGGAAAACAAGACTGGAAAATATAAACCAAACACGTTTTCCAGAAAATTGCATTTTCTACAGAAAATTGCATTTTCTATAGAAAATGAAAATGGAAAACAAGCAAACCAAACGCCCCCTAAGATTTCCTCCATCTTGAATTTTCCTACTAGGTTCCAAGCCTAGGAATCTAGTGTAGAATCAGTAGTAGAGTAATAGCTCTCTTGTCTGCAAAATGAGTACATTATACAGATCAACTTCAGTGAAACCAAGATAGTGACAAACATAATAAACATGAAAAATAGTGAATAAAGACAAATAGTTCATGAATAAAGTTCATTAACTCCATGAATAAACTTATTTGTTAACTTATGTAAAATTTAATTATAAATTTATTTTATAATTTTTTATTCAAATACATTAAAATAGGGGCACTTACTCTTCAGATCCCAAACTTGATATTAAATTGGTGATTCTTATACCAAACATTTGAAAAGACTTTTATAGTGCCAAAATTGGGTGTTTATCATTTTTTTTAGTCCCAAAATTTAAAAGTAACCATTTTAATATCATGCAATGGGAGGCGCCTCAAGTTCTTTTTTTTTTTTTAAAAATTGCGATTGAACGCTATAACCCAATTGGAAAGGTGAACCCTAGATTAAAATAAAAATAAAATGTTAAGTTTGGGACTAAAAAAGTTTTTTTTTTAAAGTTTGGTATCCAAAATGCCAAAAACAAGCCAAGTTTGGTACCCAAAATGCCTTTTCCTCCATTAAAATATAATAATTTATAAAATTTTATAATCTTAAATTATTCATAATATGTTAAAAATAAAAATAATATAATTTTCATATATTAGTCAAATGCTTAACATAATTTATAAGTACTATAACACTATTAGTTGAACTCAATTAAAAGCTTGCGTTCGACTCAAGCTCGATAAGATTCTTAATAAACAAGCTTGATAAATAAATAAACAAGTTTGAACATAGCTAAGTTTGGCTCTATTTGGCTTGTTTACACTCCCTATCATCTTATGCCTAGTCCCTGAATTGAATAACATCATACAAACTTATGCCTATCAACTCAAGCAGTTTCACTCTTCAGAAGGTATGGTTTTGTTACCTTGCCATGCTGTGTTAGTATAGTTTCAATTATTATTAACTTCCAAATATAAATCTAATAATTAAAAGTCATTTGTATTAGTAATAGATTATAAATTGTTACTACCATCCCTTAAGTATAAAAATTAAAAAGTATTCTTTATTGAGTAATATATGTAAAATAATCATACTTATAATTAAATAGGGTAAATCAATTAATTATATATATGTATCTCTTATATATAGAATTAGTTAATAACAATTAATTATATATATAAAAAATATAGGTACTAATTAATTAACTTTATTGATTAATTGTTTTAATTAAATATATGTATCTATTATATACTTATCAATTGTACGGAGTAGTGTTATCAAATGGCGGCCATGGCTATGGCGGCGCCATGGCGTTTTTTCGATAATCCACCATTTAATGTTCATGGTGTGGCAGATTTGTGTGGTGGGCCATGACGGCTGCCATTCGCACGGCGACCATGGCGGAAATGGTCGCCATGGCAGAAATTTTTTTGTTGAACCGAAAAAAAAGGGGTTGGGTTTTCTGACCCAACCTAAATCCAGTAGGCCTAATTCATAGAAACACTAAAAATGAGTTATTTTCTTCCCCCACTTACAAAGTTGCAGCTGTGCTCCAAGCCTCCAACCTTTCATCTAGTGAACCACTTAGAGCACCTTTCTTGCGACAGGTGACCACCCTTCTCCGGCAACCTCCCTCTGGAGACCACCCTCCTCTGGCAACCACCCTCCAGCGACCAACAGCTCTAGCAAACACTGTTTTCCGGTGAGCAACCCTATTTTCTCACTCTTTCTCCCTGTTTTCTACACCCTCTCGGTTTTTCACAAAAAAATATTCTCCCAACAGCCATTTTCTTCCAACGACTAGCCTCCTCCAGCGACCAATAGCTCCGACAAACACTATTTTCAGTGAGTAGCCCTGTTTTCTCACTTTTACTCCCTATTTTCTACACCCTCTCTATTTTCCACACAAAAATATTATCCCAACAACCATTTTCTATCCATTTTTTTAATTCCTCTATATCTTCATTTATTTATAACACTGCTGCCATGTATGGAATGGTTTCAGTAGTAGTCATCCAATCTTCCTCTTATTTTTAGAATGGCAAATGAAGAACAAGCTGCATCTAATTCTTCAAGGCCAGCTAACAGGGCTGATCCAGGGTGGAAGTATTGCCATTCATTGACAGAGGGTGATACAAATAATATTATGTGCAATTTTTGTGGAAAAATCACAAGGGGAGGGATCACTAGAGTAAAAAATCATCTAATATGAAAGAAAGATAATGTTAAAGCTTGCCCCAAGTGCCCAAGTGAAGTTAAAGAGGAGCTTAAGGCATATGCAACTATAAAAACAAATCAAGGTAGCCTTGAAGTTGCGAGAGATTTTGATCTTGATAGTCTACGATATGATGAGTCTTAAGAGACTTATGGTAATATTTTGAGATTTTTGATATGTTCTTATGAGATTTATGACTTTATTCTATGATTTTCTATCAATTAGGTTTCTTATTCTGTTTATATGTTGTTAGGTTTTTTTTTATAATATTATGCAGCTTTTATTTTAATATTTGCATATATTTTTTATCATGGCCGCAATGGCTTCTGCCATAGTCCGCCACACCATCCACCATTTGTTTATGGTGGAATTTTGGCTTTGTGCCCTGATCCGCCATCCGCCATTAACAACACTCGTACGGAGTAAAAGTCAACCTTATCTTAAGGGAATAAACCAAATTTCTTCATCTAGTCAACCTTAATCCTATCTTGATTATGTGATTTGTGAATCACAGTCCAAATTGAAATTGTGACAAGGTTCATGATTTAAGAAACCTAATTTGCAGATCTTACTTTACTTCTTGTCATGAATGTCCTTCAGTTCCTTCTTTGATTTATCAAGCACCTCTTGTTGTCACACTTGTCTTGACCTTCATCAATTCTTTATTACTTGTTGCATAGTATGTATTCTCCTATAAATTTCATGTCTGTTTATAGCTTCCTCTTCCCCTCCCTAATACTAATGCTATAAATTTTGATCATGCTACCCTATTCAATGTTTGTTCACAAAATGGAATGAGAAATTTTAGTCATGTCACTCGACATAGTTTGAAAACCATGGCATTACATGTGAAATAAGAGAACTATTACATACACTATATAACTTAACATAAAACCAAACCCACAACTCATTTAACTAAAGCTAGATGAATATATTAATTATGATAATAATAAAATATCTCACAAAAAGTAAAATAAAACCAAGTAAGATATTTAATGATGTTTGTTGGGGAACTATTGTAGACCGTTAGGATTTTACTAGTAAATGTGCAAATACATAAGACTGTATGAGTAATAATAAGGTAATATATATAAATAAAGAAGATAACATAGAAAAAATAACCCTAATACTTTTCCCAAAATGAAGATGGTATCGAAGTAGCAGGTTGCTCATATATTCTAGGTTCACCCTTTACACATGATCAAGTGTTCTCTTTGCTTTATTTTTATCCCTGCGAGATTAAGCATCTCTCATCAATTTCTTATGAGTGTCAATCCATTAGAGGATTAAAATAGGTCCAGCCGCCCATAACCTTGCTTGACTTGTACTAAGCACAACCCAAGTTGACTAGGTCATGCCATGCACACCCATAACACCTAGTAGGTTTAAGTCAAGCATTGTGGTTGCACTCATGGGCTTGGGTTAACCCAAGCTCATCACACTCTATGAGATAAGTTTGATTTGATTTTTTATTTATAACAATGTTGTAAATGGCGGTAGGCGAAGGCGGGACGGTCAGTGACCGCCTACCACCTTGGCCGCCTAGGCAGTGCCTAGGCAATTGAATTTTTTTTACTATTTTTTATATATAATATAATAAATAATTATTATTCTTTATAATATTTACATTTAATAAAATATATTAATTAAAAATTTAAAATATCTAAATATTTAAAATATATATATATAATTATATATATATAAGTTGATTAAAATCATTAACCCTAAAGTAATTGTATTAAACCCTAATTACAGCCACATACCCTATTTCGGCCAAGTGACGAGTTCAACACATCACCGGGACTGGGTGACGAGTTCAGACGCATCGCCAAGTCCAGCGACGCCTCTGAGCTCGTTGCTAGGCTTGGGCAATGCCTCCGAGCCAATTGTCGGGCCCTGGCGACGCCTCCGGCCCCGTTCCCGGGCCTTGGCGACGCCTCCGAGTCCCACGGTGGCATTAGAAGGTGAGTAACCGCCTAAAGCACTGCGTCAGCCAGAGGCGATTGATGCTCGCCTCCTGCCTAGGCGGCGCCTAGGTAGCTGCCTTAACCGCCGTTTAGAACACTGTTTATAAATTAACAATAGTATTATAAATAATAAATATTTTAAATAGTATTTAATAGAAAATGAATTTTAATAACATTATTTTTAACTCAATGTGATCGATCCTTCCCCGGTATCTCGCATTAACTAGAGTTTCGTGCACTAGACAATCTTTTTAATTTTTTAATTTTTATAATATTTTATTAATAAAATTTAAAAATAAAAATACAATATTAATATTAATATTTTAAATAATCCAGCAGTGAGGTTGCACTCATGGCCTGGTTAATCCAAGCTCGTCACAATCTATGAGATAAGTTTGATTTGATTTTTTATTTATAAATTAACAATAGTACTATAAATATTAAATATTTTAAATACTATTTAATAGAAAATGAATTTTAATAGCATTTATATTTTAATTCAACGTGATCTAATCCTTCCTGGGATCCCGCATTAGCTGGACTTTCATGCATCAAATGACGCCTAGTACGATAGCTATTATCCTACAAGCTATTGAATTCGTTGATTCACCCATGAATAATGAAAACAATCTGCTTGAACTTGTTGATTCAAAGAAGAATATCCAAAAATAAAAAATAACGACACTGTTGAAAATACCAAAAATCTTCTCCTTAAACATCAACTAAACAGATCCTTATATAAACCAAAAACTCTAAGATACGGAAAAAAGGAAAAAATCTTAGCAGAAAGGAAAAATCCAAATAGAAAAAAAATTGAAACAAACTCAAATCTTAAAAATTCTAAACGGATTAAAAATCCTAAAATTATAAAAGATAGAAATTTTCAGAAATAACTAAAATCCTCTAAGAGGGACTCCAGTATCCTTAAGTTGGACTCCTCTACTACTTTTCCTTCCGAATTGGTATAAAGGGATTCCGATATCCTCTAAGCTGGACTCTTTTACCCATCAAATTGCCATCTTTGATTTCACATTGTTAATGCAAAACAGTTTTCATGGCATTCTAAAACAAATGGTTAAACTTTCATGCATCAAAACTTATCAACAGTTATGATATGATAAAAGATTGAAGGGTGTTTACACATGGATAAACCTCCACCAAGCAGTAGGAAAGTCCCTCAAACTCAACAGCAGAATTCCCAATTTAAAAGAGAAAGGAGGACATTAAAACTTCTTAATTTTTTCACAGAAATCAAGTGAAAGTTAATCAACAACAATAAATCATAAATGTAACACCAAAATCAGCATAATACAATCCATTTAGTGTAGTAAACAAAAGTAAAATCTTGGCTTAGTGTACAAGAACTACGGAAGATGAACAAGAAAATGTTTCCTCCAAGCTTTACACCATAAATTCTCTTGAGATCAAATTCGCAAAGGGAAGGAGGGGGTTGGCGACCACAAAACCCTAGGCTAGGTGATGAAATTTCTTTTACAAAAATCCTCTATTTAATGAGATGGAAACCCTAAAATATTTTTATAAAAACTTATATATATTTCTTTTAAACATAAAAAACGTATATAAAAATTTTATAAAAACATATATATATATATATATATATATATTTCTTTTAAAGAAAAAACTTATATAAAAATTTTAAAGATAATTATTTTAAAAAAAACTTCCACGTTACCTATCTTATATATATATATATATATATATATATATATATATATATATATATATATATTAAAACTAAAAGTTGCCCGCAACCCGATCAAAGTGGATCTCTGACTGCTTTGTCCAAATCTGAGCTAGATCACGCTCCACGTGTATTTTGATCTGGATCCATTTCCAATCACCCAGATCTTCCAAATTGATATACTACAAACCTGCTCAACAAAGATAATATTTATCTGTGCATCGGCCAACTGTATGCATTTTCGGACTTTCGGTACTCTGACTCTAGTCTACTATGACTGAGCCCTCCTAAGTTGAGTTCTACTCTTCACCCAAGTATAAGTTCACTCAATTCATCTCACAGAGCTTATCTAAGCAGCCTTCCACTCGACCTCTCCTCTCCCGAATGCACCGAGTCTTCTGACTCTCTCCCTGTGCTTCTTGCTCACTCCACCAGTGTGTTGTGCTCTTTCACCAAGCGTCTTGTCCCTCGGATGCACTGAGCCCGTCCACTCATTCTATGTGTCATCCTTCTTGCATGCTTTCATCTTGTGCTCTTGGTACATTTGTCTCCAATGCTTCTCATCCTTTCACTTGGTCACTTGGATGTTCCATATCATCCTTCTATGTAGTGCCACGAACCTTTAGTCTTCGGGTATTCTTGTGTGTTATCATAAGTCCTTGCACACTGAGACACATTGTTATGTAACAAGACAAGGCCTAACTTAAACCCTTTTTGCTCAAACATCAAAATAATGATCAAACCACTCGAGGTACAAATAAAGAGAGATGGATCGATAACTTTGACGGGAGTCACAAGAGGTGGACATCATAAGTGATAGTGAAGGATGACAAATGGAGCAACCCATGAACTTGGTGCATTTGAGGGATCGATGACTTTACAGAAGGTAGATTCTTAGATGACATAAGGCTGTAACAATTAGAAGACAGTGAGTTGAGAGAGATTGTGTGATTTGTAAGCTTTGGTTTCATGATTCCGGAGTTGATAGGTTTGGTCGATAGCCTTCAATAGGGGAACATGTGTTTCTGGTTGTAGTTAAGTGTGAGCTTCATCTTGAAGGTTTGCAAGGGCTTATGAGGTGTTAGTTGAGTAAAATTGGAGATCGAATGGGCTAATATTTGTTTTAACTACTATAATGCTTAGTTGACTTATTGGTTCACTAGGATCTTATGCTCGTGGAAAGACTTGATCTTTGTTTGAATGGAATAGAATACCAGTTAAGTCGACTTATGAGACCCTTAGAAATATAAATTGTTGTATTGATTAGTTGAATCGACTAGAATAAGTCTCAGTTGATTGTACATGGTTTGAGTTTATTAGATACTCGTAGAGTCGACTAGAGTTAAAAGTTGTTGACGGATAACTTATGATCTTATCTAATGTAGTTTGCTGGATGTAGATTGAGTTGACTAAATGCATACTTTAACTAAATACTAGTAGTTGGCTAGTAAAGTTTTCTTATCTGGTTTCAGTCGACTTCTTGATGATTGAGTTGATTAATTCCAACCATAAGCTATTTGAATGAGTTGTTGCACCCTTATTACTATAAATAGAGGGGTAAGGGGACCTCAAACACACAACTCATACACAAGTATTTGTCTCTCTATGTTCATTCTAAGGTTTTATGGTGCTCGTGACTATAATCTCTTCCTTATATTATATTTTGTATGATGACTCTCCACCTCTCTCAAATGAGTTTCTTTTCATCCATTGAACAAATTGCTATGTCATAGAGTAGATTCTGGGTATTCACCACGTTATAACTCTGAGTTAGGAAAGTGATTTTTGTGTTTATATGGTTTTAATGTTTCAGTTCTGCATACTAAAACTTGCTAATCTCTATGAACATAATCGAGAAAAATTAATGAGTTTTTGGCCTTTCACCAATATAAGCAAGAGAAAGAAAAAATTTTATTTGCAGGTCAAGGTGCTATTCAGCACTCTTTAGCATTCTGGCATTACTACAATCAAGGATCCTAACATAAACACTCCTTGTGAGCAACAACTATTCTCTCTTCTTTGTAACTTTGTTTAGTGGTTGGCTTCACACATGTTATTGTTTAGAACAGCCTCAACTTTCAATTGTGCCTCCTCTTCTTTGTTGAGCTCATCTATTGTGTAACGACCCGACCCATTTGGCGACCCCTTATTTTTCTGTGGGTCGTTGACCGTCGACCGTGCCGTTACTCACTAGGTCTTCCCACCCGTGGCCAGTGGATTTTTGCCTTCCCCAGGATTCGAACCCTAGACCTCCAAGCTTAAGTACTAGAGTTTATGAATCTTGGTAACCAATTGAGCCAGTTAAGCTTGGAGGTCTAGGGTTCGAATCCTGGGGAAGGCAAAAATCCACTGGCCAGGGGTGGGAAGACCTAGTGAGTAACGGCACGGTCGACGACCGATGACCCACAGAAAAATAAGGGGTCGCCAAATGGGCCGCCAAATGGGTCGGGTCGTTACATATTGAGCAAGATTCACCTCTCTTATCTTCCCAAGCTTGTGAATCTCCATTTTCTTGGGATCGGCTTACATGTGTATATGAGGGCTCACCACCTTCCTCCTCCTCAAGTAGCAAAATGGAAGTTTTTTTGGCGTGTCCTCAATACCAATAACAATCTTCAATCAATTTTTTCCAGGATGTTGTAGTTTAGTTTCTTCGTCTATGATTCCACATCTTCTAGCTCTAATAATTTTCCACTTCTTTGATTGCTAATTTTACACTCTTTCAATGATTCAATGGTGCCAGTTCACTCTACAAATAATTCTTTCCCTTAAGTGATTCTTTACCCTTCAAATCTCTTGCAAATGATTCTAGTAGTTGTCTTAGTTGGAAGCTTTGTATAGGTGTAGTTGCAAAGGTAGTGGATCATAGACACTGTCAATTGTCAACAACTTCATATGTTGCAATATAAGAAGAAAAAAAAGTCTCATAATGTTCTTCTTGGTAATATGCCCTATTGTGCTAGATCTATAATCACTCGTGAGGAATATCTATGCTTCTTTCAGTGATAAACTACTTAGAGTTGTACCATCTCAATGTGGCTTCCCTAGTTCATGGAGGCATTGCTTCTATGGTGCACACCTCATAAACACTTATAAGTGAGAGTATTTCTCTCCTTTCGATTTTTGTCTATGTGAGCAAAATAATACAAATGTTTTTTTTTCCTTTTTACTAAATTATATTCCATTTCCTTCAATTCCTTCTTTTCTAGTAAACAAAACATAAATATTGTATATAGTAGTAGATATAGACACATCTCTCAGATGTCTTTTAGAATCTCTACTAAAATTATGCAACTTGCTCTTGCTTATGCCCATGTCCTATGCTCTTGCAAATTCATCCAATGAAAATTTAAATTCTTCCTTTGATAAGCAACCATAACATTTTGGAGTTGACTTGTTAATTATGCTTTGTCTTGCTAATCCTGCATTTAAATAGAGTTTAATAGCCACCTGGCATATGATTATAGATATCTTTATGATATATTGACATCTATTGCCACAATAGATGCCAATATGTCATAAAAAGTAGTTTTTTTGTGAATTTGTTACAATTTTAAAATGCATGCAATATTTAGCAATCAACACCTTTTAACATAATGGTTGTTAGCCTTTATAGATTTTTTATTTTTTTTAATTATTTTTTACGTACCTGTACAAACTCTGTTGATATTGTGTCCGAATCTTCAAATTTCCTTTGAAGGTATTTTTTGCTCTTGCAATGGCAGCAATTGGGATTTCTCAATCAAGTTCCTTAGCTCCAGATTCTTCGAAAGCCAAATCTGCTTCTGCTTCAGTTTTTGCTATTCTCGATAGGCAATCTAAAATAGATCCAAGCAATGATTCTGGAATGACATTGGAAAATTTGAAAGGAAACATTGAGCTACAGCATGTCAGCTTCCGTTACCCTACTCGTCCAGATATCCAGATTTTCCAGGATCTATGCCTGACAATCCCTTCTGGAAAGGTAAAACACTACTGGGCGTTATTTGCCCATGTGCATACAAATGTTTTGCTCTGACTGTTGAGAGTAAATCTGTAAACCATGCCATAGAAAGCAGGTTCTTAAACACTATATTAACAGTTGTTTCTAACTGAATTACTTCCTTATTATGTATGACTTGAATTTCATTAATACATTAATGAAAAAAAAAGTTTAGAAACTGTTTTGACAAACTATTAGCTTTTAGTTCTTTTGTCAGTCATGCTTTCTTCTGTAATATTTCAATCTTCACTACTACCAAGTATCAAAATATTCTAGCATACATATCTGATATGAAGACTGTTATTTGTTCTCAGACTGTCGCACTTGTTGGAGAGAGCGGCAGTGGGAAATCAACTGTTGTATCACTGTTGCAGAGATTTTATGATCCAGATTCAGGTGAAATACTACTAGATGGCATCGAAATTAAAAAGTTACAACTGAGGTGGTTGAGACAGCAGATGGGCTTGGTGAGTCAAGAACCAGTTCTATTTAACGATACTATCCGAGCTAATATTGCTTATGGAAAGGAAGGAAATGTGACTGAATCTGAGATCATAGCTGCAGCAGAGTTATCCAATGCCCACAAGTTCATTAGCAGTTTGCAGAAGGTTAGATGCTATATCTGAGATTTAGCAACTTGTTAATTCAACAACTACCAAAACTTATTTGTTTTGATTCTAATCACTCTTTCTTCGTCTCCTAGCTAGTCATTTGCTAGAAAATGTTCTTCCAAACTTGTGGTTTTTAGAATTCTTCTGGTCTTTATGAAAAATATCAAGACATGCGCAGATGACAATTTACCATTTCAGTCCAAATCTTATCTTCACCCGATACACTAATTACATGCTTTGCATCTTTCATCATCTAATTGCAGGGCTATGATACATTAGTTGGAGAACGAGGAGTCCATTTATCAGGTGGGCAAAAGCAACGTGTTGCGATTGGACGAGCTATAGTGAAGGATCCAAAAATTCTTTTACTAGATGAAGCAACTAGTGCATTGGATGCTGAATCTGAAAGGGTGGTGCAAGATGCATTAGACCATGTCATGGTCAATCGAACCACTATTGTCATAGCACATAGATTATCTACCATAAAGGGGGCGGATGTGATTGCTGTGGTTAAGAATGGTGTGATAGTAGAGAAAGGGAACCATGAGACCTTATTGAGCATCAAGGGAGGGGCCTATGCCTCCCTTGTAGCACTTCACATGAGCGTGGCACATTGACGTGTAGTTTTCCTTTTAGTATTTATAACTCTTATCATTATGTTTCGAGGATCCAAATGTTAAATACATAGATGTTTCGAATTTGTCACGACCACAAGGGGAGCAATTTTTATACAACACACATTCTACAACCAGATCAAATTTCACTTCTCTATACAATTGCCAAATCTCCTTTATCTGTTTTCTTTCTTTTCTAATGTCCTTTTTCTTTTTCTTGCATTAGGTAGGTTCAGGGATCTAAAAGAAAGATTATGCAAGCGATATGATATCATACGTTTTTGAAAGTCAATGGTGAGATCAGCTATGTAGCAGCAGTATGGAGGACAATCTCATGAGGCCTAAATTTATGAAACCGGTTTATGACTAATCCTGATATCTAGATATCCAATTCATTTGATCCGATTAATTCAGGAGGTGGACAACCCAACCTCATAGACTAGTCACCAGATAAATTTGGGAAGCGCAGATGGATTTTTGTGGATGGTTTAACATCGCAAATGGTTCGAGCATCATAGACATGTGATATGTCCTGTGAGAGAATCACAATTGAGTCAAGGTTGGTTTTAAGCTAGTGTTTGAATATAATAAATTTGTAGTGACAAAAAAGATCAATTCATAGATAGAGGATACTTGAAGATACTTGGGGAACAGTCTATACAAATGAATATAATTTATTACCTACATTTAATATTGATTCAACACATAAATGTTAAATACATGTTGAAGTTAAAATGACAGTTATCTAAATGATGAAGTTAAAATGACAAAATTATCTAGAGTTATTTCACAGTGATTTAAAATTCATGTAACTTAGAGGAGTTAAAAATTATTTTATTATTTTTATTGATGACTATACTAGATATTGTTATGTGTATCTATTGAAAAATAAAGATAAAACCTTATAACCATTCAAAAATTATAAAATTGAAGTTGAAAATTAAATTGGTCAATAAATTAAAATAATTTGAAATGATCGAAAAGGATAATATGATGACGTATTTGATAAAGTTTGCTCATAATCTAGCATTACTGACCAAAGGACAATGTCTTATTCTCCTCAATCAAATGGTATTGGTGAGCGTAAGAATTAAATTTTTAAAGAAATGATGAATGTTATGTAAATAAGTTCGAGTTTATCTCAGAATTTGTAAGGGAAAACTATTCTACCAACAAATTATATTCTTAATAAAATCTCATGCAAAAGGAAGGATAAACTCGTTACGAGTTATGGAAGGGTCATAAGCCTTCCTATAATATTTAATAGTGTGGGAGTGTTTAACTAAGGTGGAAGTACCTAATCCAAAATAAATTAAAGATAGGATCAAAGACAATCAATTGTATTTTTATTGGATATGTTAATAATAGTAGTACACATTAATTTTTAGTATACAAATCAATGATTCTTAATATCCATGTTGGAACAACTATAAAATCAAAAAAAAGTTATATTTTTTAAAGTATTTTTTACTTTTAAAGGGAGGAAAAAAGAAAATTCAAATGAAAGAACTCGTGAATATAAATAATCTGAAAATCATGAAGAACTAAGATGTAGTAAGAGCTAGGGACAAAATAATAATTATTTACCCCTGATTTATGAGTTATGTATTGGAAAATGAACTAAGATAATAAACAAAGTTTTATGAAGTTGTGAGGCTCCTTTTTGGAAAGAATCAATCATTATTGAAATAGAGTCTATCGTACAAAATCATATTTGGGAATTAATTTTTTCGCTTGGAATCCAACCTTTAAGATGTAAATGATTCCTAAAAATAAAATATAAGATTGATGGAACTATTGATAAGTACAGATAAAGCTAGTGGCAAATGGATTCAAATAAAAAAGAAGACCTTGATTTCTTGGACACATATTCACCAATAACAAAGAACACATCCGTTCAAGTACTCGTTGCTATTGCTACAATACATAACCTTGAAATACATCACATGAATGAGAAAACGACATTTTTAAATGGTGAATTGGAGGAAGAAATATATATGGAACAACCTGAAGAATTTGTGGCTCTAGGATAAGAAAAAAAGATGTGCATACTTGTGAAGACACTATATGAGCTAAAACAAGTATCAAAATAGCGGCTTAAGAAATTTGACAAAACTGTGATGTTAAATGAATTTAAAATTAATGAGTGCGGCAAATGCATATATATCAAAAGCACACCTAACTTGTTTGTCACTGCCTACTTATATGTAAATGATATACTTATCATGAGGAGTAATCATGATATAATCATGACTACTTAGAAGATGTCGACCAAGAACTTTGATATGATATATATGGGTATAGCGAACATTATACTCATGATTAATATTACTAAAACCTAAGAAGGAATTATCCTTTCTTAGTCTCATTATATTAAGATAATGCTAAAGATATTTAATGCATGTGATGTTTCTCCTACAAAACACCAATGAACTCAAACTTACACTTGTTTAAAAACCATGGAGAACCTGTATCACAATTAGAATATTCGAGGATAATTGACAGTTTAATGTAGGTCACTAACTACAAACATCCTAATATTACCTATGTAGTCATCAAATTGAGTAGATTTATTAATCTAAATGATGATCATTGAAAGACAATAATAAGGGTTCTTAAATATTTAAGATATAATTTAAACTATGAATTACATTGAATGATATATTCAATAGTAATAGAAATCTATTATGATGTGAATTGGATATCTAATATAAAAGACGTTAAATCCACTAAAGGATAAGTATTTACTATTAGTGGTAGAATAATGTCATGGAAATTCATGAAACAAACATGTATAGCACAATTAACAATGGAATCTATGTTTATATCCTTGGATAATGCCACAAATGAGACCGAATGGCCTTGAAGCTTTTTAAAGGATATCCCATGCATGTTGGGAAAAGTTGGTGTCTATCGATACATTGTAATAATCAATTAGCAATTGGAAGAGCATAAAATAGCATGTGCAATGATAAATCATGACATATTTGTATAAGACATTGATCCTGTCGACAAGCGGAGAGGGCTCTCGCTCGGATGACTTCATCGAATCGAAATGACTCGAGTTGCGGCAGCGTATGAGTCGGGGTCGGGTTCAAGACTGACAAGATAACAAAATTTGATCCTGTCGACTGTTGGATCTTGGATGGCTAGAGAGGGGGGGTTAATGTAGACAGACACAGAAATTTGAACTTTGAACTTATCTGCACTTGAAGGTTAGCAGCGGAAGCAACAAACAGAGGCAGAAAACAAAACAAACAGAAAACAGAAACTACCAGCAACCCAAAGACGCTAACACGGAGGATTTACAAGGTTCGGGGATAACTTGCCCCTACTCCTTGGCGTGCCCGTGAGGTGGGTGATCCCTTGATCGTCGGCAGATCAAGCCCCGGGAAATCCGGATAGAATAACACCTCCTTCTCGGTGGAGAAACCTCTCCACAGCAGTCTCAATAAAATGATGGAAAATAACCACAGAGACACACGAAGGCTTACAGAGCACAAGCAAGCGAAGAAGAACGAGCACAACTCACAACACAGCACAACCTTGGCAAGAGCCTTCACTCAGCTAGGTTTGATTTTGACTCCACATGCGAGAGTACAATATCTCCTCTAGCAACATGATCCCTAATGAAGTGGTGACACACCTCAATGTGCTTGGTCCTTGAATGATGGATTGGATTTTTTGTAAGGTTTGTTATGCTTATGTTGTCACACAACACTTGCACACCCTTGTAGGATAACCCATAGTCCTCTAGTGTGTATCATCCACAATAATTGTGATACACTCTCTCCCATGGCGATATATTCTGTCTCGGTCGTGGAGAGAGCAACACAATGTTGCTTCCGACTTGACCAACTCACTAATGATGATCCTAAGAATTGGCATCCCCCACTTATGCTCTTCTGATCCAACTTGCACCCAGCATAGTCGGAATCGATATAGCCAATTAAGTCAAATGACTCGGTACGGGGGTACCAAAGGCCGACTCCAATTGTGCCCTTAAGGTATCTCAAAATTCTCTTAACGACAATCAAGTGAAATTCCTTGGCACAAACTTGGTATCTAGCGCACATACCCACAACAAAAAGAATATCAGGGCGACTAGCTATGAGGTATAACAGACTATCTATCATACTCCGATATTGGGTTAGGTCAACATGCTTCCCACTCTCATCATTGTCTAATCTTGTGTTTGTCACCATGGGAGTGGTTACCTCTTTAGAGTCACTCATATTAAATTTCTTGAGCATCTCTTGGGTGTATTTTAATTGGTACACATGGATTCCATCTCGAGTTTGTTTGATCTCAAGTCCAAGGAAGAAAGTCAATTCTCCCACTAGACTCATCTCAAATTCACTCTCTATGTGTCCAATAAACTCATTCAAATAGCCCTTATTGTTGGAGCCACAAATTATGTCATCGACATATACTTGGGCTACAAATATATTGTCACCATCTCTTCATAAAAATAGTGTAGTGTCTATTTGTCCTCTCACGAAGCCTTTTTCAATAAGAAATATTGACAACCACTCATACCAAGCCCGAGGTGCTTGTTTTAGGCCGTAAAGAGTCTTCTTGAGCTTGAACACGTGGTTTGGAAATTCAGAATTCTCAACCCCCGGAGGTTGTTCAACATAGACCTCTTCTCTTATGAGACCATTTAAGAAGGTCGATTTAACATCCATTTGATAGAGTTTGAAACCTCTATGTGCTGCAAATGCAAGCATCAATCGAATGAATTCTAATCGTGCCACGGGAGCATAGGTCTCATCGTAATCCAGGCCTTCAACTTGACTATATCCCTTGGCTACCAAGCGTACCTTATTTCTTACGATTTCTCCCTTATGGTTTAATTTATTTTTGAAGACTCATTTGGTTCCAATAATGGTGGTCCTCTTAGGTCTAGGGACTAAGTCCTAAACTTGGCTTCTCTCAAGTTGACCTAATTCGTCTTGCATAGCAATGATCCAATCGGGATCATGCAATGTCTCGTCAATTTTTCTAGGTTCAATTTCTGAAATTAAGGCAACCTCATTAGCCTCATTCCTGAAGAATGACCTAGTTCTAACCCCATGATGGATATCTCCAACAATTTGGTCTTGGGGATGACTAGAGGTTAACCTAGTTTGCCTTGGTGTTGGAGGTGCTTCTTGGATGGTGTCACTAGACAAAGGCTCAGCCTCAGGATCCGGCTGAGCTACATGTTGTCTAGGCTCACCGTCATCAGATTCATCAGCACCATCTCCAACACTCGGACTCTCATCCAAACCTAGTTTCCTAAGTTCAAATTGAACTCCCTCTACTTCTTCTGATTGATCAATTGCTTTTGAGATCTCCTCAAAAACGAAATCAGAAGATTCTTCGACCAATCTAGATTTTTTGTTGTAGACTCGGTAAGCTTTGCTGACAAGGGAATACCCTACCAGTATCCCTTCATCAGCTTTCGCTGTGAACTTTCCAAGATGGTCCTTGGTGTTTAGAATAAACACCTTACACCCAAACACCCGAAGATGTTTAACTGTAGGTGGTTTTCCAAACCAAAGTTCATGAGGAGTCTTCCCTAGAAATCTATGAATGAGGACTCGATTTTGCACATAGCAAGCTGTATTCACAGCTTCAGCCCATAAGTAACTCGGTAAAAAGTACTCATTGAGCATGCTTCGTGCAGCCTCTTGTAAGACTCGGTTCTTCCTCTCTACAACACTATTTTACTGTGGTGTTCTAGGAGTGGAGAACTCATGTTTATATCCTCCCTCTTGACAAAATTCTAAAAATCTTTGATTTTGAAATTCTCCTCCATGATCACTCCTAATTGTTTTAATTGTTGTAGACTTTTCATTTTCAACTCTTCTACAAAATGAAATGAAAACATCTAGAGTTTGATCCTTATATTTTAGAAAATACGTCCAAGTATATCTAGTATAATCATCAATGATCACAAAGCAATATCTACTACCATTCAAAGATATTATAGTACTACAATCAAATAAATCCATGTGTAGTAAATCTAAAGCAGTAGAGGTACTTACAGCGCTTTTATCTTTGTGAGATGATTTCGTTTGCTTACCCATTTGACATGCATCGCAAAGCTTTTCCTTTTCGTACTTGATGCTTGGTAAGCCACGAACAAGTCCTTTGTTGGTCAATTTTCGGATGCTCTTCATGTTCACATGTGCCAATCTCCGGTGCCAAAGTGTAGACTCATCTTCTCTTGACATGAAACACTTAATAGAAGCATTAATAGCACTTTTAAATGAAACTTGATAAATATTATCTATCCTTGTGCCTATTAGTACCGTGTCAAGTATGTCATTTTGTCTAACTAGACATTGACTTGGATGAAATTCAATTGTGTAACCCGCATCACACAATTAACTGACACTTAGGAGATTAAAAGTCATCCCCTTGACTAGAAGGACATTTTTGATTCTAAGACATTCGGATATTTGAATGTCTCCTATCCCTACAACCTTAAGGCTACCATTGTTACCAAAAGATACATTACCTCTACTTTTGCTTTGTAGGGTAGTGAACAAAGATCTATCCCCGGTCATATATTTGGAGCACCCACTATCAACGAACCAAGTTGATAGATGCTCCCCCTCAATCAAAGCCTACACAATATGAAAAATAGAAGATTTAAGTACCCAAATCTTGGGACCTAAAGCACCTACAATGCATGACTTAGGCACCCATGCCTTGACCACTTTCTTTTGGACCCTAGAAGTCTTAGATGATCTAACATGAGTCCTAGACATCAATGAAACAAAAGTTGGTTCTTTAGGTCGGTAACCTATACCAGCCTTATTGTAAACCACCCTTTGAGCATTTAAGATCATGTCTAAAGTCTTGGAGCTAGTTGAGAATTTCTCAAGAAGACTCTTGAGTTTCTCAACCTCACTCTTCAAGGCTTTGTTTTCATCTTCTAATACTTCAACATACAAATCATCAAGATCCTCATCCTTAGAGGATTTTAATTGTTCTACTTCTACTTTTAAAGATTTAACCTTTTCTTTAGACTTCTTTAACAATTCGGTTAAGCATGCAATAGTCCTATAGCATTTGTCTAATTCGGGAGAAATTACCTCTTCATCGCCGCGTTTGAGGAGTCCATAGATTCGTCACAGCTCTCCACATCTTCAATGGCCATGAGAGCTACATGGTGAGTGCTTTTCTCCTCCTTTTCTTCTTCGAATGAGCTGGAAGAAGATTCATCCCACGTGGCCTTCAAGGCTTTCTTCTTCTTCTTCGATTTCTCCTCCTTCTTCTTTAGCTTTGGGCATTCACTCTTGTAATGCCCTTTCTTGCTACACTCAAAACATGTAACAATAGTCTTATCAACTTTAACTTCACTTGTATTACCTTTTCCTTTGTAGCGTCGGCTCTTCCTCATCATTCTCCTTACGAAGTTAGCCATCTCGGATGAAGAAGACTCACTACCATCCTCCTCGGACTCGGATGAGGAAGAAGAGACCTCCTTCTCCTTCTTCTTCTCCTTCTTCTTCTTGGTCTTGTCCCCTGCCACAAGTGTAATCCCCTTCTCCTTGGGGCCTTTGTTAGCAATTTCGTGTAGCTCCATTTCACAAAACAAATCATCTATCTTAACAATTGACAAATCCTTGGATACCTTATAGGCATCCACCATGGATGACCACAAGGCATTCCTCGGAAAGGCTTTAAGAACATACCTCACAAGGTCGCGGTTCTCGACCTTTTCATCAATGGAGTATAAGCCGTTCAATATCTCTTTGAATCGGCCATGGAGTTCACTTACCGTCTCGGACTCCTTCATGGTGAGATTTTGTAGTTGGTTGAGGAAAAGATCCCTCTTGGCTATCCTTGAATCCCGGGTGCCCTCTTGGAGTTCGATAAGCTTATTCCAAAGGTCCTTGGCGCTTGTGAAGGAACCAACTTTTATCAATTGGTCCTTGGTCATCCCGCACTGCAAGGTGACCACCGCTTTCGCATCGGCTTCTCCCTTGCGAGTTTGCTCAGCCGACCATCTTGAGGAGTCAAACTCCTTTCCCTCAGCGTCTTTCGGAGGGGTGAACCCCTCCTTTACCGAGAACCACATACCTATGTCGGTCTTGAGATAATACTCCATGCATGATCTCCAATACTGGAAATCAGCCCCGTCGAAGAAAGAAGGTCAGTTAGTGCTGAATCCTTCTCTCAAAGCCATCATCGTTGTAAACTCTCGGGTGTTAGTCCGTTGAACAGAGCTCCTTGCTCTAATACCACTTGTTGGATCTTGGATGGCTAGAGAGGGGGGGGGGAGAATCTAGCCAGACACAAAAATTTGAACTTTGAACTTATCTGCACTTGAAGGTTAGCAGCGGAAGCAACAAACAGAGGCAGAAAACAAAACAAACAGAAAACAGAAATTACCAACAACCCAAAGACGCTAACACAGAGGATTTACAAGGTTCGAGGATAACTTGCCCCTTCTCCTTGGCGTGCACGTGAGGTGGGCGATCCCTTGATCGTCGGCAGATCAAGCCCCGGGAAATCTAGATAGAATAACACCTTCTTCTCGGTGGAGAAACCTCTCCACAGCAGTCTCAATAGAATGATGGAAAATAAAGCACAGAGACACACGAAGGCTTATAGAGCACAAGCAAGCGAAGAAGAACGAGCACAACTCACAACACAGCACAACCTTGGCAAGAGCCTTCACTCAGCTCTTCCTTCTCACGGTGTCTGTTTGCTAATCGCCTCGCAAAATTCTCCACCTCTTCTAAGTGCTCAAGTTGCAGAAGATTTAAAACAATCGAGTATACAAGTGCTAGCAGAATGATCGAGTCTTGGAGAGCCTCTTCTCCACTTCGCAAATCTTCTTTTAAGCATCTGGCTTCTGCAGCTCACCAGCCTCTGCAGCTCACAGCGTCTCTGCAGCTCACAGGAGCGTCTGAAGCTCACAGGCGTCTGAAGCAACCTCCGCCACCAGCCCACTGCCCTCCTCTAGACTCCACTGAACACTCTTCAGCCAAGCCATAGGTCAGTCGTCAGCCTCGCTAGTCGGTTGCCAGCCCGCGCCAGAAACCGTTGTATCCTACGAAAGGAAAACAACCAAATCTGACGTAGCGAAAGACTCCGGTTGACCCTCCTTGAGTAATCCCTGCAGTACCTACACACTTAGCAGATGTTTAGCACAGCAAATCAACGGAGAATCAAATATCAGAAGATTCAGAGCAGATATCAGTAGTATTCAGAAGAAAATCAAAGCGTCTGACAGCGTTTTCAAATTAAAGTTCAGGCACTGATCGGTCACCAGACCGATCAGTGATGACCCTGATCGGTCACCTGACCGATCAGGGAAAGCCCTGAACGATCAGGCTCCAGCCTGATCGGTCCAGTGAGGTTAACAGGGATCGCGGATCTTCTTGTGATCGGTCACACTGACCGATCACTGATCAAGGATCGGTCACCAGACCGATCCAGCTGTTTGCTTGCCACAACCCGCTGGAACTACACGCCTGATCGGTCACCTGACCGATCAGGTTGTGCCCTGATCGGTCTGGTGATCGATCATGTCATTCCCTGACCAATCAGGAGCCATCCTGACCGATCAGGAGCCATCCTGACCGGTCAGGATGAGGATAGCCCAATCTTTGATCGATCAGATGGACCGATCAGGGTTTCTCACAGAAACCTACTGTCCCTTCTCTGATCGTTCACCAGAACGATCAGAAGCCAAACAGAAATCTTTCTGTTCTCTCCTTGATCGTTCACTAGAACGGTCAGACTTTGCTGGATCGGTCACCAGACCGATCCACAACAGGGAGTTCGTGCCAACTCCCTGATCGGTCTCCAGACCGATCCAGTTTCGACTAATTCAACCCTAAGTCAAGAGAACAGGCTCCCTAGCCTTCTCTGACTCATTCTGGTAGCGGAGAAAGAGCTCACGTGCCCTCTCCGACCAGTACACTCAATGCTCAGTCCCCCGGACCAAGACTTCGTGCCCGGCTTCACTCACCGGGACTTTGTTTCAACCTAGCTTCCCTCGCTAGGACCTGGCTTCACTCACCAGGGTTTCAGTCACCCAACTTCTCTCACCGGGATTTCCATCACCTGGCTTCACTCACCAGGACCCCGCTTCACTCACCGAGGTTTCAGTCACCTGGCTTCACTCACCAGTGTTGGTGCAGAAAGCACCCAAGTCGAACTTGAGTTTTGATAATGGAAAAAGGTTCAAAAGTTAAGTCTTATTTGTTATCTAACATGTTACTCAAGTGTGCAGGAAAAGTCCTAGCGAAGGACTGCTAGGCACTGGCGAATGAATGCTAGGGTAAAAAGTCCTGGCGAAGGACTGCTAGGCACTGGCGAAGGAATGCCAGAGTACTGAAGCCCTAGCGAAGGACTGCTAGGCACTAGCGAAGGAATGCCAGAGTACTGAAGCCCTAGCGAAGGACTGCTAGGCACCAGGCGAAGGATAGCTTGGGACTGAAGACCTGGAGAAGGAATGCTAGGCACCGGGTGAAGGAATGATAGGCACCGGGCGAAGGACAGCTTGGTATCCAAGACCTGGCAAAGGACCGTTGGGCAAAAGTCCAACCGGAGGAGCCGGTTGGCATCAGGTACATTCTCCTGAGAGGAGTAGGTGAGGACGCGTTCCCCGTCGAGGGAACAGTAGGCGTCGGTTCGACCTAGGGTTTCATTTTGGAGACCCAATGTCAGAACTAAGACAGCTAAGGCTGTATAAACTAACATCTTATTGTTTTATGTTGTTTTGGACTAACCCTGGATGCAGGACCGAAGGAACGAGTGTCTGCAGCTCAGAGAGCCTCAAAGGAGTGAGGCAAAGGCTGAGTAGGGCGCCCGGAGTGTCCCGGGCGCCGCCAAGGTGAACACAAATAGTTGAAGCAAAGGAACTGCGTCTGCAGCTCATGGGCAGGGCGCCCCCGTGCTCCCGGGTGCCCCGGATGGTCCGGGCGCCCCCAGGTGAAGCTAAAGAAGCAGATCCCATCGAAGCCAACGGATAAGAAGAGACCCGGTCAACCCGGGCACCCCCAGCGTTCAGGGCGCCCCCGTCAAAGCCTGATCCTGAGTTTTAAGGGATCAGAGCTAACCGAGACGGAAGCGGATCGGCTGACACGTGGGGGGGGGGGGGGGCGCCCCCGACGTCCCGGGCACCCCCAGGGGCTATAAATAGGCCCTTGACCCCAAGGCTTCGGACAACAATTCATTCAACGCAATCACGCTCTTCTGCTCCCGCGCTCTGCTCCAGAAACCTCCCGACTCGAGACTCAAGCGCCGACGACGTCCCGTGCTCCGAAAAGTCAATCTACATCGGACGTCGATAAAAGAAGAGTTACTTTTAAGTTTACTATACTGCTTTTGTAATATCTCTCTGTAAACGTTTTGCGCACTTATAGAATTGCCCGCAGAAAACGGTCAACGACCGTGGGCCTTGGAGTAGGAATCGACCTAGGCTCCGAACAAAGTAAAACTACCTGTGTTCGTGATTGTTTTTATTCCGCTGCGTACTTGCTCTAATTTTTATCCGAAAAGCGTTTAACGATATTCACCCCCCCCCTCTATCGTTTCTCTCGATCCAACAAGTGGTATCAGAGCGGGGAAGTTCAAATTTGGTGCAACCACCAGTTTGAAAATTTTTCGGATTTTTTTTAAATTTTTTTTATTCTTTTTCGTTCGAATTTCTTTCTGTTGATCGAGGTTGGTGCAACACCACTCGACAAATATTTTTTCCTTTATCATGCACTACTAATCCAAGACCAAGTCTTGGGATATTCTTTTTTTTGTGTCTAATTTACATTTCAGATAAAATGGTCATGCAAGAAGGCTTCAGCACCGCAAGACCACCTCTCTTCAGTGGAGAAGACTTCTCCTACTGGAAGAGCAGAATGGAGGTCCACCTGAAAACTCAGGTGGACATGTGGATAATCATCCAGTCCGGACTAGATATTCTAAGAAATGTGAAGGAGTACCTCAAAGCTACACAGAGTGGGACACCGCTCTGAAACGGAAAATTGAAGCGGATGCAAAGGCGACCCAGACCCTTCAATGCGGCTTAACAAAAGAGGAGCTGAACCGGGTGGGCCCTTTCAACAGTGCCAAGGAGCTGTGGGGCAAACTGATCGAGCTGCACGAAGGAACATCAGACACTCGGATCAGCAAGAGAGATCTACTCCTGAACAAACTGTATACCATCAAAATGACCGATAATGAAACAGCAGCTCAGCTTCACGCCCGAATTCAAGAACTAATGAATGGTCTACACACCATTGGTCACAAGGTTGAAAACCGTGACTAATAAGGTATGCTTTAAATGATTTCCCAAGAAACACCTTGTGGGCATCTATGGTAGATGCATACAAGGTTTCAAGGGATCTTTCAAAAATTAAATTAGATAAATTGTTTTCTGAATTAGAGTTACATGAACAGATTAACTGCAATCTGGCCGAGAAAGGTATTGCCCTTATTGCAGGTAAAACTGGAAGGACAACTAAGAAGAAGCCTCAACCTGAACCCGAGTCTAACTCAGACTCAGACTCAGAAGACGAAGAAGGAGATTGGCCTAAGCTGGTCCGACTGGCCCGAAACTACTACAAAGAATTGAAGAACCAAACCAACAAACGAAAAGTCATCCGAAGAAGGGATGAACCAGCTGAACCCGCAAACGAAAAGAACAAGCCCAACGTGACCTGCTATGAGTGCAAGAAGAAGGGTCACTACAAGACGGAGTGTCCGAACCTAAAGGAAACCAAGAAGAATAGAAGGAAGAAGGCACTTCAAGCAACGTGGAATGAGTCCTCCTCCGAAGAAGAAGAAGAAGTCCCACAATCGAACCTACTCGCACTAACCGCCTCAGAAGAAGTCGAGACCGAGTCAGAATCAGAACAGGACAACGACAGACTGACATTCTCAAAGGATGGCAAAATCAAGGTAAGTGGATTTACTAGAAGTCAATTAAACGAGTTAATATCTTATCTTTCTCGAGATTTGGCGAAAGCTAAACTCCGAGTTGAATCCCTCCGACAGGAAGTAAAACTCTTGAAAGAGGGAGCTGACTCTAAACCCTTAACTGAGAAGGTTCAAGAAGGAACCTCTACTCAAGTTGAAAAACTTGAGAAAGAGAACTCCTCCCTGAAAACTCAGGTTAAGGATCTTAGATCAGCTGTAGAACGATTCACTTTTGGTTCCAAGGGTCTTGACATGATTCTTGGAAAATAGAAGTCCGTTCTAAATCGATCCGGACTAGGCTATAGAACCAAATCTAGACAAAGATCTTATTTTGCTGTACTGAATCAGTCCAGAAATAAAGTTCAGGCATGAGTACCTAAACTGTACCTGAACAAACTAACTGGATCAAATCAGTATTGGATTCCCAAGGACAAGATTCACATCTTGCCTAACCATTACCGTGACTTTAGTCCAGGGGGAGCCAAATTAAAAACTATATTTATTGTTAGATAAAACTTAATTCTTGATTGTAATTTGCTTGACTGATTGCTTATTTAATTTCTGCAATTTACCATGCTTAGACTTAGGAATAGTTAATTTAAGGACTGAACAAACTTAACTGAAACTTGACAACATAGTATTGGGTGGAGGTGAGATGATAGTACGTTAGGGAAACCAATTCTAATAAGGTCAAGTATACTTGGTCTCTTTAGACTGGTGAAACTAGCTGAAGCTACCGATCCAAGATTCAAACTAGTTAGATCAGAATTTTTTAAAGATTAATTTTGAAAATGAAATTTCATTAAAAGGCTTTGTCTAAGAAAGGGTTGATGATCTAATAAGGCTACGGCCAAAGAAGGCCTAGTGCCTCGCCAAGACCTGGAAGCCAATTTTTGAAATTCAAATTCAAATTACTTCTTGTCAAATTCAAATCTAACACAAATTTTCAGTTACTTATAGATTTAAACATTCTTTTCAAAATAAATTCAATTGTTTTCAAAATTATTTATGTGTTTCAAAATAAATAATAATTTTTCAAAATAATTTTACTTATCAAAATCTGTCTCACAAAACCTATAAGGCTAACGTGATTGAAAACCCTAGATTGGGTGAGACAGTAAAATTAAACTCAATTGTAACTCCTTTAATACCTATATTGTGACTTAATCCTGTAGTTCAGAATGTAGTCAAACCATGGTCAACACAGTCAAACCATGGTCAACGTACTCAAACCATGGTCAACATAGTCAAACTATGGTCAAAGCAGTCAAACCATAGTCAAAGTAGTCAAATCATGTAAAACCATGGTCAAACCAACTAAACCATGGTCAAACAATGACAAGACATCAAATTGGTCACTTCCTACACACCCCGGGCGCCTGTGACTCCTCGAGCGCCCCCACCATGCCTTTATCTTCACTCAAGGCAAAAAGCTGCCTCTGACCCTTGACCAGGGCACCCGGAACCACGCGGGCGCCCCCATATCAGTCAAAGCAGCAAAAGCTGCAAAATCATCCTGACCGGGGCGCCCGGGCCGTTGTGGGCGCCCCTAACTAGTCCTAAGCCACTGCCAAAGGCAGTAGGCACTGTCCAGGGCGCCTGGAAGCTCCCGGGCGCCCCCAATGAGCTGCCTATAAAAAGGCATCAGAGCCTTCCTTCTTCCCACACCAAAAACTATCCTCCTTCCTCACTTCCTTCCTTCCAAGGAGATCAAGTGACACTTGTGCTTCCTCAATCTCAACCATGCCTCCCCGGTATGATTTCCATTATGCATTTAGAATTATTTTCTTAATTCCTTTCTTATAAATGCATGTTTCTTAACTTAGAAAACGCTGAGCAAACCAAGCGAACCCCAGTACCGAACCGAGTCCCGACCCTAGGTTCCCGACTCTAGAACTATGTAATAAGTTTGCTCGAACAACTTACAAGCCTATCACAACTAGCTATCTCAATAGACATTTCTTTACCCAATCTTGTCCTTTAGCCATGAATGTCATAAACTTCTATCAACTAGATAATCTAGTATTCTGCACTCATTCGATTAATACATCTTTATGTACCGAATTCTATAATAACATAGTTAGACAGGATAATCTCATGTTTGTCACTACTGTTCAAGGGATACCCTTGTCGATCACCCCTACCTTGCTAAATCGATTCCTTGGATTACGACCCTCCCAGTCCACCTTTTGTTGCTATCCACCTAGGAATCCTCCATTTGGTCCTCCCTATTCTCACATTACTCTAGACACTCTCCACTCCCATTTCTATAGGGAAGCCAGACTCCCCGCAGATAGACGATTCCAGTCCGTTGACCTTCAGGTCCAGGACTACGCCCTATATCGAGTTCTGGTCCGCTGCATATTACCACTATCCACTAGGGATGTCGCGACTATGCAACCTTTTCATACCTTCCTTCTGTATGCCCTGATCCATCATTTAGACATTGACATTGGCCTTCACATGTTCCACGCTATTTTACATGCCTCCAGTGTCACGACTCAGGGTCGGGTATGCATTCTGTCACATCATCACCTCCATCCTTCATCACCACGGTCGTGACATTACCGTAGGTGAAATATCCGAGATGACCGATTTTGATGAGATAGGATTTAGGAACTTCTCTTTAGCTGGTATAGACGTGTCGGTCACCGGGGTTTTGACTTGGAGACGATAGCGAGCTGGAGCGCAGATCGACTCAGACGAGGAGGTAGACGTTGACGTTGCAGATCTGGCAGCAGAGGCTCGAGCACACATAGACGAGCCGCCTCCACTGACCATCGACCAGCGCTTCACTCAGATGCAGACGGAGATACACAGCCTCCGAGAGGAGGTTGAGGCTTACCACCTCGAGCAGATGGACGCTCGTTGAGCTGATCGAGAGGTGGACGATGCACGATACAGTGAGATACTGTCACTACCGAGAGCATGGCAGCCTGGCTCATCTGACCACCCTGGTCCCTCTTCATAGTTAGACTATTTCAGCATTGTACTAAGTAACTAAAACTTGACTAGGGTTTGACTACTACTGGACCTTTGTTTGACCAGTTAACTCATTTGGTTTGACTAGTTATTTAACTTGAATATCTGATCCTGATTATGTTTAGTAGAATAGGTTCAGTCTACTGTTGGTTTTCTTACTCATTTTAAAATCAGCTTTTAAAATTTTTAAATGCTTTCAAAATCAGCTCTTTTACTTTGTTTTGAAAAAGTTTTAAAAATTTTTTACTTAGTTTTATTTTAAAATGCCCCCCTTCAAAACTAGGGATTTCTCGCAAATGGACTTAGTCTAGGCCCTAACCCTAGAAATGCATGCACCTATAGATCTAGAAGTCAGCATCTCACAAGCACCTTAGGGTACTTTTGATTGATAACCTAGAAAGGGTTGAGATACTTAGGTCTTTGCCTTAATTCAAGATACTTTAAGTCAGTGCATCTGCAGTAATTGGGGCACTAAATACAAATTACACAGCAATTAAGTTAAGTATCAAGTTTAGAAAATCTAACTTGAACAGAACACTTAACTTGACTAACTCTAGCAAAAACTACTGTTTATAACAGTTAGTAAGTAGCTAATTGGGTTAGACAGGTCCCTAAAAGAGGAAAATGAAACTGATTTGGTTTAATTCTCATCATAAATTGGTTCAGTACAGCAAAATCATGCAAGTTATTTTTCTTTATGCAATTTAATTATTCTGTTTCTACTATATTTATTTGTGTTTGATATATGGCAAAGGGGGAGAGATAGGAAAGGAGAGAGTTTAAAATTTTTTTTCTCTAACTCAAACTCTATCCTTTATTCAAAAAGTACTTAATTAAATTTTTCAAAAGTACTAAATTTTTCAAAAATACTAAGTTTTTCAAAAGTACTAAATTTTTTCAAAAGTACTAAATTTTTCAAAAATACTAAGTTTTTCAAAAGTACTAAATTTTTTCAAAAGTACTAAGTTTTTCAAACCTTTCCTAAGTACTTAAGTTTTCAAAACTCGTCTAAGTACTAAAGTTGTCTAAGTACTAAAGTTTTCTAAGTATTTAAGTTTTTTTAAAAAAACTTTTCTAAGCACTTAAGTTTTTTTAAACTTTTCTAAGTACTTAAGTTTTTCAAATTTCACTAAGTACTTTAAAACTTAAAATTTTCAAAACTTCTTTGAGTACTGTAAACTTAAGGCGTCAAAACTTTCATTAGTACTCAAACTCAAGTTTTTCAGAATCCTTCTTAAGTTTTCTAAGTATTTAAACTTGAATATTCTACAAGTTCTCCAAAATATACAATCAAAATTATCCATCCTTAAAATTAGAATTTATTTTCAAAACCCCCACGAAGTTTTGAAAAAATCTAGGGGGAGATTCCTTCCAAGGGGAGAGAACAAAATTTAATTTTTACTTGCTCTGATTAACTTAACTTTTTGAACCAGGATTGCCATAAATCAAAAAGGGGGAGATTGTTGGTGCAAAAAGCACCCAAGTCGAACCTGAGTTTTGATAATGGCAAAAGGGTTCAAAAGTTAAGTCTCATTTGTTATCTAACATGTTACTCAAGTGTGCAGAAAAAGTCCTAGCGAAGGACTGCTAGGCACTGGCGAATGAATGTCAGGGTAAAAAGTCCTAGCGAAGGACTGCTAGGCACTGGCGAAGGAATGCCAGGGTAAAAAGTCCTGGCGAAGGACTGCTAGGCACTGGCGAAGGAATGCTAGGGTACTAAAGTCCTAGCGAAGGACTGCTAGGCACTGGCGAAGGAATGCCAGAGTACTGAAGCCCTAGCGAAGGACTGCTAGGCACCAGGCGAAGGATAGCTTGGGACTGAAGACCTGGCGAAGGAATGCTAGGCACCGGGCGAAGGACAGCTTGGTATCCAAGACCTGGCAAAGGACCGCTGGGCAAAAGTCCAACCGGAGGAGCCGGTTGGCATCAGGTACATTCTCCCGAGAGGAGTAGGTGAGGACGCGTTCCCCGTCGAGGGAACAGTAGGCGTCGGTTCGACCTAGGGTTTCATTTTGGAGACCCAAAGTCAGAACCAAGACAGCTAAGGCTGTATAAACTAACATCTTATTGTTTTATGTTGTTTTGGACTAACCCTGGATGCAGGACCGAAGGAACGAGTGTCTGCAGCTCAGAGAGCCTCAAAGGAGTGAGGCAAAGGCTGAGTAGGGCGCCCGGAGTGTCCCGGGCGCCCCCAAGGTGAACACAAATAGTTGAAGCAAAGGAACTGCGTCTGCAGCTCATGGGCAAGGCGCCCTCGTGCTCCCGGGCACCCCGGATGGTCCGGGCGCCCCCAGGTGAAGCTAAAGAAGCAGATCCCATCGAAGCCAACGGATAAGAAGAGACCCGATCAACCTGGGCGCCCCCAGCGTTCAGGGCGCCCCCGTCAAAGCCTGATCCCGAGTTTTAAGGGATCAGAGCTGACCGAGACGGAAGCGGATCGGCTGACACGTGGGGGGGCGCCCCCGACGTCTCGGGCACCCCCAGGGGCTATAAATAGGCCCTCGACCCCAAGGCTTCGGACAACAATTCATTCAACGCAATCACGCTCTTCTGCTCCCGCGCTCTGCTCCAGAAACCTCCCGACTTGAGACTCAAGCACCGACGACATCCCATTGCTCTGAAAAGTCAATCTACATCGGACGTCGGTAAAAGAAGAGTTACTTTTAAGTTTACTATACTGCTTTTGTAATATCTCTCTGTAAACATTTTGCGCACTTATAGAATTGCCCGCAGAAAACGGTCAACGACCGTGGGCCTTGGAGTAGGAGTCGACCTAGGCTCTGAACCAAGTAAAACTACCTGTGTTCGCGATTGTTTTTATTCCGCTGCGTACTTGCTCTAGTTTTTATCCGAAAAGCATTTAACGATATTCACCCCCCCCCCCCCCGTATCGTTTCTCTCGATCCAACAACCAGGATGCGGCTTCACTCACCGGGGTTTCAACCACCCGGCTTCACTCACCAGGACCCGGCTTCACTCACCGAGGTTTCAACCACCCGGCTTCATTCACCGGGGTTTCAGTAACCCGGCTTCACTCATCGGGAGTCGTGCCTAGTCCCCGACTATGACTTGAACCAGACTCATCTTATTAGCCTAAACTTAAATTGGTGTCAACACCAAAACAACAATCAAGGTCAGACTGCATCAACGTCGACAAGCGGAGAGGGCTCTCACTCGGATGAGTTGATCGGATCGAGATGACTTGAGTTGTGACAGCGTATGAGTCAGGGTCGGGTTCAAGACTGACAAGACCCACAGAGGTGGTCGGACCAGGAGGGGAACACAAGAGGTGCAGAAGAAAATTTCGGTAGCAGGAACCCCTTTTCTGAAGCACAAAGGGGGCTTTATATAGGGGAGGAGGAGGCCCCTTGTCTTGTCAAGGCGGTCTTGTCTCATTAAAAACTGATCAACTGACAGACTGATCTTTTGGCATCCTTAGTCACTCTATGGGTCTGTTACAGCCGCCTAGATGTCTATCCAAGATGTCACTTCTATCCTCATTAATGTCTGATGCCCTGACAAGTCATGATTATGGCAGATGTCTTTTTCTTATAATGGAAAGATTTGGGGAAATCTCATTGCTGTTGGGAGCCTGATAATAGCTAACCAATTTAGGCAATGTGGTCACTCGATCACTCGGGCTCGTCCTGTCGGGCAGCTATGAGCCTACCAAAGTCTGGTCGACCGAGTGAAGACGGTCGGTCAGATAAGCTAAGCTTCTTGACTATCCATGTCTTTGTAACGGACCCATCGCCAAGGAGACCCAACCATCCCTAGTATGTATGAGTCTGATCTGCTGACCAGGCAGATCCGACTAGCTGAGCCCGACCGGACAACCGGCTTGTTTGAGTCGCTTCTTAGAGCAGGGTGAATGATTCCGTTGGCAGGGCGATTAAGTTGTCTGGTCGGGGAATTCCCGACCGAACGTGCCCGACCGGGGCATCCCCGTCTGGATGTGCCTGACCGAGCATCCCCGACCGGGAGTGCTCGACTGGGGATTCCCGATTGGGAGTGCCCAACCGGGAGTGCCACTATATATTTGGCACCTCCCCTTTTCAAGGGAGTCTGACACATGCTTTTACCTCCACCCGACTGAACTTTCTCGACCGGCAATGCCCGATCGGATACAGCCAACCGGTCCCAGCCCCAGTAACCTTGAACTCTGAGCTCCTAAGCTAGGTTGACACCTAGCGTACCCGACTGTCTTTGCCCGATCGAGTCTTAACCTGACCAGGCTTCCAATCAGTTCATAAAACCTACCCGGCCGGATCAGACATAATATCATTAGGTAGTTGATACCAAATAGAGTTATCTCTGTCAATTATGTCAACTAGAAAGATAACTTGGTGGATCCATTGATAAAATGTTTGAGTATACTACACATCAAGAGAAATGAGATTAAAAATTATGAAAGTTATCTCTACCAACAAGAACTTTCATAGAGGTGATCTAATCTTGATGACAAGATCTTTGTTTAATGGGACAACAAAATTATGTAAGTTTGTATGAGCACTTGGACTAGTTCCCCTTGTTGGAGCAATCTAGGTGACCTAGGTTTTGAAGTTTGGGCAAAAGTTTAAGTTAGATTTATTGTTGCATTTGATATGTGTATTTGAGTATGCAGATTCTGTAGGATACACATAGACTCAATTTGATGGCTTCGGGTCCAATGAAGGATGGTGAATCCAAGGGACCATGGACAAGGCAGCAATGATAAGCCGAGGGAAGCACACTTTGAGACATACGCGAAGGATGACATGGAGACGAGCCGCGGGCTTGTATGCATCTGAGGGACG
The DNA here is from genome assembly GCA_024364735.1 of Boesenbergia rotunda. Taxonomy (NCBI): domain Eukaryota; kingdom Viridiplantae; phylum Streptophyta; class Magnoliopsida; order Zingiberales; family Zingiberaceae; genus Boesenbergia; species Boesenbergia rotunda. The sequence continues at coordinate 62,848 of JAGFNQ010003840.1, read as the reverse complement.
AGAGCCAAAGCGAAAAGGCTTGAAGGCAACAGGTCAAGGCTGCAAATGAAAAGTCAAGTAAGTCATGAGGGACTGTGGACCCGACAACAAGGATCGAGGTCGAAAGAAGCTCCAAAAGGTAAGACGTAAAGGATGGAGAGACATCCTAGGGACGCAAGATTGATGGAGGTGGCTAGAAGGCTAGGTCTAGGTTGGTCAGGCGAGGATGAATGCAGAGTGATTGTAATCAGGGCTGAAACCCTAGGTTTAGGGGTTCGGCAGTCAACTGTTGCTAGATGCAGTCGACTAGTGGAGGTCACAGTAGGATCAGTTGACTGATCTTCTGTGTGTCGACTGGTGTCGGCTGAATTTGAACGTTAGCCTGTAACGTTAGAATTCGACAGTTGGCAGTCGTCTGGTGTTGGCACCAGTCGACTGGTAACGATTGGATCAACAACGAGCTTTATTTAAGAGAGCTCAGTTTAACTTGGCAAAGGTTGACGAAATAAGCTTAGTTAAAGCTTATTAGTAGTCTACAAGTGCTCATGTGTTCTTGAGAGATTGTGGCGAGGTTTCTCTACCAACAAGGAGCTACGCGAGTATAGTCGAAGGTTTTCGGTGAGTCATCCACCGACGGATCGGGATCGTCCACCTTACGGACAACCGTGGAGTAGGAGTTTTATCTCCTACCTACATAAATTGGTTTGTGTTCCTTAGTTGTTAGTTTCAGTTTATATTATATTTCGTTACGCACTAACAATTGTAGGAAGAACCGATGAATTCATGGGTGATCGGCTATTCACCCCCTCTAGCCATGCCATCCATCCCCAACACCCCTCTCATTCGTAAAATTGAAAAATGTTGCCTATATATAGTGAGGTCAAGTTATAAACTTTTAATGACTTATATACTTGAAAAAGTGGAGTATGTAGGATATTCTTGATAGAAGGTCATCTATACAAGTATAAAGATATCGTTTCAATAAAACACTTATGAATCCAAGATGTTGTCTATGATTAAAGTAGACATAACAATGAAAACTATAAAGATGTGAGAATGATTATTATATAGGTATCATTGTCTTAGTTTATTAGAACGTATGCGTAGTTCAAGATATCACGTTCAACTTTGTAAATCCAATAACATTCTACTAAAGCTACAAGTTACCTTTTCTAATATAATAATCTGATTAAACTTTTCTTTGGTGTCAATATACATGTATTAATTTTTATTTATGTGAAAAATTATTAGAAAATTTATTTTGAACCAATAAACTTTCAAAAATAGTTCAAGTGGATTCCATCTGATAAATCTAAAAAATGATCAAAAATTGAAATCTATAGTTTGAGTGGATAATTTATAATATTTAATTTCTCAAAACTAATTTTGAATAAAGGAGAAATTAATTATTAAATTAAGTCCAAATAAAATCCATCATGGAAAGGGTCATAAAATGGTCCCACATCGAAAAAGAAAGATTATTAAACTTTCTTATGTTATATTTTGCGTTGTTGGGCGACCACCGTCATCGCTTTGGCTCCATCCCGGATCTTGAGAGATTATTATCGTATTCCACAAATACCATGTACGAGGCTAATTCATCTTTAAAAAAAATAAAATCCAACTCTAATCTCGATTTCACCTAAACAGTGCTATATATATTATCATTTTGTCTGTCAGATTCAGATTGTACCATTTTCATCCACTCCAACTCCAACTCACTATGACAAAGAACATTTAACATTATAATTATCTATATGCATCAAATATTGTCTATCACATTTTGAAGGACCAACATCTAAAGCAATAGTATTGTTGGACTTTTATTTATAATCATGAATTATACAAAATAGAGATTTGATTCAGACAATTACGCAATTGAAAAAGAGTGTTATTATCTCTAGAAGACACTTGTTGACATTGTGATCAACTCAAATTATTGGGTAGGTGTATTGATGGTCCTTTACAAAACTTGGAAAGTTCGAAATAATATTGTCCAACCACATTTTGAGCATATCATTAATAAGCCTATTGACTCTAGAATCAACCAGCTTACTTATATTGAAAACTCTTATCTTGGCATCTATTACAAGAGCAATTTCAAAGCCACGTTTTGAAAAGAACATTAAATGGTAAAGAATACTTTAGATAAAGACATTTTGACAAACATATATACGAATGAATGTGTAATGTAAAAGTTGTCCAAGTATTAGATCCTAAATTGACCAACTGTTGCAGTTTTGGAATATAAAAATTCATCTCAAGGATCGTTTGAGGCCTAATGACGACGGAGTCAGAAATTTATAGCCCTTGGATTGATCCCGGGTTGATCGAAAGCCCCCGGATTATCTTTTTCTCTCACACGTTTTTTTTCCCTTTTTTCCACAACAAATCTAAGTTGTAGCTCCTCCTCAACGTCCTCGGGTAAGACTTTTTTTTTTTTTTTGGAATTCAACATCCTCAAAAATAATAATACGGGTAGTTAAAGTCATTTTAGCATGTTACTACATCTAGCTGCGAACAAGATTTCAATTCAATCAAATTCAAAATCAAAATAACATATCAAATAAACAAATAATTAATTAAGTTTATTTAAAAAATTATTTTTTTTAAAAAAATATTAATTATTTCAATTAAATAAATTCTATTTCGATTATGAATTTTAAAAATCGATTAAACAGATTAAATTATTTTTTTGTTAAATAATAAAAATATTTTTAAAATATTAAATAATAAAAATATTTTTAAAATATTAAATATTTTAATTTTGTATTAAACTAATTAAATTTATTTTAAAAATTTTCAATAAATTTTCAATTTGTCAAACAAATTAATTAATTTAATTTTAACAAATTAAATTCGATCAATTTGATTTTAACTTAATGTTTAGTCGGCGTCAGATAATCAACTTACATCGACTAAATCTAAGAGATGATCGATCCGATTTCATGAAAATTTCATCAACTATTGGAATAAATCGAGAAGTATTCGTAACGGACGATCTATCATTTCAACATTCTTAGATCAACCGTTCATTAAAAAAATTATCTATTAATTCTTAACCCACACTGAATCTAGTAAATTAGTGCACCTAAGAATACAGAATTGGTACGCCAGAGAGACAGATTTGGATTCACTTAAGAACTGTCATGGGCTGTAGCCCATTCCAAAACATAATGTATGAATTCATTTTAGAGATCGCCTTCTAGAATAATGGATTTTTTAATTAATTAATAATGTGCATCAAATTTGAAGTAATGTTCATGTGATGTGTCAAACGCAACCGGCTGCATTCTTTACATGATGGCCATCACATTTCTCCATCCGTCTCGGTTCCAACACCAAACTCGGATTTTACCGCACATTATATTTTTCATCTATATTTTGTTAATTTTTAGATGAGGACAAGATTCCCTCGCTCGGAAACATGCATAGGATCAATGCACGCAAGCAACTCGTCCCATACCACGGCCAATCCCTCCGCGATCGAAGTTATCGCCCCTGAAAACATATTGAGCACAATCTGCTGTCGCCCACAAGCAATCCGTGCCAGATATAGCCGTCCTCGACAACTGACTACCACTAAATCGATTTACCCTTCACACCGGCATATTCTTATAACAATGCCAAAGACGAATAAATATGAATTGAAATCCTGCACGAGACACTTGAGCACAATCATAACCGACTCTCTATTTCACTATGAGAGACACTCACTATCATCAGCTTCAATCACCACTTTTAAATTTTCATCGTCTACAAATTAAATATCATTATCCATAAATTACTTAATAATTTTATAAATAATAAAAAAAATTATTAAATAAAAATTTAATAAAATATTTAAAAAGGCAAGATGATAAGATATATTTTTTTAGAGAGTACAAGTACAATCATCGAAATACACTGAAATAATAAAAACCGCCCACTAGACGGGACTTGAGAGAAAGGACCTAAGACATGCTTAGTCGGATAAAAAATCACAGAAACCTACGACCTCTATGAAATAAATCCGGACGACGACCCATATGCGACAGAAATTGAAATTGAGACCTCATTGTCTCAAGCCTCCGTCGTAAGTACTAGGAGGCCTCATTGGCGACTGTATCCACTAAATTGGTGGACCTTCAAGGAGTACATTTAAAAAATATATATGATAATAATAATAATTTAAAATTGATATGGACGTGTCATGATGAATTTAAAATAAACTGATGATGATAATAAAAACATCATTGCGAATGCAGAAGATAAGTTCACCCAAGGTTTGCTATGTAAAGCTATGTCAGGGTTAAAGAGCCTCTCTCAAGATGAAAAAAAAAATGACAAAATCATAAAACAAAATCTTCACCGATAAAATTATATAAAGCGTTTATCCATTCGAATATCCTAACAACTGATGTGCAACAAAATGTTTTTTTCCATACGAAACAGGCTAGGAGTGAGTTCTATGTAGTTCCCTAATATTACATCCATTACGGTCAAATTATCACCGCTGAGGGTGACACTCGTATATCAGAGTGGCTGAGCAACAGAACGTCAATAAAAGTAAAAGAGATTCATAAAATTTGTTATGCTTGAACTTACCAAATGCTTCAATGCTCCAGACATTGGTTAACCTTTCTTTACTCGGTTCCTTGCGGCTCTAGCAGTGGCAGAACGCTCAGACTGAGAGAAACGGATAAATATCTGCATGACTATTATAACCAGCAATAACGCTGCAGACGTGAATCCAACCCCTTTCCATGTTGACAACAATCCTGACCATTTGAAGAATCTGAATGTAGAATATGACAGAAGGCACGAACAAAATACAACCACCTGTTGAACTAAGATGGTTTATCAACAAAGCTGTATATAAGATCCAGAATATGAATCGTGGGTAGGGTGGCAGTGTAGGTGAGTGCCAATCTTGAAACTTCAATTTTGTTTGCTTAAAAACATGAATAATTCAAATGTGTACACAAATGGAAAGTAGAGCAACACAAGCGCATGCATTCAAAAAAAAATGATGGATTAGTTCAAAGTGGGAAATACAGTTTGCAAAATCATTTCATTATATTTAACATCTGTAATCTTCCCCGGAATGAGGCAATTTTTTTACTTAGTATGATAGAGGTTTACATTTCGCAAAGTGACATTGAAACTTTGCAGAGCAAACTGTGGTGAAATTTGAGAAAATTAATGATTCCATTTTAATTGCATTCTAGTGTTTGGTTGCCTCTTGGTAAAGGAATACTATGTTACTATGTATCCGGCAGTGTTCTAGGTTGACACTCCATTCTCTAAAAAGGTTTTTATATGGGATCGATAGGTGTTGTCCAACTATATGTTGGTGCTGGAGCGTGTGGGTAAATGAAGAATCTTAGTATGGTATGAAGAACAGGCATTCGATGAATGACCATCAACTAATCCACCTTTCAATCTGCTTATGTACGCAACTTTCTATTGTCAAAAACACAATCCAATTTTTCTTCCAAATAGTACCAGTGAAAACATAAATGGGATTCAAAATGTATCTTTTATTCGTCGTCCACTCCAACTCTATTCCTCTGTACCAAAATAAACTCTAAATTATTCAGCACCTTTTATTAAATTAAATAGTAAATTAACAGGACAATTACATCTAACTAAGCTACGCCTCAATGAGACAGCAAATTCAGGCAGCCATCAACACAGCCGGAAAAATGCTGATTTCATGTGTTATCAAAAATTTGCAATATAGATAAACTTGTGGGAATGTTTTGACTTGGTACTAAAATAAATTTGACAAATAAATGTTGTATGGATGTAGAGACGTATTCAAAAATATTATTAATATTAGGTACCTACTTGTATATACATGAGTGAACGGGACTACCCAAGGGTTAAATTTTCCATAACATCGAAATGTATCTTGATACCTAGTCTCTTCCTCACCATGTGAAACCCTCATGGATAGTAGCTCTTCCGAGTGCATGATCCAACTCCAGCTTTGTTGTTAAAGATCACACTTCTCTAGCAACCTAATAACAGTTGCCCTGTGCACACCTCATGTGATGAATGTGACTTAAAAGTTTGACTATAACTAGATTTATAGTTTTGTTGGCCAAATTCAAAGTCCTTGAAATTTAGAGGTGAAAGTTGGAATGCATATAGAATATGCTCAATAAAGGGTGGTCGTAGTGAGTATAAGAGTTACATTAAATGAGATACCCCATGAGAACCAAGGAGTTATACTCAAAAGAATAAAGTGTTTATTTTTTGCCACAATATTTCTTAAGAAGAAATACATAAATGTAGGCGGTTAGTGGGAAAAGTAGAGCTTAAAGAAACTCAAGTTGAATCACAGCTGGAAGAACTCGTCGAAGGACTGGTTCTCGTTGAGGCGTAGCCATAAAATGTCGTGACCGTCCATTACCACAAACACAAGCATAGTGTAGGTCCAGCATGATATTTAGGGAGCCAAAGGACTAATTCTAGTTGAGTAGCCATAAAATGTCGTGACAGTCCATTACCACAAACACAAGCATAGTGTAGGTCCGGCATGATATTTAGGGAGCCAAAGAAATGGATCTCAAACACCCCACCCCCCCTATGGACTTTGGTTGAACCACCCGAAGAAGTTAAACCTATTAGTGGATCTTCAAGAAACTAACATGGACGGTAATATCCACATATGCAAAGTTAGGCTTGCGTTGAAAGAGTATTATCAAAAGGAACTGACTATGATAAAAACCTTTTCGCTTGTAATATTGATTGTAACCATGATTAAATACATTCAGATTATGTCTGCTACAGTTGCATATCAAGATTATGAGATATAATAGATGAATCTCAAACTCACCTTCCTTTATGGCAACCTTTTAGAGGAAGTGTACATGATACATCATGATCATTTTGTAGATCCAAAGCATGCAAATAAGAATACCAAGCTACAAATGTTCACAAATGGTCTAAAGTAAATATCTCAAAGTTAGAAGCTTTGGTTCAACGATACACTTTAAAAGTTTAAGTTTCTCTTTAATAGAGAAAGATAATCCTTATATCTATAAGGAGCATAGTCATGTTCTTGATATTTTATTCGGATGATATTTTGTTTATTTGGAATTGATGTCTCAATGTTGCTGCTATCTTTCAACTTGTGACTCTCAGTGAAGTTCTCCATAAAGAATCTGGAAGAAGGAACTTATATTTCGGGTTTAAGGATCCATAAGGCAGGCCGCAAACTCACAATCAAGTGGCTGGCATACTCACAAGCAGGTCATGATCTCATGGTCAGACCACCAATAGGCTCACGGCAAAGGCGGCTGACAAGTTTGCAAGCAGGCCACAAGCACACAGCCAAGCCGCAGGCAAGCTCATAGGTGTCAAACATGCAGGGGGCCAACAAGCTCACAAGCAACCAGCGGGGCTCACATGCCCGTGACGAGATCGCGGTCAGTCTTTTGGCTCTTGAGCAGGTAGCAAAGGGTAATGTTCAGGAGGAGGGTGGTGGTGGGTTGTGAACTGGAGAGGGCTGCGAAGGAGGATTGAGTGGATACTCTGGAAGAGGAGTTAGAAGGAAAGTGTTTTTCCATCCAATTTTGGTTAGATACTCATAAAGAGGAGTTGGGAGGAAGGGAAGTGTCTTTGCGAAGTATTTGGGGGATCAAAATATTACCAAAAATCAATCGATGCATGAATTGACAATCCATCCTTTGGTAATTCTACGTCTAGTAAACAAGGAACAAAGTCTAGACTTGCATGCAATCTACCATTTTAATGATCTATCCTTCAGAGTAAACTAAGCATTAGTGTACAAAGGTAGAGAACTAATCGTGCAAGGGTCATTCATGGGTACAAGTTGTTAGACTATTCATGATGATTTGTAGTCACAATTAGGATATAGTTGTCTCAACAGAGGTGCAATGAGTTGAAAGAGTTCTAAGCAAAACACTGACCTATTCAACAACGAAAGAATACATAGTGGCCTAATAGGTAGCAAAGGAAAGAGTTTGGATCTGCAAGTTCATTAGTAAACTTAGAATAGTTTTGAGTGTTATTGATCCAATCACATTGTGATAACAACGAAGCCATTGGGCAAGCTAAAAAACCACGATCTAATTAACAATCTAAGCACGTACTCAAACAATCCACCTTATAAGAAATTTTATCAAGCATGAAGATATCATAGTGGAGCAAATGAAGCAAGCTCTAACTTGTAACAATGTCACTGACCAACTCATTAAAGCACTGTCCAAGTAGAAATATAAGTGTCATATTCGATCATATCATATGCAATACATGAGCGATTGGCTATAGCAAAAAATGGGAGGTTGTTAATTCAAGTACTGTGAGGATGTAGTGACAAAAGTAAAGACTCCAAATGAATTAACCGGTGTTTCCTATATAAAGATAGGGTTGTATCAAAAATCAACTCTTAGTATATATCTTTTTACACTAGTCATGCATGAACTCATTGGACACATCCAAAATTCATAGCCATGGTATATGTTATTTGCAGATGATATTGCTTTAGTTGACATGTGGAGTAATAATCAAATTTTACAAGAAAATTGAAAAAACAAGGTTTTAGGCCTAGTAAAGTAAAGATTGAATATAAAAAAATTTAAATTTGGTAGTAATAGAAGTAAGACAATTATTTAGATAAGAGGTGACTAATTACCTATAATTGAGAACTTTAAGTATCTAGGTTCGTTTTTGCAAAAGGATGGAGTGGTTGATAGAGAGATTTTATATAAGATACAAATTAGATGGTTGAAATAGAGGGCATTAAGTGTTCTTTGTGATTATAAGGTTCATTTAAAACTTAAAGGGAACTTTACAAAATGATGATTAGACTTGATATGTGATATGAAGTTGAATGTTGGACTATGCATGCAAGTGGAAGATGAGAGTCACAAAGATAAAAATGCTAAGGTAGATGTGCGTACATATGAAGATGAAAATATTAGAGAGTCGAGATTACATTTATTAAGGAAAAATTCCAAAAGGCTTATTGTAACGACCCGGCCCCTCGGCCCCTTGGGCAGCCCAACTGGCGGCCCAACTGGCGGTCCCTTGGGCGGCCCAACTGGCGGCCCATTTGGCGACCCCTTATGTCGTCAACCGACGACCATTGGCCGTGCCGTTACTCACAAGTACTTCCCACCCCTGGCCAGTGGATTTTTGCCTTCCTCAGGATTCGAACTCTAGACCTCCAGGCTAAGTACTAAAGTTTATTGTAACGACCCGGCCCCTTGGCCCCTTGGGCGGCCAAATCTCTCATTTGGCGGCCCCTTTAGGCGACCCTCGGCCCCTTGGGCGGCCAAATCTCATTTGGCGGCCCCTTTGGCGACCCTTGGCCGTGCCGTTACTCACTAGTACTTTCCACCCCTGGCCAGTGGATTTTTGCCTTCCTCAGGATTCGAACTCTAGACCTCCAGGCTAAGTACTAAAGTTTATGAATCCTGATACCAATTGTTGGGCCTACGGGCCAGGTTGTTGGGCCGCCAAATGTTGATTTGGCCGCCAAAAAGGGGTTGAGAGACCGTGTCGTTACAATAAAAAGGCGCCTTTTTATTGTAACGACCCCGGCCCCTCAGCCCCTTTGGCGGCCAAATCTCTATTTGGCGGCCCCTCCGGCGGCCAAATCTCTATTTGGCGGCCCCTATGACGACCTCGGCCGTGTCGTTACTCACAAGAACTTCCCACCCTGGCCAGTGGATTTTTGCCTTCCCCAGGATTCGAACTCTAGACCTCCAGGCTAAGTACTAAAGTTTATGAATCCTGGTACCAATTGAGCTGTAGCTCAATTGGTACCAGGATTCATAAACTTTAGTACTTAGCCTGGAGGTCTAGAGTTCGAATCCTGGGGAAGGCAAAAATCCACTGGCCAGGGGTGGAAAGTACTTGTGAGTAACGGCACGGCCAATGGTCGTCGGTTGATGACATAAGGGGTCGCCAAATGGGCCGCCAGTTGGGCCGCCAAGTGGGCCGCCAGTTGGGCCGCCCAAGGGGCCGAGGGGCCGGGTCGTTACAATAAAAAGGATTCAGGAACTATTGTACTTATCCTGGAGGTCAAGGGTTCGGATCCTGGGAAAGGCAAAACCCCACTGCCAGGGGTGGGAAGACCGTAGGGTCGCCGGCCTAGAGGGTTGCCTGCGGGGACCATAGAGGCGGGGCCGCTACATAAAAAGGCGTCTTTTTATTGTAACGACACGGTCTCTCAACCCCTTTTTGGCGGCCAAATCAACATTTTGGCGGCCCAACAACCTGGCCCGTAGGCCCAACAACTTGGCCCGTAGGCCCAACAACCTGGCGGCCAAATCAACATTTGGCGGCCCAACTATGTCGTCGACCAACAACCGATGTCGACGACTAACAACCGTGTCGTTACTCACTAGGACTTCCCACCCCTGGCCAGTGGATTTTTGCCTTTCTCAGGATTCGAACTCTAGACCTCCAGGATAAGTACTAGAGTTTATGAATCCTGATACCAATTGAGCTATAATGTCGATGACCAACAACCGTGTCGTTACTCTTATTTAAGATGGTATGAGCATGTATTTAGACGATCAATAAATGTTCTAGCATGCATTAATCCAGGAAGGAGACCAAAGAAGACTTGGTTGACAATGATAAATCAGAATAGAATTTATTTAAATATTGATAATGATTTAGGGGATAGAGTCCATTAGCGTAGGAAAATCAATATAGTTGACCCCACTTAGTAGAATAAAGGCTTAGTTGTTGTTGTTGTTATAGAGAAATCAAAATAATAGAAATCACTATGTAATGTACTTGTTTGCATAAATGAAATTATACTTTTATTACAACCTTTTAATTGTGTGTATTGGAAAATTATAATAAAAGTTTCCTATAGCATTGTTTTAGTGATGGATCAAGATAGATAACAAGACAATAATAAAACACAACAATTTTATTAAAAGTTCCTAGGCTAAGTGATCTCGAAATGGGATATGGATTGTATAGTACAATCAATACATGAGTAGTTTCTGCTATGCGATAGTAATAGGTGATCTCACATTTGTAAACATAGTATTATCTAAACTAGGAGATAGATGAATTGTTAAAGAAAAATATATTAAACATGATCTATAGGATCTTATACAAACAAGCAAAACTAGTTGTAAGGTTATTACTTGCCACATAAGAAGATCATCATACTTTGATGTTTGGTGTTTGGTCCCCTAAAAATGTTATATATACACTTGAGATTGGGTATGTTGATAATCTTATAATCATGACTCATGAGAGTGTAATCAATATAGGACTCATTACTCTTCTTAGTAAAAAGAGAACATATGACATGAATGATTGGATCCGTGACTAGTTAAATCAAATCTATGCAACTTCAAAATCAATAAAGAAGCATTCTCAAGTTGATTTTCCTTCCAGTGTGTCAACTACATCAGGTGCACAATTAGATGTACCCTATTAGGACATACACTAAATAAGTCCTATGATCACGTCCGATATGAAGTAATAAGAGGGTTGTATAATCGTGGTGTGACAAGCTTTTGTGAAAAGTGTCACTTCCAAAATAGTGGGTAGTGTCTATGCCTTAGGTATGCTCTTTTTTCCTTTTAGAGTGATGCATCTTTTACTATATGTTATCCTATAAATTATGTTATCCTCTACTCTTCATGACCAGATTCTTTCACAGTTTTGTTAACCATGATGCTATGCATTCTCTTCCTCTACGAGCATTCTATTATACTTTGTCTTGTCCATGTAATATTTCCTACACAAAATAAGTTTTACCTACATTTATATCTTTCTTGCATATTTTTGTCTCTAGAAGGGCTCCATGCTACTCTCCTGATTTACACATGATCTTTATTCATATCATGTGTTTATCTTTGCTAAAGTGGCTTTCTTTTACTCGACTTCATTCTTTCGTTCTTCACTCTCTTCATCTAAGTGTGTGGAAGGATCATATATAAATCTCTTTTGTGTTGTCATTATTAGTGATTTCATTAGGATTGCATGATTAAAGGAGTTGACAATCTCAAAAAAATTTCCACAATAGCAAAGATTACTTTAACTTGCCTCTCCAACCTTGGCGACTATCTTTCATTAACCGCTTCATCAACTCAGTATCAAAATCACCTTTCATGGGTGATCTTACTAAGAAGTCGTAAGATGATTTATTTGGAGCACCCTCCAGAATTTGTTGTTCAGGAGGAAACGTAATGTTCAAGCTAAAGAAATCATTGTATGGATCAAAAGTTTAAGGTTCCATTTCATGTCAAGTAGCACATGTGTGAAACATTTTGTCAAGTCCACCAACCGACATGATAAGAGCTTGGTAGTAGAAGTCTTCCATCAGCAAAGATGACGCAGTGAAACAACAAAACCAAAAGGTTAGCTTCATGAGTCATCTACGAGCAAAAGTAGTGTGACAAAACAATCAAGCCAGCATGGCAATTTTGCAAGTTTTTAAATATAAAATATTATATTTTTGGAATTAAATTAGATTTTGAATTTTGTAACTAAATTTTATTTAATTTGATAAGTATAAATTTTATAAAAATGAAAATATAACACTCAACTCTAACTCATCAAAATTAAATTTGAAAAAAAAAAATCAGACAAAATTAAATTTGAATTTGAAAAACTTTTAAACCTTTAAATTGAATCAAGATTCGAAATATCAACAAATGCTAGTGTTTGGGTCTTTAACTGGAATGATACTATTTCAGTATCGTATCCACATTCCAATGTATCACTGGGACCCCGCATGACGGGAGCTTCATGCACCAGTTTGCCCTTTATCCACATTCCAATGTATGGTATTGACGGTAAACTAGAGGTGAAAGAAGAAAAAAATAATTTATATCTCAAATGTTAACATTTGATTTTGACATTATCTTTTATGGAGACAACCTATAAAAAAAATAACAATATTATCTTAATTTTAGCATGCCAAGAAGTGTCAAGTGTTAACATGAAATGATACTACATCATTGACTTGACACAACGACCCGGTAGACATTGTCTCGGCATGACAAGTAATATCGAATTTCGATAATTTATTGAAATGATAAGTTCAACCGTTTCACATAATAGATATGAAATTTCACACCATGAATTAAACTAAAAATAAACTATTAACTGATCTAATCAGTACACCTATTGTAATCATATATATCTTCCATTTTTCCAAATAAATAAATTAAAAATTAAAAATAGTGAAAGAAAACATAAATTATTTAATCAATCAAATAAATTCTCATTTAAGCAAAGTTGGGGGGGGGGGGGGGGGGGGGGGGGGGGGGGGGGGGGGGGGGGGGGGGGGGGGGGGGGGGGGGAATTGCCCCTAAAAATAAAAACAATGCTAAGGCAATCCAACTTAAGTTTGTAGGATAATCTTGTTCTTACTCCTAAGTTTGGATCATCCAAAATTTGGTTAACTGGGTGATTAGTTCTTATTAAAAAAAAATTGATTAACGAGGTTTTTTCAACAAACGTCGGGCGACCGGCCCGGCAACACGGAAGTTTCCCACCGGCCGCTAGGGTAAATCGGGAAGCGCTCGCAGTGGGCGGTCTAGAAGCTCAGCGTCCCAGGGTTCGCGCCCCATTTGGAGGAAAAATTCCTGCAAATGCTCCGTAGCTGGGGATCGAACCACGGATGCCTGGGATAGCGACTAGTCGCCCTACCACTGCACCATAGCTCCGGTGGCAAATTAGTTCTTATTCAAGATGCTATAGTAGGAGGTTCAGTACTTGGTTCATTTGGTTAGTCAAACTTAGGTTCATGACTTAATTCATCATCTTCTGAATTAGTTGGTTCATGATTAGGATGGGTTGAGTTAGGTGAATTATTGATATTAGTTGTTTCTTCAACTTTAAGGGTTTGTTTGTTATAGACCCCATATGCCTTACTTATGGTGGAGTATGCTAAAAAGATTTCAGGTGTTGATTTAGATTGAAATTTTCCTAGATAATCCTTAGTGTTTAAAATATGAACTTTACACCCAAAAACTTTTAAATAGTATAGATTGGGTAATTTGTGATAATAAAATTCATAAGGAGTTTTATTGTATTTTTTGTTTATTTGGACTCTATTTTTGATATAATAAGTTAGTACTAATTGTCTCAACCCAAAATGGGTTAGAAAGATTATATTCGTTAAGCATTGTTCTAGTGGCTTCTTGAATGATTCTATTTCTTCTTTCTACTATGTCATTCTATTGGGGGGTTCTTGTTGGTGCCGGAAGCATCAGATCGAACCTGATTTTGATAATAGCAAAGGGTTCAAAGTTAAGTATGTTTTTAGATCTAACATGTTTCACTAAATGTGCAAGAAAGTCCTAGTTTACCTAGGCACGAAATCTTAACCTGCAGAGTTGAGCGCGAATACCTCGTTAAAGACTGGGCACGAAGACCTGACCGAGGGTTAGGCACCGAAGACCTGGTGAGTGAGCCGAGCATGAAGACCTTGTTCGGAGGACTGGGCACGAAGACCTAACCAGAGGTTGGGCACCGAAGTCCTGATCCGGAAGATTGGGCAGGAGTCTTAGACGAGCGAAGACAACAGATAGAAGTTGGGACAGGTCGAGGTACAGACGGCTTGAGATCCGGAAGCTTCGGAGGCTGAACAAATGTCCAACTTGAGGTGTCAGTTGGCAACTGGTAATTTCTCTTGAGTGAAGTAGGTGTGGACGCATTTCTCAGAAGAGAGAATAGTAGGCGTCGGTCTGACCTAAGATTTCAATTAAAATCCAAAGTCAAAATTGTTAGGAAGTATACTATAAGTCTAGCTTTTGTATGAACATCTATTTTGGAATAAGAATCACAGTGGTCATGTGTTTGCATTTTTATATTTGTTATAATATATGCAATTGTCCATTACTTCACATTGTAGATAACATGGTGTGTGGTGTCACACAAAAGATTGTGTTATTGGTTCCTTGTAAAGTATAAGTAGTAGCTCACAACCAAGATGGATTTGGACAAACCATTGGAACAGTTGTAATGTAATTTGGTATTAGTCTATCTTGACTATAGAATTACACTAGTACACTTTGTGTGTATTGAGCAGGACCGTTTTGAGGTTGTTCGATTTATACTAGCTATATAATTGAACAAAACCTCTGTTATTATGGATGTACATGCTCTTAATCCCGATATAATAACGGGCACATATACTTAGTATTTATTTCTTTAATTTACCAATGAGCAAGATTTATTCGTTAAGTCAATAGGTCGGGTAAATTAGGAAATAATATTATTTATATGGTGTGGCGTTGATTATAGAAGGAAACTGTGTCCTAATTATTTAAGCTGATGATGTCCCCTTGAGGAGCTCATAAGGATTATCATGTAAATCCTGCAGGTAGACTTGGTTCGACATGATAATAAAGTTAAGTGGTACTACTCTTGGAGTTATATGTTAATTAATTAGATTGTCAGTAATTCAATTAATTAATGGATATACGATATCTTAAACACGGGGAGATAATGTACACATAATAAGAAGGAGCTCATATTTTAAATATGGGGTCGGTGCGGTAGTTCACTAGTTCAATAATAACCCTTTAGTGGATCGGATTATTATTAATGGATCGAGTTAAAAATCCGTTAGGAGACCATAACCGACTTCTCCTTTTGACCCCTATTGTAGCCTATATATACCCTCTTAAGCCATCATGAGAAACCCTAACTAACTAATCTATTTTTCCTTCTCTTCTCTTCTTTTGGGCGTGCGACACAAGAGATCTTGGGCGCGGCTAGGTCACACAAGGGAGAAGGGAGAAGTTTATTTTCCTTCTCGTGTGTGGCGTGCAGCGCACCTTGCTTGGGGCGGCTAGGTCACGCAAGGAAGAGGGAGGCGTGCGGCGCAAGAAGGAAGGAGAAGAAGGGTGAGCGGCGGCTGCGATTCTTGGAAGATCGTCGCCCACACAACGTACAAGAAGAGGATAGGAATACAATAGAAGATCGAGAGGTATATGTTTTTCTATTCCGCTTATATTCGTATTTTTCTTGGAACCCGAATCAAAAACAAGAACCGACGATCGAGGCTTCATTTTTTATTCCGCTGCTAATCGATCAGGAGCTTGATTACTTGAACAACCAGTTTATTTAAACGATCACTCAATCGATCAAAGCAAGGTTGATAAAGTAGGTCGTTCGGGAAGCTTTCTGTCCCTGTGCGGATTAATTCTGTTCATAGAATTTAATCCGGGGAAACAGTGAGGAATCCCAACGCCAACAAGGATGAGACAGATCTGGCTATCGTACATACATTTATTTTTTATATTATTTGTATTCAGACTAACCCTATGTTGAAGAAATTAAAGTTGGCCACATCTGGGACACCCGAGAGGACTCGAGCGCCCGAGAACACAAGCGCCCGAGAGGTCTCGGGTGCCCCTGTGCATGTGACTCAGCCTGGGTGAGGCTGAGTTGGTGGAAGCTGATTGGATTCACCACATCAGCAACATAGGCGCCCGAGAAGGATATGTTTTGTCTCGGTTAACGGATTGGGACGCGGGTGGTTCGCTGAGTTGAGGGTGCCCCTATAGGCACTCAAGCACCCGTATGCCTGTATATAAGCGGTTTCGACCACTACTTCTTACATCAGCTTTCTACAACATTTATGCTCATGTGTGCTACGTCGAAATAGTTCAAAATCGACGAAACGCTGCTCCGACAACGAAGTGCTTCCTTTTCATTTCTATCAAAAGTTGTTGGTATACTTTACATGTGAAACCCTAGCTGCTCCTTGATGCCCAAATCAAAGCATAGAGAAGACACAAAGGCAAAGAAGGTCAACATGGTTTTATCAAATCTTAGTTTTCCCATCCCTTGCTCCCACAATCTCTCTCGATCTCTCCTGACGTAACAAAAGTTAGAACATGAAAAGGCATTCTCATCAATGTTAGATACTGAATTTTATCCTATTTAAATTATTTTTTAAATTTTAGATGCCTGATTAAGTTGAACCAAAATAATATTTGATTTTTGAGCATTAAGTGAAAATCAATTTAGGTCAGATAAAGCCCATCAAGTAGATTCAAATCAAATTCAATTTGAACTTATTTTGATTAGTTTAGGACTAAACCAAGTTTACATACGAGATAGTTTAGTTGGGTCGTATTGAATTAAGTTAGTAGAAATTTTAAAAGGTTAACCATTAAATTAATTCACTCCCTCTCTCTCCTAAATCCCCTCCTTATCCTCTCCTAATTTCTTTCTCTCTTATACTCTCCTCTCCCTAATTTCCCTAACGTATAGTGCCCCCACGGGCATAGCTGAGGTGGTAAGTGGATGAAGGTTTGCCACTTGAGGTCGAGGAGGCGAACCTCGGGGCTGGCCACCCCGTATAACTGACCCCCCTTTCCAATCCACTTGTCTCCTCAGTCACCGTGATTTACCTCCGCCGTGTCGGTCCTGGGGCGGGCTGGGAAGGCACTAGGGGCGAGCGCTTCGCCTTTTTGCCACCTAATGCCATCTATAGTCAATAGTCCATCATCATCATAACTCATAGCCTGCCACTCATTGTCAATCCTCTTCTCCCCTCTCCTCCAATAGACCTTCTCTCCCCTAGTATCTTTCTTTCATTTGTCTCCCTTTCCACCACACATAATTGTCACAGCTCACAATTCGATGTCTTAGTACATTGGTATCATCCTGCATGTCGGACAATGAGTTGAATGTTAAATTTCACTCGTGCCGACCAACCCAACTCAACACTTCAATTCCTAACATAACCTTTTGAAGGAAACTCAGGAGTCTCGAAGCATAAACTCCAAGGCTATGCTATAATCAATTAATATAATTACTTAATTAATTATCAATGGATAATATAATTAATTAGTTAATTAATTGATTTATATAATAAATTGATTAGAATTGAGTAAATTAATTAATTGATAATAATTAAACAATTAATTTATTGATTATACATACTTGTGTGTATAATTATGTGAATAAAAGTATAATTCATTACTTAATAATTTAAATGTTATAAGTATAGTTTATAGTTAAAGTTAAATTAATTAATTATTATTATAAAAAATATTAAGTATTGATAAATTTATAATTAAGGTATTGATAATATAACTAATTATATAACATAAATATTTTAGTGAATGATAATAAATTTATAAAGTATTGATAGAATCATATATATCTAATTAAATAATCTAATTAATTAGATATCAATTATTATTAGTCAATCAATTGATTTACTAAGTATACACAATCAAAACTAAAATATAAACATGAAAAGTGATATTAGAACTGTATCATTGAGCTTAGAGATAGAAACTCTCAAGATTTTAAATGTTGGTATGAACCATAGTTTAAAATCTTATATTGTATCAAATGGCACAGGTGAAAGATATCGTTTCGTTAGCTGATCAACATGACACCGACAATGGCTCACAGCCGCGTGAGGCCCTATGACCGCGCGGACGCCCTATGGAGGCTCGTTGTCTCACGCAACGCCCCATGGCTACGCGGACGCCTTGCGCAAGCCCCACGATGGCGGGGAGACATCTCATTAGGCCCCGCGGTCCCACAGAGGTCTCACTCGAGGCCCCACGACTACTTGGAGTTCTCGCTCAAGACCAAGGAGGTCGTGTAGAGGACTCACGCACGATTAAGGCAATTGCACAAGACTAAGTTTTTTTTAATTTAAAAATTTTTATGAGTTTTATTTATTTATTTTTTTAACTATCAATATTTTAAGGTTAATTATTTCCCCTCTTAATTCTTTCTTCTTCTTCCCTATATTTTAATTTCTTTTTTTTTTATTTCTTTCATCCTTAAACACATGAAAAAATCCTTTTTAAATTTTTTTTATTCCTTCATCCTTAAATCTGTAGGAAAAT
The DNA here is from genome assembly GCA_024364735.1 of Boesenbergia rotunda. Lineage (NCBI taxonomy): Eukaryota > Viridiplantae > Streptophyta > Magnoliopsida > Zingiberales > Zingiberaceae > Boesenbergia > Boesenbergia rotunda. Next base: position 44,042 of record JAGFNQ010003840.1, on the reverse strand, counting down.
TTTCCTTCTTAAATTGATTAAAATAAATCAAATTCAATTTAATTTAAACATACTTAATCCTAATCATTATATTCAGATTTTAATTAATCCTAAATTAATTTTTACTTAATCCTAATTTTTAAAATATTAGTTTAACCTATTAGTAATAGTAACTATTTCTAGTGATCAAATATTATAATAATAATTTTTAATTAATATTTTATGTTTAAAAAAATACTGAAATAGTTTTGGCACGAAACTATATCATTCCGATCATAAATCGAAATTCTGATATGATTCGGAATTTTAAACCACGATATGAACTAAATCAATCTTCACGGGCTTGATTCAAAGAATTATCTTTAGTCTTCTTTAATATGGCATGCGCAAAAGCATGATGCATTATTTACTATTTCACTAAGATGTATAATTCGTAGCCTCTGTATGGATGATAACATCATTACTATCACTGATGATTCCATTGAGATCCCACAATTGAACGAATACCTCTGTCAACATTTTTTATTAAATACTTGGATGCCCTCAAGTAGTTCTTTGACATAGAGATTGCTTATAGAAGCAAAGGAATTTGCAACTCTAAATGAAAGTATGTACTTGATATATTCGAGGAGATTGAGATTGGTATGCTAGGAACCAACCGACATTGCACTTCTAAATCCTAATGTTAGATTGATACTATCATAAGGGGAGAGCCATTAACTAATTTGGAGACGTACAAAAAAAAAAACTAAATGATCCCAAAATACCTTACAATTACAAGCTCTGCTGATATTTCATTTACAAGGAATGTGTTCACTCAGTTTGTAGAGATCTCATGTCATTATCATTATAAGGCATCTTAAGAATTTCATGATACCTCGAGAATTCTGTCTTATTTTAAGAGCATGTATTTAAATTGTGAGATACACTAACGCAGATTGGGTAAGTTCTCCACCAATAGACAATTTATATCAAGCTATGCAACCTTATAAGAAGTAACTTGTTTTCCTAGAAGAAGAAACAAATTATTTTAGCTAGGTTAAGTGCGTAGGATAGTATAGAGCCATAGCCTGTGAATTTATTGGAGTGGAAGAATTTTGACCAAATTTGGACATGCACTTATATAGCTAATAAAGTTCTGCTATAGCAATCAGGCACATAGCCTATAACCCAATATTTTATAATAGAACAAAGCACAACGAGATCAAAGAAGCTTCAATGCTAATATAGCATATTCCCTACCTAATTGCATAAAGATCCGAGAAACAAGCTAGATTTTCATAACATATTTGAACAAGTTTGAATCAAAATCTTATGGACAATAGACCAAATTGTAAATATTATTAATATTAAGGATAATTTTTTTTACATTGATAAGTAATATAGTTAGAGTGGATTAACTACAGCAATGGATTTTTTTCCCTTGTAACATGTACAGTACATATTAAGAAAACTTAAGTTTGAAGTTCGAACTTTTATTGGTTGTGAACTTTTATTTCTTGATTAAGGCTTAGTAAACTAGGTTAGTTTAATTAGTGATCAAGAGAATAATCAGAAAGTTGATTATTAATTGAGCAATAGGGAATAGATTATTTCTAATACTAATTTATGGAAATCAGTTAATATTGGGCCATTAAAAAGTGAGTCTAACACTTTGTTTTGATTATCTTAGTTTAATATTTCCTCTTCTTCTGTTTGTTCTTCCATGCTGCATCAACATGTTTCATGTTTATATGTCAACAATTTATAGCTATACGAACCATGCCAGCTTTTGTATGAAATCTATCTTTCTAAATTACCAAAAATGTATCTTACTAGCAAAGACTTTACTGGTCGACCAAGTTGCCTTTGTTGAATACCAAAAGTGCCGTCTTCTTTGTATTTATCCAATAAAGCATCCTGCCAGAGAAAGAATGAAAAAATTCAATACTTCGTGTGATGAAAAATTAGACCGGAGGCCCAGAATTAAATAAGTGAAACAGAAACAAAAACAAGACAATCCATGAAAGAAGAGGAGTATGCCTTGGCTACAAATATGTCTCTGCACCACTGAGCCAATCCATCATCTGTTTCAGGAAGATCTGCCACTGCATAGCGCTTTATCTGGACATGTACCTGCAAGCATAATAGCGTTGGACAAACGAAATAGGAAAACATAATCCAGCCTACCTCCAAAGTGTCAAATGTTTGTATCACTAGTTCATATAAAACTTCACTATTTGCAAAAAGTAGAGACAAATAGACATCTTAGCTAAAAATTGCTCATTATAAGTGTTAGAATAGTATAAATATAGCTAGGGATAATTTAATGTATACTAATTTGTATTTTACCTAAAATACAAATTAGTCCTAGAATAGAATCCTGATTTATTTTCTAAAATAGAGTTCTAATTATTTCTTAGAATGGGTCCTAACTTTGTATATAAATAGGACTTATATCTTGTAATATTTGCCGAGAGGAATTCTTTAACATGATATCAGAGTACAAGGTTTAAGTTTTTTTTCTTTTACCCTAAAATTCGCTTTTGCCCTAAATCTTGGCCGATCCGTTTCTCTTTTCCCCTCTCTGCACGCGACGCTGTTGTTCTTTTCCTGCACGCGACGCTGTTGTTCTCCAGAGAAGTCAAAGCTGCTTTTCTCCAGAGAAGCCGAAGCTATTGTTCTTCTCCTGCACGCGTCGCAAGTTCCGGCAACGCATCGCTCTCCACACGTGATCGCGTTCTCTCTGCACCGATTGCGTCACACCCCACGACCTGTTCACGCAAGGCAACCCTTCCTTTTCTTCCTCAACTCGCGACCTCCATCTTCAGGTGCGCTGAAGGCTTCATCCTACACGCCATCGCACGCCTTGTGTAATTCTCCGCAGTGTGCTTTCCTCCAACGAATGCCGAAGGCTCCTTCGTCGCGTGCATATTCCGGCGCCTATTCCTAACGCCGACAACCTCTCAACAACCCAAAACTGATCAATGACTACCTCTGGCACTCCAAAGTCGGATATCTCAATCTTTACCAACCACATCACCACACCGCTCTCTTCTAAGCAGTTGGACGGTAAGAACTCTCTTCTTGAGTCTCTCACATTGAGCAGCGGCTTGTTGGACAGGGTTATGAGACACATCTCACCCAAACCGAAGAGGATGCTCAAGTCGTCGATCATCCTCTGTGGAAAAAGGTTGACACTCAGTTGTGTTGTATTATCCGAGCCGCAATCCATCCATCTCTTAGAAATGCCTTTTGCATTCACAAAACCTGCAAAGCTGTTTAGACACAAGCTCAACAACTCTTTACAAACACCTCTCCACGACCAGTGTAGTCAATCCCGGATCGCGGCGCGTCGCGGCCGACCCCAAAAACGCTATAGCGGTATAGCGGATAGCGGGATGACCGCTATTTAAATATCACATTTACATAAGTACATAACACATATAAATGTTCAAACTTCAAATACAAAAAATCCACAATTAAACTCAATCATCTAATAATTTAAAGGCACATATCATACTCTAAAATCATCATCATATATTCATGTTAATGTATAAATAAGAGTCATAAGGCCAAGCAAAAAATAAAAGATGATAGTCAAAGGTAGTTCTCATTCCCAAAAGGCCAAAACTTCTTAAGTTTCTTGGACTATAAAAACTAAAAACATTCTTCCACTCAGACAATGATCAATCATCATCATCATCATAATAATCTCCCACAACCAAGTTATTTTCGTCACTTTCCCCTCCACTAGAACTAGACTTAAAAATCTCTTCATATTGACCCTCATTCTCATCTGACTCTGTTTCCTCCTCTTCATATTCGTCTTCTTGATCTTGCATAGGCTCTTTCCCTTTCTTTCTTGATAACTTAGAAGTCTTTGCAGCAATAGTAGGAGTAGGCCTCTTTGATTTTATAGCAAGCCTAGTGTTTTGGAGCGGCTCACTAGCACCTACTGCAATAGAAACATCACCCCATGTCAAACCATCATCATCATCAAACACTAATTCATCCTCAGCACCTTCCTTGTCCATTTGCCCAACCAACCATTCATTACATTCATCAACATCACGAAGGACAATTGGATCAATCACATCTCTACAATCAAAGCGCTCTTTGAGATTTTGATTGTACTTGACATACACCAAGTCTTGCAACTTTTGATGCTCAAGCTTGCTTCTTTTCTTAGAATGAATCTGTTACATCACAAATTCAAAATTCAATTAGGCACTAAATGAAACTTTGTAAAGGAAAATAATGTGAAATGTGATAACTAATAATATTTACTTACATGCTCAAAGATGCTCCAATTTCGCTCACATCCCGATGAACTACAAGTCAAACTTAAGACCTTGATAGCAAATTTCTGTAATGCAGGAGTGGATGATCCATAATTCCTCCACCATTCCGCTGTGATTGAAAGTCAATTAATTAGCATTGCTATTTGGCATTTCCTATGTTTATCGATAATCAATAATGAAATACTGAATACTTGTATATCTTAAACTCTTACCGGGAGCAAGTGTGTTCCTATGTTTTATTGCAAACTTTGATCCAAACACCCGATCAGCCCTCTTGTAATAAGGTAACTCCAATACAATCTTGTCAGCTTCCTCTTCATCTCTAACCAATCTCTCAATACATTTATAGAGTCCTTGCATCACTTCTTCATCAAACTCTATCAATTTGTTGCTATAATAAAACTCCGGGTTTAGAAAATGGCCAGCTGCATGCAATGGATGATGAAGTTGTGACTCCCATCTTCTATCAATAATAGCAAAAACATCCTTGTACAACTCTTCTTTTTCTTTGAAAACTTGTTGAATAGTTTCCTTGACCCGATCCATTGCTTCATAAATATATCCCATGGCTGGCTTTTTCTCATTATCAACAAGCCTAAGGACATTGAAAAGTGGCCCCATAACCATAATACAATATTGCACATCATTCCAAAATGAAGCTACCAATACAATATCACTTGCCCTCTTTCCCTTTACTTCCTTGGCTAATTTGGACTTCAACCACTCCTCTGAAGTGAACATCCTCCTAAGATTGTGCTTCTGTTTGAACAACCTTTGTAAGGTAAGAAAGGTCGTAGCAAACCTTGTCACTCCATGCCTGACCAATTCCATCTTGTTAGTGAACTTTCTCATAATGTTCAAGGCCAATGTGTGGTTGTAGATGAAGCCCACAAGATTTATTCCTCTTGAGATTGTCTTCTTAACTCGAGGAAGCTTTCCAATGTCCTCTAATATCAAGTCCACACAATGTGCAGCACATGGAGTCCAAAAGAGATTCTTCCTCTTAGCTTCAAGTAGTTTGCCTAAGAAGAATCACATAAATGAAACTAGTTAAGTGATTAATAATCAAAGCAAGTAAAAAAAGCAATTAGACTAAGTTAGCAATTCTTACCGGCCAAGACATAATTACTTCCATTGTCAGATACCACCTGAACAACATTTTGTACTCCAATCTCTTCCACAAATGTATCCAACAACTCAAATACTTTTTCTCCCGTTTTCATGTAAGCAGAAGCATCAACACTTCTCACAAACATTGTCCCTTCTGGACAATTCACCATGAAATTGATTAAGGTCCTATTCTTCCTATCCGTCCAAGCATCTGACATAATTGTGCATCCAAATTGCACCCATTGATCCTTATGGCTCTTTAGCATGTCTTTCGTAAATTCCAACTCCTTTTTAAGGAGTGGAACTCTCAACTCATGATAACTTGGAGCCTTAAGATGTGGACCATAGTTTCCAACAGCTTCAAGCATCATCTTGAAACTTTTTGACCTTGCAACATTGAATGCAATCCCATTCCTATAAAAAAATCGAGCAATATATTGGATGGTTCTTTCCCTTGCCTCTTTATCACAAGCATCATTGATGCTTGTTTGCCTATGAGCCTTTCCAAGTTTCATTTGTGCTTCACGGTTTTTCAAAAGAAGCAAATCCATGGGGCCGCCTTTCACATTATATCCTTTCTTGGGTGGCCTAAAAAAAGACTCAGCTGTACATGAAGGTCTCTTCCCACTTCTAATTTGATGAATTTCTCGTACTTCCTCTTGCTCATCTTCATCTTCTTGCATCTCTGCTAAATATGCTTCCTTCAAAGCAGTTTTCTTCTCTAAAGCTTCTTTAAGAAGTTGTTTTACATCTGGGGGAACCTTTCTACAATAATCAACATCTCCCTTCACACACATTTGGTGTCTTTTGGCTCTAGTGATTCCACCCGTAGTCACTTTTCCACAAAAATCACAAGTAACACTCTTCCTATTATTAATATCTTTCAAACTATTCCATTTCCATGCAATGTCAATATTATCACCAGTGGGTTTCACTAAACCATGTGAAGATAGAGTAGCTCCTTGTGATGATGTCGGCGCCGCCATGACTAGAACTTTCAACTTAGAAATCTGAAACAAATAGAAATATAAAATAAAATAAGGGAATCTGTCCAAAATGAAAAAAAAACAACGGACAGAATCTGTCCAAAAAAAAAGACAGAATCTGCCCCAGAAAATAGAGGACAGAATCTGTCCAAAAAAAAAAAAAACAATTTGGAGAGAAACAGAGAAAGAAAGAAAAAACAACAAAAATTTTTTACATGCTTGCTGCTGGAATCGGGAGGTTGCCGTCGCCGGAATCGTCGCCGCCGCCGGGAAGAAACAGGAGAAGTCGCAGCAGCAAAACCAGGGGGAAAAACAGGTTAAAAACAGGGTTTATTTTTTCCCATATAAGTTTTTTTTAACCTAGGTCAAAGGAGTTGGACCGTCGGGGGCGCGATGAGCGCGTTTGACGCGCGACGCGACGCGCGCGATAGGCGCGCGATTGGCGCGATTCCATTCCGCACCGCGACGCGCAGCGTGGAGCGCTGCCCGGCCGCGACGCGCCGCGACGCCGCGATCGCGCGCGATAGCGCCGCTATCGACTACTCTGTCCACGACTCTATCAAGTTTGTGAAGATCTCATGAACATCCTCAATGCCCATCAGATTAAGGATTCTATGTCAACTTATCTGGGTTCGGTCTCTAACCTTCTTTGTGACTTCAATGAACTGCTTCTACCTGCGGCCACTCCTGTTGCAGAGCTTGAAAATTAGAAGAAATTTTTTATGTCTCTGACTTTATATGGTCTGCCCACAGATTATTTTCATGTTCGTGATCAAATTCTGGGCAACCCCACAAAAACTACCATAGACGGTACTTGGGCGACTCTCCTTTATATCCCTGCCAAAGTCTTGACATTACCTCCATCCGTTCCTGTTGACTCATTAGCTTTGGTCTCTAGAAGCAATACCAGACCTCTACCCCGTAAAGGTGGCAAAGGACGTCTTTGGTGTGATCACTGCCACTAACCAGTACACACAATTGATAAATGTTGGAGTCTACATGGTCGACCCCCTCGTGTTGCTCAGATCGTCCAGAGTTCCATCGCTTCTTCAGATTCCACTTCATAGTTGCCACCGGATCTAACCCCACCGCCTTCCTTTGACGACTTTCTGAAATGGTATGAGGATCGACAGGCTTCTGATTCCACTGTTGTCGTTGCACACGCTGGTAATTCCTTTGTTGGCATATCTCAATCTTCGGATCCCTGGGTTCTTGATTCTGGCGCCATCGATCATATCACTGGTAATAAATCTCTTTTTTCTTCTCTCACTACTTTCGGTTATTTACCCTTTGTCACCATGACAAATGGTTCTCAAACTCAGTCCCAGGGTGTTGGTATTGTTCATCCTTCTCCGTCTCTCCCTATTCATAATGTTCTTTATGTTCCCGGAGCTCCCTTTAATTTGTTGTCAATAAGTCAACTTACTCGGTCTCTTAATTGTGTTCTCTTTTACTAAAACTTCAATTTCCCTACAGGACCGGAGTACGGAGAGGATTATTGGCTTCAGATGTGAGTCTTATGGCCTATAGGCTTCACCGACCCTCTCTTGTTGGCTCGGCGACGGCATTTCCTCTTCTTATTCATGCTCAGTTAAGACATCCAGGCCCTGATAAGTTGAAACAATTATATCCTAGTCTTTCTCACTTAGAGTCTTTGGCTTGTGAGTCATGTCAATTAGGAAAGCATGTTCGTAGTTCTTTTTCTCCTCGCAGGCTCGCACTGAGAGTCGAGCTACGTCCTCTTTCGCTTTGGTTCATTATGATATTTGGGGTTTGAGTTGTATTTCTTTTACATTGGGGTCTCGATATTTTGTTACTTTTATAGAGGATTTTTCCCATTGTACTTGGTTATATCTGATGAAGGATCGTTCAGAATTGTTTTCTATTTTTCAATCTTTTTTCCATGAAATCAAAACTCAATTTGGTATTTCTCTTTGAACCCAGCAAAGTGACAATGCGCGTGAGTATCTATCTACTCTATTTCTGACCTTCTTGGCGTCTCATGATGTGTTGCATAGGACGTCTTGTCCTCATACCCCCCAATAGAATGGAATTGCAGAACACAATAATCGTTATCTTCTCGAGACTACCCGGACTCTTCTTTTCCACTCTTATGTTCCTCATCGATTTTGGGGTGACGTTGTACTTACTGCGTATTATCTCATCAATCGCATACCTTCCTCCACTCTACAAGGTAAAATACCTCATCATGTACTTTATCCTCATCAATCTCTTCTTCCTTTACCACCTAGGGCCTTTGGTTCTATATGTTTTGCTCATGAACTTGATCCTACTATTGACAAACTCTCTTCCCGATCTCATAAATGTGTCTTCCTTGGGTACCCACGGTCTCAGAAAGGGTACAAGTGTTATTCCCCTACTCTTCGTCGGTACTTCATATCTGCTGTTACCACGTTCTTTGATTCGGTTCCATTTTTTGGGCCTAACGCATCCCCGCCCGAGTTTTCTCTTTTTAAGCCTACACTAGTGACTATCTTTTACCCTCCGGAGGACTCTCTATCACCTCTAACCTCATCTCCTCTTCCATTACAGGTTTATCAGCGTCATTCTCGTCTTGCTTTGCCGCCACCTAGCGGTGACACTGCCGTGGACACATCTTTGGAGCCAAGTCATTCGCCTTTTCCTCCGGTCCCATCTCCTGAGTCTGATATTCCTTTTGCACTTCGAAAAGGTATGTGTTTTACTCGTAATCCTTCTCCGCATTATGTTTCTGTTATAATAAGAGAATTTTAAATACACAAAAGTTACAAGATGTAAGGCCTATTTATATACAAAGTTAGGGATCTATTCTAGGAAATAAATGTCTATTTATATACAAAGTTAGGAGTCTATTCTAGGAAATAAATTAGGATTCTATTCTAGAGAGTAATTAAAATACAAATTAGGATATATATTTATATAACTAATACTCCCCCTCAAGTTGGAGCATAGATATTAATCATGCCTAACTTGTTACAAAGATAATCAATCCAGATCCCATTTAAAGTTTTTGCGAAGATGCCCCTAGTTGTTCTTCAGTTTTTACATATCCTGTAAAAATCATAGAGTAAGAAGAATAGAGACATCCTGATACCATAGAGTCAAGTAAAGCAATAAAAGAGCAAGAAGAAGATGTCAAGCCGTTATAAGAAACAAAAGAAGAAATAGGATAAGTACACTGGCATTTACCTTTACGTAATGCAATAGAAAGATCAGCACTCGAAGTTGGATCTGATAACGAAGTAGTAGGTGCAAGACATGAACCAAGAGGTTGACGCCTGAAGTATACTTGAATAATAGGAGATTTGACCAGAGCCAGTTCCGAAACAGGTGCAGAGGTTGTGATAAAATATACCAATAAATCATCATCTTCCCTTTGAGAAGTAGGGATAAGTGAGGATGGGAAATAAGGTGTGTCTTCCATGAACGTGACATCAATTGAGATAAGATATTTGTTAATACTGGGACAATAACACCTATTGTTAGTGATATGAGAGAAGTGTCCTAAGGCAATCGCCTTATGATTGTAAAACATTTATTTTAATAAATGATAATTCACTATTTGAGTATACATGCTTGTGTATTTGATTGGGATCTTAAACTCATCTACTGAATGTCCGCAATACAACTCACAGCATAAGAGAATTTGTGATGGGATCACAACTAGTGATTATCTCTAAATGTGCAAATGTGAAGTATTAAAAATATCCCTAGTCGATGAATTGATAAATACGGGCACTATCAACTCTGTTGAGACTAGCATGGGTTATTCTCTAATCAGCTGATTCTCACTGGCTGGTGACATTGGGATGTCCGGAGATAAACATGGATGCTAGTTATGGGAACTAGTTCATTGGACTGACTAGCTGTAAGACTTCATATGGTAATCTATATAGATATGTCAATGAAGTTCTTACTGCGGCTTAAGTGCGATGTTCCTTTACTTGCGGTGTTCAAGTCATCTTGGTCATGGAGACTTATACTTTAACATCTTAAGCAAGCATCTCCAAGGAGGTGTGGACCCAGGATAATTGGGTATAAGCCGAAGTGCCCGAAGATGTTTGAACAGCCTACAAAGGATTCACCACTCCTTGCGAGGAGATGTATACCCAGGCCTATCGTCGGATTGTTACTCAAAACCTCTGGCCAGAGTATATCATGTTTGGAGTGCGAGTCTTTAAAATACATGAGAGTAATTAGAAATCCAAAGGACGAGAAAGACACTACTTGGGCTAGGTGTGACGTAGTCAGCTTAGTGGGGACTGACACAAATAGACAGTGTCCTGAACCAAGTGGGTATAAGATGGTGAAGGGAATGGGGCACGATTCATTAGAGCTGCAGAAGGGTTTCAGAATAATTTCTTCTGAGGTCAAACCGTTGATCTTTCGATTAATTGGGGATCATGATGTACTACTAGGTGCCACTCATGATCGTTCTATAATTAGTTGATTATAGACGGCCAACATAAATCGAAAGCCTATTTAGTCACACGCACTACGAGTAATCCGAGGGATTTAAAACGAGTTGAAAATTGGATTTTCCGATCAAGAGAAATAAGTCGAATCTGAATTTATCAGAGGCGCAATGGAAGCTAAAATGGCTAAGTCTTTTGAAGGCTTATTGGGCGAATTAAATGAATTTAATTCGCGATCGGTCCGGGTTGGTTTGGCCGACCAAAGAGGGTGCCAAACCTCTTTGTTGTGGCCGGCCACATTAAAGGGAAGAAACCAATTTAATTGGTTTAATTAATAAAATAAATCTAGTGCGATTTGTTTTATAAATTATGGATAAATAAATTTGTGTAAAGAAATTTATATAAATAAATTTATAGAAATTTATTCTTTTTATGAAAATTAAAATGATCCATGGAATGGTTTATTTTAATTTTATAAAATCAATTATGAATTGATTTATCCATAATAAGAAAGTTTATAAATTTCTTATAAAATTTATTCCATAATAAAAGGAGAGATTAATTAGTTTTATTATAAAGTTAGTTATAATAAAATTCATAAGAGAATTTATAGGATAAATTTCTTATGATAACTAATTAGTTTTATTATAAAGTTAGTTATAATAAAACTTGGTTTAAACGGAATAATTCATAAGAGAATTTATAGGATAAATTTCTTATGATAACTAATTCCGTTAATTCCGTTAAGAGGAGACTTGGCAAGGGAGAATTAACTATATAAGGAACCAAAGGGAAGCCTTTAATTCTTGATCAAGTAACTAATCGATATAGAGCTCCCTATCTCTCTCTCTTTTATCTTCTCCTTCCCTTCTCCCCACCTAGGGCCGGCGCCCACATTGAAGCTTCTAGGACCGGCGCCCCTTGAAGCACCTTCCTCCATCTAGGGCCGGCGCAAACCCCTCCTCCTCTCTTGGTTGCCGTGAGCTATCAAGAAGAAGGAGAAGCCAACCAAGAAGAAGAAGAAGCGGATCTCATCTCCTTCCCTCTCGGAATTCGATTCCGTTTCTTGGTGGTTAGTTTCCTATTTATTCTCTTGTTCTTCTTTGTTGTGCCTTAGAGAATCTAGTAGTTCTCGTCGGCACAAAACTCGTGACTTTGCGAAGTCATCCCGAAGAGAACTCGGCGTGGACGCGAATAGAGCGGAGCTTCCAAGGGACGCTACGGTTGGATCTCGTCCCTTTCTTCGAGTTACGAAAGGTATAAAGTAAATTAGTTTACTTTTCCGCAAAGTTTTATTTTATGGTTATGTCAACACACCATAAGATTGCATGCTAGATACGAAGTTAAAATAATTTAGGAAATTATTTTATGCAAATTCTTCCGCTGCACGTAAAAATTTAAAATTTTACGAACTCGTATCCTTGTCAACATGCACCCGGTCCCAACACCTATAACCTTTTTGAAGACGAGAATAACCAACGAAGATACACTTTAAAGACTTGGGATCTAATTTAGTGACATGTGAACGAACATCCCGAACAAAACAAGTACTACCAAATATCCTAAGCTTGACAAGATACAACGACTTATTGGGAAACAAAATTTTATAAAGAATCTCACCATGAAGAACAGATGAAGGCATACGGTTAATGAGAAAACATGCCGTAGAAACCGCATCTGCCCAAAAAGACTTGGTTACATTCATTTGAAATAAAAGGACTCGTGCAATCTCAAGAAGATGTCTGTTCTTACGCTCAATCACACCATTTTGGGATGGAGTATCAACACAAGATGTTTCATGAAACATACCATTCTGACTCATATAAGTTTGAAATAGACTAGATGTATATTCTTTGGCATTATCACTTCGCAGAGTACGGATGGATGTATTGAATTGAGTTTTAATCTCGGCACAAAATGCACAAAATAGAGAAAATAACTCAGAACAATTTTTCATTAAATATAACCAGGTTACACGAGAATAATCATCCACAAAAGTGACAAAATACCTAAAACCAGGTTTAGACAAAATAGGACAAGGACCCCAAATATTAGAATGACCCAACTCAAAAGGTATAATAGTACGTTTATTTATTCTTGGACTAGAACTAAGACGATGATGCTTTGCAAACTGACATGACTCACAATCTAATGAAGACACTCTACTATATTGTAGACAAAGCTTCTTGAACGAAGGAAGAGATGGATGACCTAACCTACAATAAGCCTTGAAAGGAGTAGTTACACTCGAGCAAGCAAAGGATCTTGAGACAGGTGGATCAAGAATATAGAGACCTCCAGACTCATGTCCTTTACCAATAATCTTCTTCGTCAAAAGATCCTGAAATAAACAATGATCGGGAAAAAATGAGATACAACAATTAAGATTACGAGTTAATTGACTAACAGAAAGCAAACTAAAAGATAAATTGGGTAAATGTAAGACAGAGGATCAAGAAAGTAAAAGAGTAAGATTGATAGTGTCAGACCCACGAACACAAGATGAAGATCCATCAGCCAAAGTAACAATAGAAGTGTTAGATTTGTGTGAAAAAGTAGAAAAGAGACTAGAATTACCTGTTATATGATCTGTGGCACCAAAATCAATGACCCACTTAGAGGATGACGAAACAAGACATGTGTTGTGATTACCTGAATCAGCAATAGCAGTGATAGAGGAAGATGAAGACTTAAGTAATTCCTGATATTGAGAGAACTTGGCAAATTCATCTGCAGAGATAAGAACTGATTTATCAAGGGTATCATTAGTAGATGCAATATGAGGCAAGTGTTTTTGCTGATTCTTGTACTGAAGTTTTCTGCACTTAAACTTTGTATGACCCGACTTACGACAATAGTTGCATATAATACCACTAGAATTTGACGTCCGAGTTTCAAAATCTTGCGAGCTTCCTTTGTTTCCATTGTGAATAGTTAATTTTTTTGGCACATAATTAGTATTGCGACTCACCAAAGCACCACTAAATGGAACAGGTGTGGTATTTTCTATACGGAAAATGCGGCTAAACACATCTTGTAATGAGGTGTCCTTAGATCCAGAGAGAACTTGTGATTTAGTGGACTCGAAGTCAGGAGATAAGCCAGCAAGGAAGCTCATGACAGTCATCTGATCCCGTTGGCGTTGTTGAATCTTTACATCAAGGCTAAAGGGCAGCAAAGATATTAAGCTCTTCATATGTCTTTTTGAAAGCCATAAAATAATTAATCAGAGGTTAATCTTGTTTTTCCACACAGTAAAAAGCTTTGCAAACCTCATATATGCAGGTGAGATTCCCTTTTCTATAATACAGAAATTCTAGATAATCCATCAATTCTTTAACAAATTCACACTGATTGATTAAACCAATTACCTCATTATCAATACAATTCCGAATCTGAAGAAACAAGCGAGCATTCTCTCTAAGTCATTTCTGCTTCAAATCATCTTGAGGAGGGTCATCGGTCAAATGATCATCTTTATCAATACTTCGTAGATACAGACGAACAGTCTTACTCTAATCCAAATAGTTTGAACTATTTAACTTATAATCCGTGATCATAGACATAATAGGCACTGCATCCATTATAATGGAAGTCTTATTTTCAACCATAGAAATGAAACAAAAGAATAATCCAAAGGAAGATTCAAACCAAACACGGCAGCAACTTACTTTGCAAATAGAGAGGCAAATAGAGAAGGGAGAAGAGCAACACCAGATCTGAAGCAGGATACGAGAAAACACAGCAACGGGCAGGAACCAAGCTCTGGGAGGAAGTCGCCCTGCTGCTATCAAGTGGATAAGCAGAAGAAGACTGCTTCAGGAAGTATCTGCAAAGAGGAAGCAATCACGGACTGCTTGCGGCGAGAAGCAACTATCGGCAATGAAGCAAATCCTGGCGATAAATTCACACGAAGAGGTGAAGCGCTAAAAGAGAAGTGGAGAAAAGAAATCGTGCAAAGCGCCGAAAGAAAAAAAAAAGGAAAAGAGAGAGGAGAAGCGACGGTGGAAACCTAATGCTCTGATACCATATTACAATAAGAGAATTCTTAATACACAAAAGTTATAAGATGTAAGGCGTATTTATATACAAAGTTAGCGATCTATTCTAGGAAATAAATAGGCTTATTTATATATAAAGTTAGGGGTCTATTCTAAGAAATAAATTAAGATTTTATTCTAGGGAGTCATTTATATTTTAGGTAAAATACAAATTAGGATATATATTTATATAGCTAATAGTTTCTTTGAGTTATCATCGTCTTTCTCCTTATTATTCTTATCTTTCCTCTTTGTCGTTTGTTTCTCTTCCAAAGACTACAGGTGATGCCTTTGCTCATCCAGAATGGAAACAGGCTATGCTCAGCGAAATATGTGTCTTACAAAGCAGTGGGACTTGGGACCTCGTTCCTCTACCACCAGGGAAATCAGTTGTTGGTTGTCGATGGGTATATACGGTGAAAGTTGATCCAGACGGAAAAGTTGACCGGCTTAACGCCCGCCTCATCGCTAAGGGTTATACTCAGATCTTTGGATTGGATTATGGGGACACTTTTCTCCTGTTGCCAAGATGTCCTCTGTGCGCCTATTGTTGTCCATTGTTGCGATTCGACATTGGTCTCTTTATCAGTTAGACATCAAAAATGCTTTCTTATATGGTGACCTGCTAGAGGAAGTCTACATGGAGCAACCTCTGTATTTTGTTGCTCAGGGGGAGTCTTCTGGTCTTGTATGTCGCCTGCAGAAATCTTTATATGGCCTCAAGCAATCACCCAAAGCATGATTAGGTAGATTTAGTACTGTAATTCAACAATTTAGCATGACTCAGAGCGAGGCCGACCATTTTGTCTTTTATCGCCACTCATCTACTGGTTGCATCTACTTAGTGGTTTATGTTGATGATTTTGTCATCACAGGTAGTGATCATCTCGGGATTTCACAGGTGAAACATCTTTTTAAACATTTCCGGACAAAGGATCACGACAAACTCAAATATTTCTTGGGGATAGAAGTAGCACAGTCCAAAGATGAGATCATCATATCCCTAAGGAAGTATGCAATCGATATTTTGAAAGAAACAGGAATGTTAAACTCAAAGACAGTTGACAACCCCATGGATCCTAATGTCAAACTTTTGCCAAATCAGGGGGTCTCTTCCAAATCCTAAACGATACAGGTGATTAGTAAGGAAACTAAGCTATCTTACTGTTACTCGTCCAGACATCTTATTTGCAGTAAGTGTAATAAGTTAATTTCTCAACTCTCCATGCAAGGAACATTGGGATGTTGTGATCCGCATTATTCGATATATCAGAGGTGTTTCAGGAAAGAGTCTTTTGTACGGAGACAAAAAAAAACATACTTGAGTCGTAGGATATTCTGATACAGATTGGGCAGGTTCTCCCACTGATAGGAGATCTACTTCTGGGTTTTGTATATTTGTCGGAGATAATATTGTTTCTTGGGAAAGCAAAAAGCATAATGTTGTAGCAAGATCCAGTGTAGAGGCAGAATATCGAGCTATGGTCATAGCCAGTCAAGAGTTTATATGGCTCAAACAGTTGCATCAAGAACTAAGATTTGGAGAGATTACACAAATGTCACTTGTATGTGACAACCAGACCGTTATGCATATCGCCTCAAATCGAGTTTTTCATGAGAGGACAAAGTATATTAAAGTCAACTGTCACTTTGTCAGAGAGAAAGTTGTATCTGGAAAAATATCTAGTAGTTATATTAACTCACATGATCAACTAACAGATATATTCATTAAGTCACTTAAAGGACCCCGAATTGACTACATATGTAACAAGCTGGGTGCAAATGATTTATATTCTCCAGCTTGAGGGGGAGTGTTAGAATATTGTAAATATAACTAGGGATAATTTGATGTATCCTAATTTGTATTTTACCTAAAATACAAATTAGTCCTTAGAATAGAATCTTGATTTATTTTCTAGAATAAAGTTCTAATTATTTCTTAGAATAGGTCCTAACTTTGTATATAAATAGGACTTATATCTTGTAATATTTGATGAGAAGAATTCTTAACAATAAGGATGCTAGAAATGGACCAGCCATGCAAGTCATAATAGAAAACTAGCCAAGATATTCTGTAGTTGATATGATTTGATATTCTGTCATTAATATGGTTTAAGCAGTGTGTGCAGAGAAAATATTAAATACCATAAACATCCAAAATGTTTGAAGCCAATTAGGAGCTGGAACAACTAAAGCTCACCTAAAAATTCCTTCCTCTTAAAATTAGTGAAAATATGTGCCGAAATGTCCTAGAAAATGATGAACTAAAAAAATAATAATCATAACAAATATGAGATTTCAAGACATCAGTCTCAACTGGACAACGCCAATTTTTACCCCATGCTCGAATTATAGATAAAAATCTCTTTTGACAATAGTTTACTGATAAAAATTACTCAATCTTCATCTTGATGAACACATTGCACTTATGTGCTAGAATTTTAAAAATACATAGTATCTTTTCTGTATTATTCTTCCTTTGTCTACTAGATGCACATTTTTATCAAATCCATTTATACTCCAAGTTTGTTTTCTTGCTTTGCAATTTACTAGCTTCACTGTACCAAGATATGAGTCGTAGAAATTACATTTTATTTGGAAGGTCAAGGTTTAGCAAAAGGCTTAGAAGGAACTTCATTTGTTCTGCCACATGTTATATCCACAGTAATGCATGTATTAGAAGCTTTTGTTATGAATTGTTTTTTTTTATTTTCCAAGTTCTTAAAATAGAAAGTCATTTTTGAGAAAGTAAGATCTTATATTGTTACTGCCAAAATCAGAACAAATAAAATCTTATTTTGAGATATTGCCTACTGCAACAATTGACCAAATACAATAACACACAAGTTTCCGTAATTTAGCTAACATACCACGCAAGATTGCCTTTTCAGAAGCCTAAGCATTGTAGGAGGAGATTGATCCAAAGGAATAGCAACTGTTACATCATAGACAGCAGGAACAAAAGGACGCATGATGCTAATAGCAGATACAAAACCCTGACAAAAGTAATTAAGTATCAATATATATATCCAGATATTTCAGTCCACTATATATTAAACCACAAGGATAGAAAACCTTTGCTTTTAGAAACAACGGCAAAAACTCAAGGACGCTAACCACAGGGTAAGAACCAAGAAAAGGAAGCAAAGAAATAAACCACTTTGCAACAGTGATTCATAATCGACTAGAAAAAACCTTGGTACGAGGAATGAGAACATTTCTAGGTATCGGAAGACCCTGTGAAGCTGCATAGTCTTGTGCTGCTAAAAGTTTTTCTGGTGTGAATCGTGTGCCCTCGACAAAAAGTGCCAACCAAAATGGTCGAGGAAAGTCCTTCAGCCGTTGTAAACCCAGCTGAAGACAGTATCGATATGTATAAGAACTAGAATCAGAAGAGTGAACACTTTGCATAAAATTTCTATTAAATAGAACCTTGAGAGTCTTCTCATCCTTAGCCCAGCTTCTTTCCAGAAAGAGGTATTCAGTGAACCACATCGACCAACCAATGACCTGTAGAAAAGATCAATTAATTAAGAAAAAATACCAAGAGATAAAAAAAAGGCTATTGTTCAAAGAGATGTACAACTTCAATAGATTCATATTGGCATTGTTACCACATGAAATTAGCTTTGTGGAAACAAAGTAGATTCAACATTGGTTCGATCAATTA
The DNA here is from genome assembly GCA_024364735.1 of Boesenbergia rotunda. Taxonomy (NCBI): domain Eukaryota; kingdom Viridiplantae; phylum Streptophyta; class Magnoliopsida; order Zingiberales; family Zingiberaceae; genus Boesenbergia; species Boesenbergia rotunda. Next base: position 25,559 of record JAGFNQ010003840.1, on the reverse strand, counting down.
ACAAAGAAAAAGGTAGATATGAAGTCAATAGAAGAAGTTATAGGATATCCAGTTTGAAAATATGAAGAAATAAGCTTGATGGTACCAAAAATCATTTTTATAGATCACAAGACAAGTTCAGTAATTGACAAAGTTTCAAGACACATTCGAGATCAGAGGCAGTGTTATTGGCTGGTTGGAAGGGATGACCCAAAGTTTCTTTCTCTGTAGCTCTCCTAGCACAAACTCAACACAGAAAGACAGAGGCTCAAATGTCTTCTATTAATTTAGCATTCTCAGATTTGAAAATTTAATAACCATTTGCATAAGTAAATAAATTAAACAAAAATGGATTAGGTTCAATTTTTCTCAGAGTAAAAATGAGGGTAAATGTTTATGTATGACCCTTACGGGATTATAGGACCCAAGAATGCATAGATATACTCTATATCGTATGTCCTTGCTTTTGAGTCTACAAGGTGCATGAACATATTTTTTATAATAATGATTCATGAACTCAATCCTCTATTTTTTAAAACTGTTATTAGAGATGTTGACCAAAAAAAAAATCCACCCTTATTCTCTTGTTCTTTTAATTTAGTTGGGTTTTCTTTTAGTCTCTAACACAGTGTGATACTTGTAGGCCCCAATCATGGCCAATATCATGTGGAATATTTCTAAAATGTGGTGAGTTGTGAGAGGATTTTTAGAAGATTTAAGTAAAGGATCATTTGGAGACTCTTTACAAGCCTCATGTAAAGAATCAAGGGACTTTTTAGGAGGCTGAAATAGAGGATTATTAGTAGGCTCTTGAAAAGAAGGCCTACTAAGATAGAAGGCCCTTTAGGTGATACAATTACAAAGGTCATCGATCTTGGGATAAGGATCATTTATTAAGATAAACATTTTAATATCATGTGAGGGTTTCTCAATGAAAAACAGTTTTCATTGTGCCCCCTTTAACTAAGGATTGGGGTCTAATTTGGTTTCACAGGTCAAATTAAGAGGTTCTTTGAAATTACAATTTCAAAGTACTTAAGGTGTCATCAGAGGGCTCTTTTAAAGTCTAAGTTATCAAGGAAGTTTTCTATGATTAAGACATTAGTGGAGTTCTTTAAAGTCAAATCATTAGGGAGAAGGAAATCTTCTGGGATTTTAGAGTCATCAAAGGGCTCTTTTAAGGTCAAGTTATCAAGGTACTTTTTTTTTACGATCAACACATTTGGGGAATCTTTTAATATCAAATTATTAGGGAGATCTCCTAGGATTTTAGTATCATTGGAAGGCTCATTTAATATAAGTGATCAAGGGAATTTTCTATGGTTAGGTTATCAATGGATCCTTAAAGGTTGAATCATAAGGAGTATCTTCTATAATTAACTCAATTAAGGAATTTTCTAAGGTCAAGATTTGTAATTCAATTACAAGTTCATGAATTTTAGGTAAGGTGGAAATCTTCTATGATTAGTTTATGTGCAGAATCCTTTAAGGCCAAATCATTAGATATCTCCTATGCTTAAGTCAATTAAGGAATTCTCTAAGGTAAATTTTGTATTTTTTTTAGTAAGTTCATGAATTTTAAGTAAGCTAGGAATCTTCTATGCTTAGGCCATGATCCTTTAAGTTTGAATCATTAGAAGTGTCTTCTATAGTTAAGCCAATTGAGGAATTTTATAATGCCAAATTTTGTAGTTTAATTACAAGTTTACAAATTTTAGGTAAGGTGGCAACTTTAATGGTAATTCTAGAGTAGGTGTTATCTTTTGATAATTTACATCCCTTTCAACTTGGGGTTGTGCATTTTTGGTCAATGATGTCCTAAATGTAGGACGGTAATCATCCTATAATGGTTCCATACACTCAATATTATATTCAATCCCTTTTGCTTTATAATATGCATCCAAAATAAACAAAAATTAATTGCATTGCCTTTTAATTTATAATACAAGGATCAACCTAGCTTCTTTGGTAATATCACAACGAATGCATAAATTTTAAAATCTTAAAGTATTGTACAAGTATAATTGATTTTTAGCCTTATAAATTTGTTATATAGTAAGTTTACATGTTTCATTTCAGACCAATGTTTAAAAGGTTCTTGAACACACCAATCTCTAACAGCCTATACATATCATCAAAATTTTTTAGTGGATCCACTACCTATGAATTGGCAAGTTGTATTCAGTTCAATAAAGTCAAACAAGTCATCTATTTCAATAAACCAATCAATGAATGTGACTTGAGTTTTCTTTACATATTGGATGATGTGATAGTGGGTGATGATTTCTATGATCCATGGACCTACTATATGCATAAGAGTATGGTAGTGGAAGGTTGGAAAGGGATTGGTTGCAACTTCTCGACAAAGGGAGGTAAATATTCGGCTTTGATACCACTAAAAACAAATTGTACCACTAAAAATACCAAAACTCAACTTACCAGAGGAAAAATATTATTAACTATAACCAATTTTATAGACCCAAAATAATAAAACCAAGTCTTCCAAGAAAATAGATGTTTTTTCTCTAAAATTATAACCAACTCTCAAAGGGTCTAAGGTCTAATTTTTCTCTAAAAACCTTTTAAAAATTAAAGAACATATACAATTTTACACACTGAATTTTAAAGAAAATTTCTAGATAGATTCCCAAATCTCACTCCATCAATAATTCAGAAAAATGACATGGGAATTAATTCCAATGAGAGGCCATGCAAATTAATCCCAAGAATGCTTATGTTGTCAAGAGAAACTTGAATGGTGTTTTTATATATATAAGGGATGTTATACCGCACATCTTATGCCGCACACCCCATGAAAATTACACTAGGTGCCCACGGGGGCATGCAGCATAAGGTGTGCAACATAACAAAATTCATATACATATAGAACAAGAGATGTGATATGTTGGGCGCCCAGCGTGCCCGCGGTACACTTGGAGTGCCCAGAACAAATCCGGACACCCCGCTTGCACTCAGTCGCGCACGCTGGCCGCCCAAATGGGGCGCTTATATATATATGAAAAACCCAATACCAAAAGTGTTTCTCTTGCTACTGGGAAGAAAGCAATGAGAAAGCTTGATCATTTCTAGGATACGTCTCAAAACATTATTTGAATAGATGGACGCTGAAAATTGCTCATTATGATCATCTATAAAGAAAAGTAAGTCTTATTGAAACTGGCAATGGCCAACAAGACTGGACACGTCAAAAGAGTTAAAATAAACCACTGATGTTAATAGAATATATTGATTATGGCATGATAGTTTGGATCAGAAAGACAAACTTTGTCAAGCTGAAGTCAATGGAACTACTAAAATGTGAAGGAGGAAAAGGATGTTGCAAAGACACTCACTGGAAGAAACTTGGATGACTTTTTCATGACAGCTAAAGTGCTACCAAGACAACCTGACCGCTGAGATGAGACAAATAACCAAGTTATTAAAAAAATATACAAACCAACTTATGTTGACACACAAGTCACCTTAATACTTTCTTTCCTTGTTGAATTTACAACCAACAAAAACATAATATGCATATTTAAATCCAGGCATGAATTAGCCTGTAATAGTATAGTCAGTAAACAGTGATTCAAACCTGAGATAAGATCCATCCAACAAGCCAATCAATGTCGCTTTTATGGTTGGAAATCACAAGAGCATGCTCTTTACCTACAAAACTCACCATGTTGAATCAAGGCACACCTATGCCCTCACTTTCATGAGAGAGAAAAAATCCTCACCCATTGCTTCATAAGTTTTTGAATCTGCATGCAACTGGACCTGCAACCGTGTTATTAATGTTACCATTAATAAGGACCAATAAAATCTACAAGGGCACAAAACAACTGTCATGAATCCCAAGTTTTGTACATTAAATACAATTGCAGTCCTATGGGTAGACGAGAAACCATGATGGTGATCCTTAAACAAGAATAGAGATCATTTATGCAAGACGTCATGTAAATCTCCTAACTTCTAGTCTTTGCTAAGACGTGGGTGATTAAGCATTCACTGTCAACTGAGTCGAGTCAACCTCACAAGAAAATCAATATATGACAATTCAAGCGTGTATTGTTTCCTTGTGTACAGATCACAGTCACAGATAACTGCATTTTAGGAGTTAGGTCATGGATCTTTTGAAGGAATAGTCACCTATGATTCCTTTGGCATTCTACAAAATATCTTATGTAACATGAGATCTATGTGTACAATAATAGGATTTTGGATATAATATATTACAAAAAAGTGTTTAGTCTGTGTTAAAAAGATTGCAGTCATAGACACTCCCATCACTGACTTTACATATGTTGTGCCAATCCATGTCACCATGTGTGCCTGGACATGTTTATGAAACATCAACAATGTCATGTTGGTGTTGAAATCCTTCTCTTGATTATCTTTGTATCACTATCGCCATCACTTGTCACTCAGAAGTAATAACAGTGACTGAGTAAAATAACTAAATGAAATAGTGATGCAACACAGCAATTAATAAAACCAAAAAGAGTGACATGTTTCAACCAATCCTAAGCTTTTGTATTAGGATATGCTACCTGGTCCAACATTTTTGTATTAGGATATGCTGTCAAACAAAAGGCATTCTATTTGAATGCAAACCAGAAAGGAACAACCTGAGAAAAGTAAGGCATGGTGACTGTGACTGCCACAATGCATGTACATGGAGATATTCAAAACAATATGATCAAGTACAAAGAAAAAATAGATTTAGTTAGGAACATACTTCAGAAAAAACCATGATGCTGTTGATGTAATAAAGAACTAAATGATAGATTAAACAGCATTAAGTGAACTAATAGCACAGGTGAAATAAATTAGGAATACATCAACCTTAGAATTTCCTTAAAATTAACACAAATCAACTTCTTCCATAGTATATTTTTTTATCTTTTGCCTCGCGAAAATCACGTGGAACTCAAAAGAATTACAAATACAAACATATCAACAAGTGGATCAGGGGAAAGCACAAGCATCTAATCTGCCATTTTAAATTATGTCCCAGAGACGGGAATAAGTTTTAAACCAACTAACGAAGCAACGTCAAATTCCCAATGATAAAATGTCATCCCCTTTGTATCATTGAAAAGCTTCAAAAAGCTGAGATACCTGTATTTCAACTTTTTTTCTCCCAATGTCAAGTGCTGGTATGAACACTGTAGGCATAACTGTCATTATTGTGTTGCAACAGAAGTAACCTACAAAGTAAGCACTAGGCTGGATTGTCATGTGCCATAGCTAGCTTTCATGTACCAGGAACACCATTATGAGAAGCAGTTGCACTAAAGGGGTTATATTTTAGGTTATCCAATGAACAAGTCATGGAACTTTGACAATTATAATGCAGATATTGCTTGTACATGAAAGATGTACAAATATAAGATCTTCTCAACAGAGACCGTATTAAAGCAAAACTTTGTTGTTACATAACCTATAAAAGCAAAATATAGAACATGTGCTACTATTAAGTTAAACATGAAAAACACACCAATTCCAAAAAAATCTGAACACTATAGGGTACAAGACTACAATGCATAGCATTCAAATCCTCTTCCTATAGATGTTGTGACTCCATATTCCACTAAATGCAAAGGCTTCTACAAATATGAACACCAATAACTGATTGTATTTCTACAAATAGGCCATCCTCTCCTCACCTAAATCAGTTAGGGTTACCATGCAAATATTTTCAACTAGTGTTAATGTAAAGTTTCCCTTAATATCCAAGTACTGTAAGGATCTTTTATTACTATGCTGAGTTATGCAGATGCCTCAAAGCTATCCCTGGTTAAATTAGCATGTCTTTGACTAGGAATGGGTGCTATATAAGCCAGCCAATGTTAAATTAGACTTCTCTAAGACAAATATAATATGGATTGGCCCTCTCTAACCTCCTAGAACTGTTCCCTGCTGGAAAGTTCTTGTTGACCATTATTCAAAAATTAGGTAGAACACAAAAATTGTGCTAAATGTCATATAGCTGCTACTCGCATTTAATGGACCTTCATCTGTAATCTTTTATTGGCATACCAAAACTTCGTCTCCTTTACTGTTCAATCATCATCCATGTATAACAAGAAATGAATCAAGAGAGGATGGCATTTGAGTTCCCATCTGCTTCTGCAACATCAGCAGAACAGTCCCACCACGCTTCAATTTTTCTGTTTCACTCCTGTCAATCTCTGGACCAGAGCAGCGGCATATACCTTCACCAAGGTCACTACTTCCCTTCTCAGTTCGTGTTCCTTGCCCATCTCCTCCTAGTGCTTCCATGAGTATTCTTATACCTCAAGGATCTTCAAGTCTCAAGAAAGAAGGGTAAATTCTACCATGAATTGGATGCCATCATTGCTTGAGAGGTGGCCACCTTTCACACCACCACAATGATCTCATCATTTGTTTTCATTGCTTTACTGGTGATAACCACTAGTCTCAATTACACCACCAGGGATTCTATTATTGGATCAATGGTAAGACTAGAGGTGATGAATAGTCAATCGCTTACTCTTTTTCTACAAAAGGGCATTCCCTGATCTCGGACACCCCCACATGGACAGCCCCACAACCATTTGTAAAGAGATAAATTAAAAAACCAAGCAGGCCACCATATGAGAGGGTATTTTCCCCCGGTGAATGAATCGACCCTTACCCATTATTGCAAATCAACCATGTGGTGACCAACTCAGCTATGCCCTGGGGGTGTCAATCACTTACTCGTGTCTACAATTGAGTTAGTGTGCAATGGAATATATCAAATCATGATACATGACACAAGCAATACTAACACTTAGTATTTATGTTGTTGCTTCCTACTCAACGGCCTATGACTCATGGATAAGTTACTCTCGGAACCCCTCTATACTATCTCTTTCTTGAATGTCTTTCAACGGTGGAGAAACATTACTTTAAAATGAAGAACAAGACGGTAAAACAAAGAGCAATAACAATTACAACAACGAAACAATGAGGTTGAAGTTTTTCTCATGGCTTGCTTTCACTTGATTGTAACATTGATTGTCACAATCTCCTATTGTTTCTATTTCTATAGCTTCTTGTTCTAAGCAGCTATTGATTTTTTGGTCCAGTTGGTCAACTGGCAACTTACCCAATTGACTGATCTCGCAACTACTTCAACCTTCCATCTGCCAATGAACAACTAAGCCTATTGCATCTGCATTCAGTCAAGTGTCTAACTCCTTGAGGGATATCTGAGTAGGTAATTCTTCCATCAAGTCAACTAATATGTTGACTCCTTGAGGGATGTTTGAGTAGATAGATCTTCCATCTAGTCAACTGATTCATAGACCATCTGATGGCTCTTGCCAATCTCGATCAAATCAACAATTCTCTCCCAACTTTTTTTTTATCAGTTGATAATCATTGTTCACTAGTCGTTGACCGATCTTCTCCTAGTTGAATGTTTAGTCAACTAATCCACAATCAAAAATATTTTGTTCATTAGCAAAACCAGTTTGATTCGACTACTTAGTCAAGTAGAATCACCAGTAAACTTTCATTTCACTTAAACTTATTTCTAGGAGACCTTGACTCCACGACTTTCTCGTCTTGCTAAGAGGCTTTGCCTATTGAAGTTCTTATGTTAAGAGGCCTTCTCTCTAGGACTTCAACATTTGCCAAGAGGCCTTACCTCAAGATCTTCATATGCCAAGAGACTGTCTCCAAGACTTCCTCATTTACCAAAGTCTTGCCTCTAGGACTTCCTCCACTACCTAGTATCAAGCAACCTTAATTTATGAGGACTTCTACTTGCTCAGTGTTATGTTGTCAAGTCTACCTTAACTTGCTTAGACTTTTACTTGTCAAGCATCCCTTGACTTGTCAGCTCCCTTTCACTTGTTGGACTTTCTCTCTACCAACAACTGTTGGGCATTTTCCCTACCAACACCGTTACACCTTTGCCACCTTTATGCCAATACTTGTGGATTTTTCCTTTTCAACACCCGTTGGACTTTTTCCATTGGCAACATCTATTGGATGGACTTCTTAACTATTAAGTGTTTAGTCAACCTTGACCTATTTAACACACCGTATAAACTTAACACAATATCCTAATTTAACCACTTGAGTCTATCACATATCTTTGACCAAGAATTTACCAAACATCAAAACACCTTTGTCTAACTCGAACAAGCTGGAGCGCAATCTTGACAACATTTATGTGCATCACTCCTTGATTATGACTAAGTTGGAGGCAAATATTGTGAAGTTGCGTGCAGAGATCATTATCTACAACTCTACATTGGTCATTTGTCTCAATTTTCAAGCCTTAAATGCAAAATTAGTCACCTATTCCAATGTGTGTCTAAGGGATCTCCTTCAAGCCAAATGACACCTATAACCAAATGAGCAAAACTACATTTTCATAGGTTGCTCTCCTCAAAGATTTCTCAACACTCTTCTCAGTATGGGTGTCATTGTAATTGAATGTTGAGTTTTATGGATCACTGAGTGGAGTATTGATGTTGATAGCACCCTTGTAATCCAGGGCTTCTTGCACACAATAAGTTAAGGGGTCAATCAAGATCTTGTCCACAATTAAATCTCACAACTCCCTCTTTCCTATAACCTTTTTATAAGTGACCATGAGCACTCTTATCCTCGCGCCATTGCCAAGATTCATTCCCCTGTGGCAATCAGACGGCAATATTTGTGTCATCCTCTTAGTTTAATAAGGATATTTTTGAGGCTTTAAGGATAATCTCCATCTAAGATTTAATGCTTCCTTCCTTTCCTCTATGCTTGAGTGTTACCAATGCCTAGCGGAAGCACTCCCTGCTCTTGCAAACAATGTCCATATTTCCTCTTCGACAAGCCAATTTATGACTGGCTTTTTGGCATGCAATAAATCCTACCCAGCAACGAGCTTCTACTCATTCAGTAAGGCCCTTGCTGCCCCAAGGCATGTTGTGGTAGAAAGAGGCTTGGTATTTCTCCCAAGCAGTAAGGGTTCGATTCTCACGCAAGGCGCACTTACGGCAATCGAATTTTTAGTGACGCATGGGTGCCACGTCAGGAGCTACCACCCTTCCTAGATTTACTTTGTGAGCGGAATGTGGGGATGGATCATCTATCCCAGGATTAGTCGGGTTGTAAGATCTAGATACTTGGTATAAAAAAATAATAAAAAAAAGTAAGTCCCTTGCTCAAATTCTTTTCTCCTCTTTCCCGCTCGGCTTTTTTCAAATCCTTCATTTCTCTTAATTGGAAACAATGACAACAAGCATGTGATGGAGCGCTTCTATTTGTGCCCTTTTCCATGCATACGGCTACCATTGTAGGGTAAGCCCAAGGTACTTGTGTTTGTCTAACCTCTAATTTTATTATTTCATACTCTTGTTAGGAAGCCCTTGGGATTGGAAGGTTTCATGTATTCAAAATTTAGAACAAGTTTTGTTTGTGTGGAATAGAACAACAACCTCATTAAGGAATTCTTTATTGTTTCCACTTAGCAAATTCCATTTCGACAAACATCACTTGAGGTAGCATCATTTTCCTTTGTGTTCGGATCTTCCTCCTATTACTGATAATAGGGTTTATAGCATTATGGTTTAGAAAATAATTAGTTGTGATTAAATCAATTCCATAATCAAAGAGCCTAAATTTTTATACTTGGCCTTTCAGAGGGCTAAGTAATGGAAGTGTGTTAAATTTGTCAAATATTATTTGAAATTTATAATGGTCAATAAATTAAGAACTGTAGGGGCTCATAAGGGCTGGGAATTGAGTTCTTAATCTTGCTCCTATATGCCCTATGAGCAGCTCAAAAGGACCTCTGAATTTATGGGAGTGTGAGCTAATGACTAAGGAAGTTAAAAGTTAAATTTTGAGGCCTGTGGTGAGTGTTTATGAGGTGACAAAAGGCGATTCGCTGGCCCTCAGCGCCCCCGCCAACTCGTCCCAGGGCCAACATGGAGGAGGTAAATCACGGGGACTACTAGCCCGGATATTGTGGCTAGCGCGTGGGGACTGTGGTGAGTGTTTATGAGCACTCAGCGCTATTGTACCAATTTGACAGCAGCGTATCAAGATCATAATCGAGTGTTAAAATCTCTATTGTTCTTATAATGACACCATGATATCCAATTATTGTAAGCTTCAAACTAAGAAATTGGAGGGTGTCAAGTCCTAAATATTACTAAACTGATGTGTGGATTAATTTAGTGACTTTGGTAGAAAACCTTAAGTAACTGGAACAATCTTTGCTTAGTTGATTGGAAGTGTTCGCTTTAAACATTCTCTTATGCTTCCTTTTTACATGAGCATCATGCTGATTATTCATGCTCAGAGTTTTCATGTCATATGCCGATGTTAAGATCCTTTACTGAAAAGTCCATATTGAATGTGTTCACTAGGCCTCTCATTTCCTCCAGCTGCATGATAACCGGCTCCAGATGAGCAGAGAGGAGTAGCCTCATAGAACTTAGAAGGTTGGGGCTAGTTTTGGACAAATGTTAAAGAAGCAAATGAAGGGGGAAAAAGTGAATGGAATCAGTGAATTTTGCATATGGAAGTGCTTATATATGTTTAATAACATAAGTGACTGTCTATAAGAATATTTTAAGCCACTCAAACCTCATTTTGCATTCACAAAGAGCTTTCGTTGCCTCTTCGTTCTATAAATACATTTTGCTATTTCTATTATAGAGTGAGAAAATGAAATTTGAATCTCACTCAAATGCTCTTGGGTCAGTGTTAGCTTACCTGCACTTTCAATCTTATCAGCAACTTGGGCACCTCCAACCAAAGGAATGAATGAAACGCATGCTATGCTTAAATTTCAATGTGCTTAGAATTTTTTGATAAGTTTATGGAGTGATGCCAACTTGGTAATTATTCCTTTCACACATAAGGTGCTAGTTGAATCAATTAAAATCATTAATTGCTACAGCCCATGATATGCTTAAGAGGAACAACTTAACTAATCTTATACTATGGTCCATAATATACTTGATAAACAAAACAAATAAAATGAATGCTATAATAGAACCTAGGTTAGCTCGATAGTTTGCGACCACAAGTATTGTGTTACCAATAATCAGTTAATCACATGCAATTAGAACCCAATGAGTGTGTCGGTTGTTGTGTTATAGCAGTCGTACCTATGTTGAGAATGTAATGTTGAGCATGCACACCACTCTGAATTTGATGCTTCTGAATGAATGCAGCAGTATCTCACAATCCACTATGCTCAAGCTTATTAAAAATAAAGGGTTAACTAAACATTATTGTCATGCAATAGCAAAACCTTAAGCTAGATACATATGTTAATGCATTTTTTTGCTAATTAACTTTTATTGTTTACCATATTGCCTTATACATATTGTTGTTTTATCCAACAAGCTATTCAACATTCTGCATGACTTGCCTCTAGATTTATCAAAGGCGAGCACTCAAGAATCAGGATGTTGAACCAAGCCATTAAGGTTAGATCTCTATACTGAAATCATCAGAATTGTATTCGTCGCCAAGTAGTACTCCAAGGTTTATTTTTTAGCATTTTGCTTTTTTATTGATTTCTTTCAGTAATAGTTGGCATGTTTGTTTAGTCTTTGTTTCCATTTGTCAGTGTAATTAAACAATGTACATCTGTTATATATTTTGAATATTTAATTGTTCTATTATTGTGGTTGTCTATTCCAAAGGTTGAAATCACATAATGAGATGAGATTTTGGTCCCTGGTCAAAACGAGAAATACAAGGCATGTTAGGCGCTCATATCAGTTGGAAGAATGAGAAGTTTCATCATTGCCACCGGCAAGAAATGAGATTTTGTGTTCATCTTTAAAATGAGTCATGTGAACATATTTTAGTGTCATGTATTGGAACCCAGCTCAAGGATAGAATTGTTCGATGACAAGTGATCCCTAAATTATCCATGGGAAAGGTATCATTCAAGTCATGACAGGATGATTTGGTGTTCTTGCTGCACTCAAGGTCAAAGTCTTCACATGTTGCTACTCAAAAATAAACTCAATACAAAGTCTTTAGTTAAGAGGTGTGCTCCTACCAGTTCAATGTTGATGCAGTCTGACCCGGTTGTTATTTTGGTGTTTGACAATGATTTAAGTTTGGTTGAATGAATGTGGATTAAGTCCTGGTCGGGGACTGGGCATGAAATCCCGGTGAGTGAAGTCGGGTCCTGGTGAGTGAAGCCAGGTGGTGGAAATCCCGGTGAGTGAAGCCGGGTCCTGGTGAGTGAAGCCAGGTGATGGAAATCCTAGTGAGTGAAGCTAGGTTGAAATCCCGGTGAGTGAAGCCGGGTCCCGGTGAGTGAAGCCGGGTGACCAAAACCCTGGTGAGTGAAGCCAGGTCCTAGTGAGTGAAGCTAGGTGTTGGAAAAGTCCTAATTCGGAAGGGTTGGGTGAAAAGTCCTAGCTTGGAGGGCTAGGTGAAAAGTCCTAACTTGGAGGGTTAGGTGCAAATTCCCATCCTGGAGAATTAGGTGAAAAAGTCCTGGCTTGGAGGGTCAGGTGCCTAGCTTGGAGGGCTAGGTTGGATGAAGTTCTAACTCGGAAGGGTTGGGTGAAAAGTCCTAGCTTGGAGGGCTAGGTGAAAAGTCCTAGCTTGGAGGGCTAGGTGAAAAGTCCTAACTTGGAGGGTTAGGTGCAAATTCCCAACTTGGAGAGTTAGATGGAAAATCCTTAGCTTGGAGGGCTAAAGTGGATGGAAACTTAGCTTGGAGGGCTGAGTTTGAGTCCCTGGATCGGTCTGGTGATCGATCAGGGATTCTGGCACGCTGCTCCTTCGTGGATCGGTCTGGTGACCGATCCAGCGATGACTGATCGGTCGGGTGACCGATCAGGGAGCACACAGTGAGGTTGGGAACCTACTGTGCTGCTCCTGATCGATCTGGTGACCGATCAGGGAGTATGCGTTTCACCCATTGACTGGCTCCTGATCGGTCTGGTGACCGATCAGGGAGCGAGCAGTGAGGTTGAGTTCCCCTGCTGAACTGCTCCTGATCGGTCTGGTGACCGATCAGGATCACTGTGCAGATCGTTCTGGAGAACGATCCAGCTTCGCGGGTTCCTCACTAAGATCGATCAGGATGATGCCTGATCGGTCTGGTCATGATCTGATCGGTCTGGTGACCGATCAGGAGACACTCTGATCGGTCAGGTGACCGATCAGGAGGTTTGGACTGCGAAACTCAGAAATCGCCTAAATTAGAGGTGGATCGGTCCGGTGATCGATCCACAACCTGGGATCGGTCTGGTGATCGGTCCAGGAGAATCTCAAAGAAATCGCGATTTCTGATTGAGCGTTGGGGATCGATCAGGACGGAGCCTGATCGGTCTGGACCCAGCCTGATCGGTCTGGTGACCGATCAGGGTCCTTCCTGATCGGTCTGGTGACCGATCAGGCGCAGAACTTTAATTCAAATACGCTGTCAGAAGGCTGTTTTCTCTGCCGATTCTCTGATACACTGCTGATATATATTGATATGAGTTGCTAAGCTTCTATTGGAGTGTGCAGGCTTTACAGGGATGATTCAAACATTGGAGGAGAGTCAATGGGAGGCTTTCCTTGGAGCAGGTTTGGCTGTTTCCTTGTTTCAGGTCTCAACGGCGTCTGGAGAGCAGCTGGCAACTGACGGAGGCTCAGCTGGAGAGGGTCTTCAGTGGACTGAGTGCTCAGGGAGTCAGGGGGTCAGGCTGTGGCTTCAGTGGATGCTGATGGAGAGCCTGGTGATGGGAGCAGATGCTTAAGACGAGGCTGGAAGCAGAGGAGCGACAACGGGAAAACAGACAGGAACTTGAGGAGTTTGGCTGGGCTGTGTGTTGTGCTCTCTGTTGCTTGGTGCTTGAGCGTTCTTGTTTCATCTTTGTGAGCTATCCTTCTCTTAGTCTCGTGAGCTTATCTTGTATCCTATTGAGACGCTTGTGGAGAGGTTTCTCCACCGAGAAGGAGGCGCTGTTTTATCCGGGTCACCGGGGCTTGATCTGCCGACGATCAAGGGATCGCCCACCTTACGGGCACGCCAAGGAGTAGGGGCAAGTTATCCCCGAACCTTGTAAACGACCATTGTTAGCGTATTGGTTTGTATTCTTCCTTCCCTGCATTTCTGTTTCTGCTGTTATATTTGTATTGCTTCCGCTGTGGCTAACCTAAGTGCAGAGAAATTTGAAAACGACTAAGTCTTGAGGGTCAGGCTATATTCACCCCCCCCCTCTATAGCCATCTCGTTCCAACAAGTGGTATCAGAGCTTGGGGCTCTGTTCACGGCTTAACATCCGAGAGCTTATCGACAAGATGGCTGGAAGAGAAGGAATGAGCACAAACCGACCTCCATTCCTTGACGGCACAGATTTTCCATATTGGAGGTCAAGGATGGAGTTCTATCTCAAAACCAACATGAGCTTGTGGTTCTCTGTCAAGGAGGGGTTTTCCCTTCCAAAGGATAATGAAGGAAAGGAGCTTGAGTTTTCCAAGTGGTCGGCTGAGCAAATCCGGAAGGGGGAAGCCAATGCCAAAGCTATTGTCACCTTGCAATGTGGGATGACGAAGGAGGAGTTGATCAAGGTGGGTCCTTTTACAAGTGCTAAGGATCTTTGGAACAAAATCATTGAGCTCCACGAAGGAACTCATGACACCCGAATAGCTAAGAAGGACCTCCTTCACAGTCAACTCCAAAATTTGTCCATGGAAGAAAATGAAAAGGTAAGTGAACTCCATGGAAGATTCAAAGAGATCCTCAATGGCCTCCACTCCATCAATGAGAAGGTAGAAAACCGGGATCTAGTAAGGTTAGTTCTAAAAGCTTTTCCAAGGAATACATTGTGGTCATCCATGGTGGATGCCTACAAGGTTTCCAAGGATCTTTCTTTAGTTAAGTTAGAAGATCTATTTTGTGAAATGGAACTACATGAGATCTCTAACCAAAGCCCAAAGGAGAAAGGGTTGGCTTTTGTGGCATGTGACAGGAAGAAGAAGAAGGAGAAGGAGGAGGAAGAGAACCACTGTCATGTGGCTCTCGTAGCCTTAGAAGAATCATCCAATGAGAGCAGTGATGAATCAAGTGACTCCTCAACCGCGCCTTCATCATCTTCGGATGATGAAGAGGTAATTTCTCCCGAGCTAGATAAGTGCTATAGAGCAATAGCTTGCTTGACAAACATGCTCAAAAGGTCTAAGAACAAGATTAAATCCTTGAGATTAGAGGTAGAAAAATTGAAAACCTCTAAGGATGAGGATGCTAATGATTTTCATGATGACTTGCATGTTAAGATCCTTGAAAATGAAAATAAGGACTTGAAGAGCGAAGTTGAAAACCTCAAGAATGTTCTTGAGAAGTTTTCAACAAGCTCTAAAACATTAGATATGATACTCAACTCACAAAGGGCGATGTACAACAAGGTTGGTTTGGGTTACCAACCTAAAGAACCTAGTGTCATATCTTTAATGTCAAGAACCTATTTTAGATCATCAAATGATTCTAAGGTTCGAAAAGTCAAAAAGAAATTGACTAAGGCATGGGTGCCAAAGTCATTCATTGTAGATTCTTTAGGTCCCAAAATTTGGGTACCTAAAAATTCTATCTTTAGAATTGTATAAGCATTATTTGAGGGGGAGCATCTATCAACATGGGAGGTTGATATTTGGTGCTCCAAACCCATGACCAAAGGCAAAATTGTCATTCACATGGATGGTTATGGAAAATTCGAATTAAATGCTTTGAGCTCCATTGTTTTAGATCTTATGACAATATAATCCCTTGGCTAGTGATTTTTATGATATTCATGTGTTAAAATGTTTAGTCATGGTATAATCTACTTTAGTGTTTAAGTTCTTCCATGATCAAGTATGCCATGATTTTCTTGTATGTATTATGCCAACATGAAGAACACATGGTTTGTGAAAATCACTATGAAAATCTCACAATACATGATTAGACAAAGAACATGAGTTTAAGGCCTAGGCTTAAGCTTTTCTTATTATTTTGGAGATGAACCTAGATGAGTATGCCATGACTTTGGTGTTTGGATGATTAACATTAATCTATGACATGTCCATTTTGATTAAGAACAATATCAACACATAACTTAAATTGATCATGATGTGAAATAAACATGTTTTGGATTTTTGATCATCCATTGGAATTGGCACAAACCTAATTTTGGTTAAGAACAACATGATCACATAGGTTATGATGTTTTAAGTTCCATGACTTGTTTGATTTCCCACTGATCATGCCTTGGCACACATAGACTTCATTCATGTATTGATGTTGATAAATAGCAAAATGCATCCATGCTATCCATGATTATAAACCTCCTGTTCAAATGATGGTATGCATACCTGTCTTGGAATTTTGATACGAACATGTTTTGACATTCAAGTTCATGCTTAGAGCATACTTAACATGCTTTGACATAAATCTGTTTTGAAAACTCAAGATCATGCCAAGAACATGCTTAGAATATAATTGATCAGTCAACCTAGTGATGGTATATTAATCCATGAAAATTCTTAATCCTTGATATGAAATGAAGCTTAGTTAAGAGACCCAAATCAGATTGCTTGTTTTGATTAACTGATTTATGGTTAATGGAACTCATTTAGGGAGTAAATCTGATTGTATTAGGGATTAGAGTGATTAAGAATTGAAACGAACTTGTTTCTGAAACTGATCAGTTTCAGAAACCATTCTGTATCATCCCTGATCGGTCCACCGACCGATCAGGTGTGCTTCTGATCGGTCTGGTGACCGATCAGACCAACTCTGATCAAGGAACTCCCAGATCGTTCCAATTTGATCCAAAAACTTTCCAGACCAATCACTTTGCATCGAATTGTATCAGTTTAATGATCATACTACAAACAAACATGATACGATTCGTTTACAACTGAAACATATTTGATCACCCATTGGTACAAACCTGGTACTAAGGGAGCACAAAATTGTTCAAGTGATACAAACCTGGTACTTAATAGGGATTTGGTACAAACCTATGTTAGAATGTTCAAATTCATAAGAAAGGGTTTGTTGAGCCATGACTATTGTTCTTGATGTCGTGTTTCAGAAATGTTTCTGAAATGTCGAATATTAATAGAGTCTACACCCCTATTGTGGAATGCAAATTGTTAATGCAGTCTGACCAGGAATGTATCAGAGTTTCAGGAATTTTTCTGAAATTTGATCGCTCCCCAGACTAACAAGAAATATGTCTGTATCACGTAATCAATGAACCTGATCGGTCACGGAGACCAATCAGGATTATATGTCAGATACAGATGCATTCCTTACTTGTCCTATGAAGCATATACGCATTTGACCATGATATACTTCTGTATATGTCTTCACATGGAAGTCCAAGTGTTAATGCAGTCCGATCTTGTACGAATCAGAATTACAGAAATTTTTCTGAAAATTGATCGTTCATAGATAAATCAGAAATTTTTCTGTATCGATCATCAGTCTGATGGAACTGTGATAATTGTTGTCATATGATGCGTATACATTGTTGCCATGATACATTTATGATATATGTCTCTCATATGCAATTCAAAAATTATCCTTTGATTATTTTGGGGGGAGACCCTTGGTTGAGGGGGAGTTTGATGTTTAAACTTAATAACCATACCCTTTTCGATGTTTGACAAAGGGGGAGAAAATGGCTGATTAAGTTTATGGTTATTATAGGGGGAGGATCATGATTCCCCTATGAGAATTGAACGAACTTCAATTGATTGATACCTAAACTTAAATCGGGTTGTCAAACAACAAAAAGGGGGAGATTGTTGATGCAGTCTGAGCCGGTTGTTATTTTGGTGTTTGACAATGATTTAAGTTTGGTTGAATGAATGTGGATTAAGTCCTGGTCGAGGACTGGGCATGAAATCCCGGTGAGTGAAGTCGGGTCCTGGTGAGTGAAGCCAGGTGGTGGAAATCCCGGTGAGTGAAGCCGGGTCCTGGTGAGTGAAGTCAGGTGATGGAAATCCTAGTGAGTGAAGCTAGGTTGAAATCCCAGTGAGTGAAGCTAGGTTGAAATCCCGGTGAGTGAAGCCGGGTCCCGGTGAGTGAAGCCGGGTGACCAAAACCCTGGTGAGTGAAGCCAGGTCCTAGTGAGTGAAGCTAGGTGTTGGAAAAGTCCTAATTCGGAAGGGTTGGGTGAAAAGTCCTAGCTTGGAGGGCTAGGTGAAAAGTCCTAACTTGGAGGGTTAGGTGCAAATTCCCATCCTGGAGAATTAGGTGAAAAAGTCCTGGCTTGGAGGGTCAGGTGCCTAGTTTGGAGGGCTAGGTTGGATGAAGTTCTAACTCGGAAGGGTTGGGTGAAAAGTCCTAGCTTGGAGGGCTAGGTGAAAAGTCCTAGATTGGAGGGCTAGGTGAAAAGTCCTAGCTTGGAGGGCTAGGTGAAAAGTCCTAACTTGGAGGGTTAGGTGCAAATTCCCAACTTGGAGAGTTAGATGGAAAATCCTTAGCTTGGAGGGCTAAAGTGGATGGAAACTTAGCTTGGAGGGCTGAGTTTGAGTCCCTGGATCGGTCTGGTGATCGATCAGGGATTCTGGCACGCTGCTCCTTCGTGGATCGGTCTGGTGACCGATCCAGCGATGACTGATCGGTCGGGTGACCGATCAGGGAGCACACAGTGAGGTTGGGAACCTACTGTGCTGCTCCTGATCGATCTGGTGACCGATCAGGGAGTATGCGTTTCACCCATTGACTGGCTCCTGATCGGTCTGGTGACCGATCAGGGAGCGAGCAGTGAGGTTGAGTTCCCCTGCTGAACTGCTCCTGATCGGTCTGGTGACCGATCAGGATCACTGTGCAGATCGTTCTGGAGAACGATCCAGCTTCGCGGGTTCCTCACTAAGATCGATCAGGATGATGCCTGATCGGTCTGGTCATGATCTGATCGGTCTGGTGACCGATCAGGAGACACTCTGATCGGTCAGGTGACCGATCAGGAGGTTTGGACTGCGAACCTCAGAAATCGCCTAAATTAGAGGTGGATCAGTCCGGTGATCGATTCACAACCTGGGATCGATCTGGTGATCGGTCCAGGAGAATCTCAAAGAAATCGCGATTTTTGATTGAGCGTTGGGGATCGATCAGGACGGAGCCTGATCGGTCTGGACCCAGCCTGATCGGTCTGGTGACCGATCAGGGTCCTTCCTGATCGGTCTGGTGACCGATCAGGCGCAGAACTTTAATTCAAATACGCTGTCAGAAGGTTGTTTTCTCTGCCGATTCTCTGATACACTGCTGATATATATTGATATGAGTTGCTAAGCTTCTATTGGAGTGTACAGGCTTGACAGGGATGATTCAAACATTGGAGGAGAGTCAATGGGAGGCTTTCCTTGGAGCAGGTTTGGTTGTTTCCTTGTTTCAGGTCTCAACGGCGTCTGGAGAGCAGCTGGCAACTGACGGAGGCTCAGCTGGAGAGGGTCTTCAGTGGACTGAGTGCTCAGGGAGTCAGGGGGTCAGGCTGTGGCTTCAGTGGATGCTGATGGAGAGCTTGATGATGGGAGCAGATGCTTAAGACGAGGCTAGAAGCAGAGGAGCGACAACAGGAAAACAGACAGGAACTTGAGGAGTTTGACTGGGCTGTGTTGTGCTCTCTGTTGCTTGGTGCTTGAGCGTTCTTGTTTCATCTTTGTGAGCTATCCTTCTCTTAGTCTCGTGAGCTTATCTTGTATCCTATTGAGACGCTTGTGGAGAGGTTTCTCCACCGAGAAGGAGGCGTTGTTTTATCCGGGTCACCGGGGCTTGATCTGCCGACGATCAAGGGATCGCCCACCTTACGGGCACGCCAAGGAGTAGGGGCAAGTTATCCCCGAACCTTGTAAACGACCATTGTTAGCGTATTGGTTTGTATTCTTCCTTCCCTGCATTTCTGTTTCTGCTGTTATATTTGTATTGCTTCCGCTGTGGCTAACCTAAGTGCAGAGAAATTCAAAACGACTAAGTCTTGAGGGTCAGGCTATATTCACCTCCCCCCCCCCCCCCCCCCCTCTATAGCCATCCCGTTCCCAACATTCAAGACTCTGTTTTGTGTAAATGGAAGTTTACTATTTAAAAGAAAATATTGTTCTCATCTCATCTTTTCTTTGCTTTTTCTGTTGCAGCTGTAGGCTTGAAAGCTATATTTGATTGCTTGAACTTTCCTTGGACTAGCAGTTTTCCTCATCCAATTTCGCTTTCTTGGCTGGACTCCCTTTCTAAATCCTTGCTTTATTCAGTACATAAACTTATTCAAGCATGGTGCACATTCTTTGGAATGTTTGGAACAGACGAGTTTTCAATTGCGATCAGTTTTCTGGTCAAGATATGTTGCACAGTTGGAAAGAGATACTGCGACTTAAGAAACTAAGAGCTTGTGCTGGTGCATTAATCATACTCAAACTACAGTCAGCAAACTTTTCTAACATATCCAGATCATGCTTCACCAGCCTGAAGATACCACATGATCATGCAAGATTTATTTCTTCCAATGTGTCATCTTTTTCTTGAGTTTGGTATGTTTTTATAACTCTTTTTTGTTTATTCAATCACAAGAATGGTTTAAGGTACGTTATCCCGTACTTGATACCTTTTATACCCATGCACTAGAAGAATTTTGTTCACCCTTGTAGTTTTCAGACAAAAAGAAAAGTATAACAAAAGATATCTTTTACTGGAACATAACTGCAGCATGGTTGAGATGTTGAAGCCTAAGTAAATTAACATACAAAATAGGTAAAATCTGTATCCTGGCACGACATGTTATACCAGAGAGCAGTCCGGACAATGACCAGTGAAGTGAACTCTAACCTCTTTAGAAATATTACCTCGGCACCAGCCCACCAGTCAACCAGCCAGATAAGTTGGAGCCACAGCAGTTCCGCTACCACTCTGTTAATCCTCATGTATAGGCTCTTCGAAAAAGGCCGTATTGTTATGAAAAGCGTAGCCTGCAGTACCAGAAACCAAAGATACTAGTAAACAAAATATATACTAAAAAACAAAAAAAAAAATGAAGTTAAATGCTTAGGAAAATAGCTGAGAGGAACAAAGTATTAGACGTAACGCAAACAAAATCCCTAAAACTGCAACAATCCCCAATCCAAACGATAAGGAAAGAGGAATGAGGTTTACCTGAATGAGATTCACGATCAACCCTGAGAGAAGGAACAGAAGGCCAAGAGGAACCACCACCAACGCCAAAGCGATCGCCATGGCCGAGATCCTGCGAGGCAACACGGACTCGGAAGGCGGTGAGAAAAGGAAGGAAGGTTTCGTAGAGGATTGCTGCGCTTTGTTCGCCGAGAATCCTGTCCTCGGGTATCAAGCGTCGGCGAGGCCCACCAGACTGGCCCTCACTCTCGCGCATCAAATGCAGAGTTCGCTGAGGAGACTTAATGAGGAGCGCCGACCGCCGAGACGGTGCGCACTTGCACCATGCGGATTCATCCGGTATATTCAAAGCGGTCCCACTGTAATCTCCGATTGGTGCATAACCGATAACGGAGTTTCAGTTTGATTTTAGGACTGCTAATTTCGCGGCAAAGCCTGGGAAGCACAATGTTTCAGTTTCACATTGTCTTCACTCTCAGCTCCCTTCTACTCCTTTGTATCCATTACTGCCATTTTTAGATAAGATTATAATCTTTGTCTCCAAAGTCTTTGTCAATCTGTCTTATAATCAATACGAATGAGATAAATGACAATGACGGCTCAGAAAGTAGCCAAAATTCCTATTAGCTTATGGTGTCGAAGATGCCTAAGCTATGTAGACCTGACCGAGATATTGAGGATGCTCGGTCGAAAATAGCCGAAGTTCCTACCAACTCGCGGTGCTAAGGATACTCAAGTTGTATAGACCTGTCCGAGATGTTAAGGATGCTCAGCCAGGAGCAACCAAAGTTCCTACAAGCTCGCAGTGTCGAGGATGCCCAAGCTGTGTAGACCTGACTGAGGTGCTGAGGATGCCCGATCGAGAGCAACTGAAGTTTCTACCAGCTTGTGGTGCCGAGGATGCCCAAGCTGTGTAGACATGGCCAAGGTGTTGAGGATGCCTGGCTGGGAGCAACCGAAGTTTCAACCAACTCGTGGTGCCGAAGATGCCCAAGTTGTGTAGACTTGGTTGAGGTGTTGATGATGTCCAACCAGGAGCAGCTGAAGTTCCTACCTGTTCGTGTTGCCGACAATGCACCAAATGGGTAGACTCGGTCGCGGCTATGCTTAACTGGTTTTACACTGGTTCCTTACGTATTGTCCTATCCGGGACTCATTATCCCCAATTCGGGGGTCTAGACATCATTTATGACCCTCTCCAGACTCAACTTTCTTTACATGGAGACATGTTACTCGACGTAAAATTTGTATCCGACGTGGAGTCGGTATCCGATGTAGAGTCAGTATTGTCACTTTCTCGAGAGGGAGTCGGGATTGTAATTTGCCTAACACGAGTCTAGGAAAGTAGTGATAGAGATCGTGACGAAGCTAAGACCTTATGGGAGATCACATTTCCTAGAGAACTAAGGTAGAATACACAAGCAAGTTACAATCAGAAAAAGAAATACTTTGCAAAAACGAGTGCTAAAATAATATACAATGAGAATTTAAGAGCCTTCTGGCTCAGTGAAACAACAAATATAAGATTAAATTACAAATTACAACTCTTTCTCCTCCGCGGACAATTCCTCCCAGGCTTGGCCCACATTCAGAAATTTCAGATCGACATCTGGCTTTAGCACATCGGCTCATTTGATTTGCTGGGCAGCTCCGTTGAAGTCTTGCTTTAGCCACTTTAAAACTTGGCTAGCCATTATATCACCGAACTCTTTAGACCGGAGGAACTTAGCCTTGAAGGTTGTTTCTATCTCAGATTGACGGGCTTCCTCTCTTGTTTTGTAGCTTTCTAGCTCCTTGAGGGTTTGATCTCGTTCAGCCTTCATCTTCTCCACATCGGCCAGTATTTAGTCTCGGACAACAAGGGCTTCATCGCGTTATTCCCTGGCCTTTGACAGTCGGGACTCAGTTTGGGCGATGGTCTTTTGTTGATCAGTTATATAGTCGGTGGCAGTCTGTAGTTCTGCCTCATGTTGGGCAAGCTTTTCAGTTTGCTCTTGGACTTGGCTGCGCAGCTTTTCCTTGGTGGTTGTAAGGAATGAATATCCTCTACCAGTTAAGCCTCTCGAGTCTGAAGTTAATCCTTATACAGGGAGAGCTGAGTGCACTCGATTGATAAGGATTTGACTTTCTCAGCCATAAAGCATTCCTGGTGTCGAATGCTAATCAAAGTCGACTCCAATGCTCTAGAGTTGTCCACGGCATGTTCTAGCTTGGCTCGTAGGTCTTTTGTGACCTCGGCCTGCATCTGGCCCTCTCGTTAAACCTTCCAAATCTCGGCCTCAAGCTCGACCACTTTCTACTGCAGGGACGCCATCTCATGCTCCAAAGGCATTCGACGCCCAAGAGCCAAGCACTCAGATGTAGCCTAGCATGGGAAATGGTAAGATCCCACAACAATAGTAAGTGAAATGGAGAAAAAAGGTGCAGAATTGTACCTTCAAGAGTGACTCATATAGCCGGGAAGTCACCTCAGTCGAGGCCACCTCCTTAAGAGAGAGGGTATAATCCTCATTGTGTTTCTTCATGGCCTCTTGGCTTCTGGGAGAAAGACTACTCGAGGTAGCTGTGGAGGGGTAGACGAGGGGGTCCATTCGACAAATATCTTCGATGGGTACGACAGATGGCCCGGAAAAGTTGTCATCTGTGCTTGAGGAGATCTCTTCTGTGGGTTGAAACCCCTGAGGCAGCTCCCTGATCTGCAAGTGTTGCTGTCTGATCCCAGTTGTCTGTTCAGCGGCATGCACCTTCTTTCGGAGGTGGCTACTCGTGGGCTCCTGTTCTTTGAACCGAACAGTTTTCCCCTTGCAACTGGTGACCCCTGGCGAAAGAATGATGGATTGGATTTCCAACTGCTTGACTGATTGCTCGGACTCTTTTCAGGCCACTCTGCAAGCGGGGGCAATCCCTTTCGACGTTTAGAAAGAGGAATAATATCCTCGTCATCTTCAGGGGTAGTGTTGTGGGCTCGACCTGATCGAAGTTTGCGCTTCTAAGGGGCGGAAGTTGGTTTTGGCCTCTAGATGTCGACTGGTGATTCAGTCTCCTCCCCCTCCCCCTCCCCCTCTCGGCCTAAAGGTTAAGTCATCTCATCTTGGATGGAGGGGAACTAGCTTCCCCTGCCAAGTCGACTTCAAGAACCACAACCGATCCCGACGGGGCACTGGTCTCTTTTACAGATGCAAGCACGGAGGAGGGGCCTGGCTTCCGACTAGTTTGTGACTCCACAGGGATGTGCTCCTGAGTATGAGTCCCCTCGGAGTTTCCACTTGACTCGGAAGGAGGATCTCCCAGGACGCGGGGAAGAGTTTAATGATCCTTCCTTGGTCAATTCCAATTTGAGCAATTGCTCATTGATCGGGCGAGCATGGTGGCTTTTGAAAAAAAGTCAAGGAGACATCAGTTAGTATAAATAAGCATTAATAAAGATAAAGGATTTACTGAGGTCTTGATTAAGGTCGGTAGCCTTGGGCTAATCCCGGCTCGGTACAAGAGTCCTTCACATCGAACCATATCGAGGCCATGGAACTCCATCTCAATAAGTATTCCTTTGGCTCACTAGTACCCCTGATCATGTTGAAAGTAGCTTGACTCCAGGATGGAGGATAGTTCATCTAACCAGCGGGTCGGGGAAAAGGGGTGCTCGAAAAGTCTGGTAAAAAAGAATCTTTCCTTCCATTCCTTGTGCGATGACAGAAGGTCACCTATAAACTTATGGGCAGCTCGGGCCATGAAGTTAAAGGCCCCTCTGGACGCGAGGTTTGGGAGGAAAAAATAATGGAAATAGTGAGGAGTCAGAGGTATCCCATACAGCTTGAACGGAATGAGCGCCCCACTCATCTGAACAAAAGTATTTGGGGGTCATTTGTTGAAGAGGAATGTCAAAATATTGGGAAATAGATATAAAGAAAGGGGGGGATTAAGAAGCAGAAGCCAAACTCTACTTAGTCTAAGAAGAAAGTGTAAAATCCTAGAGGAGGTTCTATAGGAGATTGATCAATTTTGGGTACCCGGACTTCAAAATCTTCGAGAATGCCATAGACTTCACAGAAGGTTCGCAAAGCTCCGGGCTTAACCTTAGAGAAGATGGTCTCATACCACTCCGGCTGGTAAACCTACCCCTTTTCTCTCCTCAAGTCTTCCCCTTTTCCGCTCTTCCCTATGTCTTTCCCTTTCTTTCCTTCTCCTTTCCCACTCTTTCCCACAGACGACACCAAATTTGTTTCGAAAGAAAATGATGTGAGCAATAGGTCCCAGTGGTGTAACCTTGGGTGATGACGAGGGGATGCCTGAACCTGCGAGATTAACATAAGTATTAAAGGGACACACCGGAAGGAGTTCCGGTGAAATCCTCTCTAACGCTCAAGTCAGAAACCGTTCAAAATAGAAAAGAAACCAGAAAGTAAGTTGTCTAGAGTTAAGAGAATTCAGACCTTTTACCTAGGTGCCTAAGCACCTTATATAGTCGTTGATCCTCTCCTTCGAG
>JAGFNQ010003839.1:525116-627148 GCA_024364735.1 Boesenbergia rotunda | reverse complement strand
TCTTATTTTGAAAAAAATAATTCTATGTATACATTTTTAAAATAAAATTTTGAAAACTTCTAAGTAAAATTCTAAGTTAAAATGAAACCAAAGTTTTTGAAAAAGGAAAAGATTTTTAACTCTAAGTTAAAGTGGAAATATCTTTGAAAAACTAAGTTTTTCAAAAACGAAAAAGGTTTTTAACATTACTTTTTTGACTCTCCCCCTTTGTCATATATAAAAAAAATTACAACAGATATTCTTTGAAAGTATATTTTTCCCTACTCTCTCTTTTTTGAGAAAAATTTGATTTAATGAGAAAGAAATTGAGTATTAGAGCATGTAAGTTTTGAAAACATAATTTTTTTTTGACAAAGTAATTCTAAGAAATAAATGTCAAGAGTTATTTTTTAAGAAAACAGATGCTAAGTTGTAAGTGGCAAACTATGAGATAATTAAGCAATAACACAGAATTAATGCTAGAGATCAGAATTTAAACCAAGTTAATATTCCTATTCAATCCAAGCATGATTTAAATATGAGAAAAGTAAACCATGCAATAATTTTAACAAAATTTGATTAAATCTAAATTCCTTAGGTCCCTGTCTAACCTAGTTTGTTACTTACTAACTGTTATAAAATAGTCGCTTTCATTTGGGTTAGTCAAGTTAAGTAGTCTGATTAAATTAGACTTTCTATGCTTGATTACATAACTTGATTGATGTTCAATTATATTTATTGCCACAACTACTCTTGATGCACTGACATAAAGCATCCTGAGTTGGGGCATAGACCTAAACATCTCAATCCAGTCTAAGTTGTCAATCAAAGTATCCTAATGTGTTTGTGAGATGCTGACTTCTAAATCTATAGGAACATGCAAACTAGGGTTAAGTCCTAAGCTAAGTCCATAACGAAGAAATACCTAATTTTAAAAGGGGTATTTTTTTAAAAAACTAAGACAAAAGAACAAAAAGTTAAAACAATATGATTTTAAAAATATTAATTTTTGAAAAATGTTTTTTGAAAAATGACAAGAATTATCAAAAACTCATAGGTGAATAAATAAGCCTATTCTACTGAACACATTCCTATCTGCCTTCCTAGTAAACTAAACTCAGACTCAGGTAGTGGTTTAGTGAAAATATCAACTAGGTTAGATTTTGATTCTATGTGTATAAGTACAATTTTGCCCCTGGCTATATGATCCCTAATAAAGTGGTGTTTTACTTCAATATGTTTAGTTCTGGAATGGTGAATGAGATTTTTTGTAAGATTAATTGAACTAATATTATCAATGTAGACTTTAGTGTTAGTGTATGTTAATTGGAAGTCCTTAAGGGTATGTATCATTCATAGTAGTTGAGCTACACATTCTCCCAAACTATATATTCAGCTTTGGTTGTGGATAATGCAACACAGTTTTGCTTTCTACTACACCAACTAACAAAGTTGTAACCCAACATCTGACAACTTCCACTAGTACTTTTTCTATCTAGTTTGCTTCCTACATAATCTGAGTCAGAGTAGCTTAGTAGGTCAAAATTAGAAGTCCTGGGATACCAAATTTCTACATTTAGGGTGCCTTTAATGTACCTGAAGATTCTCTTGACAGCACTTAAGTGAGATTCCTTAGCACAAGTTTGGTACCTAACAGAAATTCTCTGGACAACAATTAAGTAAATAGCAGGATCAATCAACTAGTTTGGGTAGCATTCGACTGGTGTATTCGAAAACTAGCCATTTGGCTAGCGGTTGGCTAAGCACCAGTCAACTGGTCCTGGTGGTAGTCGACTGGTGTCGAGGCTGAGCACTAGTTGATTGGTCCTGTTGGTAGTCGACTGGTGTCGGGACTGAGCTGTTTTGTTAACAACTTTCTCCTCTATTTAAAAGGATGATTGAGACTTGAGAAGGGTTAGCTCTTAAGTGAGAAACTCTCTTAATCAAGTGCTCAATCTCCCTAAGCTTAACTCTTCCTCCTAACCCTAACTCCCAATCTTGTAAAGGGGAAGAGTGTGTTGTGAGAGGTTGTTCTCCACCGAGAAGGAAGCATTAGCTGGAGATTTATAGGGATTAATCCACCAAAGGATTGAGGGTTCATCTACCTTATGAACACGCCATGGAGTAAAAGTAAACAATCTCTGAACCACGTAAAAGGTTAAGTGTTAGCATTGTTTCTAATTGCTTAATTTGCATTTCGCTTGCGCCCTAACCTTGTAGGAAGATCAAAGCGAATTGGACGAAAAGCTATTCACCCCCCTCTAGCCGGTCCATCGGTCACAATAATTGATATCAGAGCACAAGGTCGCCCTTCAATAGACTAATCGCTGAGAAGAGCAAATTCATCAAAATGGCCGGCTCGCAAATCCAACCACCCAAATTCGAAGGAGAATTTTCTTGGTGGAAAAGAGGATGAAGGTATTTTTCGATACCGATTTCGATATAATGTTAATTATGGAAAACGATTTTGAGATACCTAAGGATCAAGAGAATAGGTCACTCGATAAGATAAGGTGAAGCAAGAAGCAAAAGGAAGATCATCTAGCAAATTCAAAAGTCTTGCATTATCTTCTAAGTGTGCTTCGCCAATAAGAGATAACAAGAATTGGAAGCTACACAAGTGCCAAGGATTTATAGGATAAACTAATAGAGCTTCATGAAGGCACATTGAAAACAAAATTGGCCAAGAGAGACCTTTTTCGATCTCAACTCAACAACATCAAGCTTGACAAAGGAGTAAAGGTATCTAGCCTACATTCTAGAATTCAGAAAATTTTAAATGGACTAACAAGTGTAGGTGAGTGATAGCCCCGAAATACTAGTTTAAAGTTGTCACGAATTGTGGGACCATCAGAATTTAAATGTGAATGAAATGCTGGAAACCCTTTTACAATCAAAAGTATGAAAATGTAATATAGGGGCCACAGGTCGTATTTTTCTCGGGGCTAGTTGAAGGTTTGTTTGATTCGCTCGTATTTATGTGTCGTTTGTTAATTTTTGGGTTTCGAATATGATTTGGTTTCAAATAGAAATGGAAAAGCAATGAAAAGCAAAGCCACTCAATTAAGGGAGCTACACAAGGAGTTGGCACTTAATGATTCAACCAATGGAAATCGAATCAAGCTAGAGAATTTAACTAAAGTTTGGACACAAATTTGATATCAAATTGCAAAACAGGTTGCTAGAAGAATTAATAAACAGGGCAGGAATTTTCAGCAACAAACAAACTTGGCACAAATCAAGCTAGCTACCACATCTTAAATCAAACAATTGTAAGGAAGCTCAGATAAGTTCGAATGCAACTCTAACCAATTTCAAACACAATAGCTCACTAAAAACTACCTTAAACTTGGCACCAAGCACTGCCTAATCTGCACTTGATACAAAGTGCAGATTTTCAACAGTTGGCACGCAAAAGAGCACTGCTAGTGGGCTGAAATTCGCTACTGACACAGGAATTGTGGACTGCCAACTCTGAAGTTTAAATGACCAATTCACTTGGAAGACAAGCCACTAGTTAAGCATATACTTGAATGAGTGAAAGAGTTCAGATTTAGAAGTGAAAATTCAGAATAAGGGATATGCAGAAATTCGGAATTGATATGCAAATATTCAGCAAATGATTTGGGTGCAAAACACAAACATACTCAGATTGGTACACTAATCAAAGGACCAGAAAAACTGAGCCAAAAAAATCTAGTGTTGCTTGGCAGAAATCCAGAATTCTCAGCTGGGAATTACAGAAATAGAATGAAGTTTTGTTCAGAGACCAAGTTGGCACGCATTGAAACTTATTGCAGGAGCTGATCTGGAATGCTATTTAAAAAGAAACAAGCTACAATGTGAATTCAAAGAAGAACTAAGGGTCATAGACAGAAAATTCAGAAACTACAACTTAAGGTTCAGAACAGAAACATGATACGCAAGTGACAGGGCTGATACGCAGCTAGAAACATAGAGTTAACTGATACGCATGGATTTTGACAGGAAATAAACTGAAATCTCAAACTAATGTTCACTAAACAAGTTTACTAACTAACTACTTGCCAAATTAAACCTAATTAAGCAGCAAACAAATTCGGAAATGGAAACTAAGTGGCTGATACGAAAACAGGACAGAGTTGACAGAATTCGAAATTATAGCTAATTGCAATGGAATTTAACTAAGCAAAGCCTTAATCTCTTATCTCAGCTTCGAATCCTTGCTGTCACTCAAGGATGAGCCTCCAATTGAGAAAGAAACGGTCCATACAAGTAAATTACAGCAACTAATTTAGAAATGCAGAAATGAAATTGCGACAGTAATAAAATTACAGCTACAACTTGAAATTGCAACTAAAAATCTAAACCCCAATCACTCCATTAGCTCAAGGTCTCCTTGTTCGTCACGCAAGGGCTGGCCTCGAACCCGTAAGCTCAGCAATTCACTAAGGAACTGAATCTGCGGTCGAATCGAGCTCAAATCTGTTCAAGAAGGAAAACCCATTCGAATTCTTCAACTCAGCCGTGTCTGATTGAAACGAAGGTGCGGGAATGATCCAAACACTTCAGGGAACCCCTCTGAATAGCTTGGATTGATGAAGAACTTGACAAAACCGAATTTGAAGCTATCAAATACAAGGCTGCGGAAACCTCTCAACAGCCCTGTTCTTGCCCAATTCCAAGCTGAAAACTCCACAATCTACTCTCCTTAGTGACCTCGAACTCGATCTGATGAAGGATGGAGGTGGTCGCGCCCCTTGGATTGAAGAACTAGCTAAAAACTGAAGAAGAAACGAAGAAGATGAAGCTGCGGCGGAGACGCGACGAGGAAGAGGCTGCGGAAATTTTTGATTAAATAGTTATCAACGGACGGCCCAGATTGATCGGAGGAGATCCAACGGCTGATCTTGCTCTGATTGGAGCCAAACTTTAATGATGATGATCAGGGGTCAGGATCTGCCTTGTGGTAGCTCAGATCCTCCAGATGTGCAACGGATGGTCCAGATCAACTTAATCTTTGAACGGACGCTCTAGAGCCCTCCTTGCTTGATCCAACGGTTGATTGAGCTCTGATTGGAATGAAACCTTCAGATCATGATCATAGAGCTTGATCAACCCTAACCCTAGCTCGGATTGCTTCAGATCGTCCCGGATGGCTCAGATCTAGCCGCTCTTGAATCAGACGGCCCGGATTAATTGTAAGCTTGATAATTCGATCCGGTTCCACTTACGACTCAAGTTTGACCCAATATGACCCAAGTCCATGAACCCTTCATGCCTACAAAAATATATCAAGAATTTAGTGGCTAAATAATCAAATTTAATATAAATTTGCAATTAAGTCCAAAATAAAGGTAAGTTCTAAAACCTAGGGCAATTTCACAATTAAGCAATAAAAACATAGGTCAAACATGGATTTTAGCAACTCAAATAATCAATAAAAATGGTACTTATCAACTCCCCCACACTTAACCTTGAGCGTCTCGCGAAACTACTAAGTAAGTATCCCCTAGATTTTCTTAAGCATAATTAGAAGCAAATGAAAAGAAATTACCTAAGGTTATCAATTCTCAAAAATCTAAGCTCTATGGATTAGTATCTTGTCCTTAAATCAACAACTTAGCCTTTTCATCCATCATGAGTCATTGAGATGAATCTAAATCACTAGCCTTTCAAGGAAAATATTGGTGGATCTCTCCTTAAATTCTAACTTGATGATGGAAGTGGAGCTCACTCAAACACACATGCTTCTTGCACTACCATAGGCTTGCTTATTATCTACTCTCCACCATTAATCATGAATAGGATCAACATCTATAAAAACAATTGAAAAACAAGGAAATGGTAAGAAGTGGAATAAAAACAAAGAAAATGGAAAATGGATAAAGTGGAAGACTTCAGTGCTTGAGTATATTTCCAATGTGCTTTGCCCCTCTTGTCAGTCCTCTAGTGATATCAAAAGTGTTGTGAAGTCAAACTTAAATAATTGCCTTTGATTTGGATGAAAACACCTTCCTTAACCTCATGTGCCAATTCTACCTTTTGTGTGCCAAATTTCTTTCTCCATCTTCTTTCCTGATTTTTTCTCTCTTTTCCTTTCTCTCTAGTAAAGTCATAATGTATTGGAACAAAGGATTGATTCAGATGAGAGAAACTTCAATGATTTGTAGTGCTAAATCTTCAATGGTGTGCCACTTATCTCTTTTGTTTTCTTCCCTTTTTTTTTCTTTCTGCTTTTTCCTCTATGGTTCAGCTGTTGACTTCCTGTTTTGGGCCTCATTTTATTCAATCATGTCGTGCTCAGCCCCCAAGTCAATCTCAGAATCAACTCCAATCCATCTAGCAATCAAATGGTAGTGAAAAGTTCAAACAACTCAATTAAAGAATTTGCTTCACACTTTTTTTCTTCAAGCTGTTTTCTGTTTTTTTTTTAGTTAACTGCCGAATTCATTTCCTGGTCTCCATCTGCTCAATTGGAGGCTTGCTGACCAGGAACTAGCTCCAATCCACACTGCCGTGACCTTTTTGATACACAACCCTTGCCGTGAGCTTTAAATGAATAGCTACCCTCTTTGGCACAAAGATTTCAGAATTTCTTTTTCTTCTTTCAATGCTTCTGTTCCATTCTAATTTTGTTCTCAATTCTTGTAAGCAGCCCTTGCAATCTTAATTCATTTTCGGCTTCAAATCAGTCCCAATTCTGATCTGCACAAGCTGTGCTTTAATCAGTCTTCAAGTCCCGAATTTCTGCATTACATCAATTTCTGCTTTTTTTCCTCTTTGGTTCAGTTGCACACCAATATGAAACCTGTTGCTTGACCATTTCCTTTCCAACTTGGCACAAAACTCTGCTTAAATTTTGAATCTACTCAGCTGCAGTTCAAAACAACTTGACCAAAACAGCTTTGGCACAAGTTTTCTTCCTACATTAAACCAAATTCAACTTGATCCAATATTGCAGTGCTGTACTGCTGATTTCATTCTTTCTTTTTTCCTACCTGATTTCATCCAATCACCTCAAGAGCAGTCCTTCAATGATTCCATAAGTTTCCATAAGTCGCAGCCCACTCATTTCAGTTGCAAGTTGGCACAAAACTGCCTTCATCCTTACCATTCCGCCTGATTTTTTCTTCTGTTCTCTGTTCTGCTTCGAAACTTCTAGCCCATTTGTTTTTCTTAGGTCTGAAATTGGATGTGCACCTCCAACTTCAGATACAGATCTTGACCTCCCAAACTTTTGAGCCAAGCCATTTTCTATCCAACTAGCAGAAATTTTTTTTTTCTTTGGCACAACCTGCTTTTCTCTTCTCTTTTTTTCTGTTTTTGGCATTTGTTTTCATTTCAACTTTGAGTGCCAAATTCAACTTGAGGTTCAACTCCCTTGGATCTTCAAATGATGATCAAGAATCTACAATTGTTTCCATCTATCTTGCTCATTCTTGGCACCAAACTCACTCACTTGGCACAAAAAAAAAATTTTCGACATGAATTTCATCCTTGATACAAATTGATTCCAAATCACTAATCACTCCCCCACACTTAAATCTTTGTCCGTCTCAGGCAAAATAGTATCAAGAAAACATCCCAAGCAAACAAATCCATAGAAAAATGGGGTTAAGAGTAGGAATAAGGAAAGACAAATAAAATAGACATGAGTAGTGCCAAAAATTGACATGGAAGGGTAAACAAATTGATTAGTCTCTATAGATGTGATCCAATCATTGAAATATGATTTTGAAAGAACCTAAGCAAGTTCTAGAGTTCAATCACATATGTGTAACACAAATATAAGGCTAATTCTCACTAGGCAAAAATAATTCATCTCAAGTCCTCAATTAAGAATCTAAAGCAAAGTAGTACTCAAATATCCAAGATTTCATCCATTAGCTCAAACCCTAAGTTTTGACAATCAAATTTAATTTATTGTCAAAAGACTCTAAAATGCTATGGAGATAACCTAGAGGGATACTTTTATTTCTAATCATGCAAGAAAAAGTGCGAAAAGAAATAACAAGATATTTACAATGACTCCTATGCATTCTACTCTACTCATGCATTTATTATCAAGGACTCAATTTAAAAGAAAATTCTACTTCTAGAAAACATAAAAGTGAAAAATGCGATAAAAGAAAATATGAGAAAGAACAATCTCTCCTTTATTCTGGTGGACGGAGTCTATCAAGCAGTAGCCTCTATCGTGGTAGTGGAGGTGTCTGGGTGGCTGAGAGACTTTGGACTCCCCCACACTTAAACTTCACAAAAATTTGCTCCGGCGGCCGCAGGCGATTCAGGTTTAAGATCCATGTGAGGAATGGAGTGCTATGGATTAGAGTAAAATCAACTCCTCCTTCTTGATGCCTTTCAGAAGTCCTTCCAGGAGGCTGGAGTCTGTTCAGTTGGAGCACCCACTCCTGAAGTCTTCTGGACCCTGCAAAACAATGTAATACCTCTCTCAAGCGTGCAGGGTCAGAAAGAAATAAAATAATATCAGTCTCTGCATGAGATGTATCCAAAACTGCATCATGTCCAATGAAATCAATTCTTTGTGCCTCAATAAATTTTTCACAATTATTTTCTACAAAATTTGCATCCAGGAACTCATCACAAATAATGAAATCAATCCTTGGCACTTCAATAGAAATTTCACAATTATTTTCTACCAAGGATGTATCAAGCAATGTATCACAACCTATCAAATCAATTTGTGGTGCCTCAATGAATTTTTCACAATTATTTTCAGCATAAGATATAGCAATAGACTCATCACAACAATCAACAATACTAGGCACTTCTAGAAAATTTTCACATTCAGCATTGGCATCTGATGTAACACAACATGCTTCATTTTCAATAAATTCAACACTAGGTACCTCTAGGGATTTTTCACAATCAAATTCTACAAGAGATGCATCCCTAGGTGTATTAAAAACAATAAAATCAGTTTGAGGTACCTCATTACAAATTTCAGAAAAATTAGGAGGAGAATTTACCTGATCGTGCTGAAAAATACCTGGAGATTCTACAAGAGTAGATGTATCCGTGTTCTCCTCCTGGTCAAGTATATGCTCCACTTCAGGCTCAAGTTCTGGTGGACACTCAACTAAAGCAGGTGATCCTTGGGTTCTTGCTTCCACCATGCAAGTCCCTACACTTTCTGGTAATTGTGGTGGTCCCTGGGGCTCAGTGCAATCCCCTACACCTATGGAATCATCTCCCATGCTTATTCCCTCTACCATTCCTGTATCAACCAAATTAGAAAAATTAGGACCTTCAATAATACTATAATCACAAAATAAAAGATGAGAATGGTCCTGTGAAATAGGAATGGGTGATTCTTGGGGCTCTGTGCAATCCCCTACACTCTCAATCCTATCCTCTGAATTTTCTGATGTATCAATCACTGTAGGTGGTCCCTGGGGCTCTGTGCAATCCCCTACACTTATAGATTCATCTGACTGTCCTGATCTAATGTTTCTTCCGATGTTTTGAAGCCTTTGTTGCTCTTGTTGTTGATATAGTAGAACTTGTTGAAACATCTCCTCCAACCTTTGTTGTTGCATAATTTGTTGAAACATTTCCTCGACCTTCTGTTGGGGCACATTTCCTGCACTAGAACTCCCATAGCCTCCTTGGTTAGCATAGCTCCTTGACTGACCTTGAAATGAGGAAGTAGTCGGCTGAAATGGTTGAGCTTGCTGAGATCCTTGAAAACATGGCTGTTGGTAAGACTGATTAGCGGGCTGATAAGCTTGGAAACCTTGCTGGGAGTTGTAGCCTTGAAAGTTCGGATTTTGAAGTGGAAAATTCGGGGACGAGGACTGAAAATTCTGATTTTGAAACCCTTGATTGTAGGGCTGTGAAATCTGATTATAGGGCTGGAAAGGCTAAAAATTTTGTTGATTTTGAGTTTGGAAAGCTGGAAATGATTGAAAACCTTGCTGCCCTTGATGATATGGCTGGAATTGAGGTTCGAATTGCTGAAATGTAGGCTGGAAATTCGGATTAGAAGGCTGAAATTGCTGAAATGGTTGCTCAAATTTCTGGAATGGTGGCTGCCCATGCTGAAAATTCTGGAAATTTGGTAGACATGGCTGAAAATCTGGCTGAAATTGTTGGAATTGCTGTGGTTGCTCGAATTGTTGTAATGGTGGCTGAAAAAACTGATTGGGTTGCTGAAAATTCGAATGTGATTGCTGAAATGGTTGCTCAAAACCCTGGAATTGTGGTTGCCCACTCTGAATTTGTGGCTGGAAATTTGGTTGATTTTGCTGAAAATTTTGGAAAGGCTGGAAAAACTGATTTGTTGACTGATTGAATGGTTGGTTCTGCTGAAACTGTGGACACGGCTGCTGGTAAGTAGATGAAAACATTTTGAACCTGCAGCCCTGTCACAAAACAAACAAGAAAAATGACAGTACCCGTATACAAAAGATAAAGCAAAATAAAATAGAACCCAATGATATGTCCAAAGGCATACAAGCAAAAATCAAACAAATCAACTAGTTGCTTCCCCGGCAACGGCGCCAAAAATTTGATAGCCCCGAAATACTAGTTTAAAGTTGTCACGAATTGTGGGACCATCAGAATTTAAATGTGAATGAAATGCTGGAAACCCTTTTACAATCAAAAGTATGAAAATGTAATATAGGGGCCACAGGTCGTATTTTTCTCGGGGCTAGTTGAAGGTTTGTTTGATTCGCTCGTATTTATGTGTCGTTTGTTAATTTTTGGGTTTCGAATATAATTTGGTTTCAAATAGAAATGGAAAAGCAATGAAAAGCAAAGCCACTCAATTAAGGGAGCTACACAAGGAGTTGGCACTTAATGATTCAACCAATGGAAACCGAATCAAGCTAGAGAATTTAACTAAAGTTTGGACACAAATTTGATATCAAATTGCAAAACAGGTTGCTAGAAAAATTAATAAACAGGGCAGGAATTTTCAGCAACAAACAAACTTGGCACAAATCAAGCTAGCTACCACATCTTAAATCAAACAATTGTAAGGAAGCTCAGATAAGTCCGAATGCAACTCTAACCAATTTCAAACACAATAGCTCACTAAAAACTACCTTAAACTTGGCACCAAGCACTGCCTAATCTGCACTTGATACAAAGTGCAGATTTTCAGCAGTTGGCACGCAAAAGAGCACTGCTAGTGGGCTGAAATTCGCTACTGACACAGGAATTGTGGACTGCCAACTCTGAAGTTTAAATGACCAATTCACTAGGAAGACAAGCCACTAGTTAAGCATATACTTGAATGAGTGAAAGAGTTCAGATTTAGAAGTGAAAATTCAGAATAAGGAATATACAGAAATTCGGAATTGATATGCAAATATTCAGCAAATGATTTGGGTGCAAAACACAAACATACTCAGATTGGTACACTAATCAAAGGACCAGAAAAACTGAGCCAAAAAAATCTAGTGTTGCTTGGCAGAAATCCAGAATTCTCAGCTGGGAATTACAGAAATAGAATGAAGTTTTGTTCAGAGACCAAGTTGGCACGCATTGAAACTTATTGCAGGAGCTGAACTGGAATGCTATTTAAAAAGAAACAAGCTACAATGTGAATTCAAAGAAGAACCAAGGGTCATAGACAGAAAATTCAGAAACTACAACTTAAGGTTCAGAACAGAAACATGATACGCAAGTGACAGGGCTGATACGCAGCTGGAAACATAGAGTTAACTGATACGCATGGATTTTGACAGGAAATAAACTGAAATCTCAAACTAATGTTCACTAAACAAGTTTACTAACTAACTACTTGCCAAATTAAACCTAATTAAGCAGCAAACAAATTCGGAAATGGAAACTAAGTGGCTGATACGAAAACAGGACAGAGTTGACAGAATTCGAAATTATAGCTAATTGCAATGGAATTTAACTAAGCAAAGCCTCAATCTCTTATCTCAGCTTCGAATCCTTGCTGTCACTCAAGGATGAGCCTCCAATTGAGAAAGAAACGGTCCATACAAGTAAATTATAGCAACTAATTTAGAAATGCAGAAATGAAATTGCGACAGTAATAAAATTACAGCTACAACTTGAAATTGCAAATAAAAATCTAAACCCCAATCACTCCATTAGCTCAAGGTCTCCTTGTTCGTCACGCAAGGGCTGGCCTCGAACCCGTAAGCTCAGCAATTCACTAAGGAACTGAATCTGCGGTTGAATCGAGCTCAAATCTGTTCAAGAAGGAAAACTCATTCGAATTCTTCAACTCAGCCGTGTCTGATTGAAACGAAGGTGCGAGAATGATCCAAACACTTTAGGGAACCCCTCTGAATAGCTTGGATTGATGAAGAACTTGACAAAACCGAATTTGAAGCTATCAAATACAAGGCTGCGGAAACCTCTCAACAGCCCTGTTCTTGCCCAATTCCAAGCTGAAAACTCCACAATCTACTCTCCCTAGTGACCTCGAACTTGATCTGATGAAGGATGGAGGTGGTCGCGCCCCTTGGATTGAAGAACTAGCTAAAAACTGAAGAAGAAACGAAGAAGACGAAGCTACGGCGGAGACGTGATGAGGAAGAGGCTGCGGAAATTTTTGATTAAATAGTTATCAATGGATGGCCCAGATTGATCGGAGGAGATCCAACGGCTGATCTTGCTCTGATTGGAGCCAAACTTTAATGATGATGATCAGGGGTCAGGATCTGCCTTGTGGTAGCTCGGATCCTCTAGATGTGCAACGGATGGTCCAGATCAACTTAATCTTTGAACGGACGCTCTAGAGCCCTCCTTGCTTGATCCAACGGTTGATTGAGCTCTGATTGGAATGAAACCTTCAGATCTTGATCAACCCTAACCGTAGCTCGGATTGCTTCAGATCGTCCCGGATGGCTCAGATCTAGCCGCTCTTGAATTGGACTGTCCGGATTAATTGTAAGCTTGATAATTCGATCCGGTTCCACTTACGACTCAAGTTTGACCCAATATGACCCAAGTCCATGAACCCTTCATGCCTACAAAAATATATCAAGAATTTAGTGGCCAAATAATCCAATTTAATATAAATTTGCAATTAAGTCCAAAATAAAGGTAAGTTCTAAAACCTAGGGCAATTTCACAATTAAGCAATAAAAACATAGGTCAAACATGGATTTTAGCATTATCTTCTAAGTGTGCTTCGCCAATAAGAGATAACAAGAATTGGAAGCTACACAAGTGCCAAGGATTTATAGGATAAACTAATAGAGCTTCATGAAGGCACATTGGAAACAAAATTGGCCAAGAGAGACCTTTTCCGATCTCAACTCAACAACATCAAGCTTGACAAAGGAGTAAAGGTATCTAGCCTACATTCTAGAATTCAGAAAATTTTAAATGGACTAACAAGTGTAGGTGAGCAAATCTCCAATCGAGACATCTTGATGAAGACCATCAATGCCTTCCCAAGAATCTGAAATTGGAGATCAATTGTAAACTCATACTACATATCCAAGGATCTAGATGAATTATTCACAACCATGAAACTCCATGAAACTCAAATTGGAGGATTGAATGTAGAAGTCCACCAACCAAGAAAAGTAGCCCTTATGACAAATAAAGGAAAGGGTAAAAAGAAGAAGACCTTATCATCCGACTTGGAAGAAGCAAGTGCATCCATGGATAGTGATGAGGAAGCTTACATGGTAAGAAAAATGAGAAAAACCTTTAAACATTTTTCAACTAACAAATCTTATGGTAGGAAAAGTTCAAGAAGCAATAGTAGAACAAGAAAAATTATATGCTACAATTGTCAAGGGGAAGGACATATGAGGGATGAATGTTCTCTCTTAAAGAAAAAGGAAGGGAAGAAGAAAGAAGAAAATAAGAAAGCAAAAGAAAAAGAGAAGAATGTTCAAAACTTAAAGGCAACGTGGGATGAGTCATCATCATCGGAAGAGGAAGAACACCATGTGTCCCATTTTGCCTTAATGGGAATTGAAGACATTGTCTCCACATCATCCGAAATTGAAGAAAGGAGCTCAAGTAAAGATGAAGAGAGCTCAAGTGAAGGGGGAGTCAAACATCGGATTCGGGCGTCTCGGTAAGTGAGGTATAAATCTACACATTACTACTTTAGTTAAAATCATTTCTAACACTAATGATGATCTATTTAAGGCTAGAAAAAAAATTAAATTATTAAAAAATAAAAGTTTCATACTTAATGAAAAATTAGAATCCATGACACTTAGGGATGGTATGTATGCTTCCTCTTCTTCTAGTTTAAATGATTCATGTTTACAATAGAAAAATAGGGAATTAAGGAAAAAGATGAACCTTACTAAAGACCTTAGGAAATTTGAAATTGACTTTGACACTCTAGATATGATCATTAGGAGTTAAAGAGCAAGTTTCAAGAAAACGGAGCTAGGATATGATCAACCAAACAATGAAAAAATCTACCATTGCTTGCTTACTAGCGGTCAACAAAGAACCAAGAACCTAGATAGAAAATGGATCCCCAAGGAATATTTAGTTAACCCAATTAGAAAGAATCTCTATTGGGTGCCAAAGTTAATCCTCAAGGGTTAGAGGATTTAGGGTTAGTCAACCATACTTGTTAAAATTTCAATTTTTTGAAAAATAGTTGACTTGAGACTTTAAGGGTGAGAACTTAGCCTAAATATATTCATGATCAAATGGGTTAAGTAAAGATTACCTTTAGTACATCTTATAATGACTTGATTTATGATTTTACTTATGCATATGAGATGTTAGGATGATACTCATAATTCACATGTGCTTATGCCATTTTGATGGTTATGAAATGTATCATTTTAGCAATAATAGATCAACTATGGGGAAAGTAAATATTTAATTATTGGACATCTTGCCCATAATCATAGTTGGATATTTCAAATATTTTGAAAATAATTCTGTGTTTTACTTACTGTGGTATAGATTTGAAAAATATATGATTTCAAAACTAGAGCTTAAGAGTAATATAAAATTGAAAGTTTTTCAAGTTTTTGAATTTTGGTCAAAAATTCAAATTTTGTTTTGAATTTTCATAAAAGATATTTTTTACTATTAGAGGATATCAAAAGAAATATATTTGTTAAATTTTATGATTTTTCGAATTTTTTAAAATTTTTGATGCATTTCTGAATTTCAGCTCAAAGGCTAAAATTTGGATCAGACTTGTGGCAGTCGATTGGTGCAAAGAGTCAGTCGACTGATCTTACTGTTCCTTGGTATAAAGGATAGTTTTGTTGAGTCTAGTCGACTGATTACTGTCTCAGTCGACTGATACTCTGATTTTCTGATTTCGGCTGATTTTTTTAGAGCAACTACTCACATTGTTTTACTTTGACACCTTCGGTTTGAATTGTTTGGTATAATCTTTTTGATGGTGTAAAAGGGGGAGAATGGAAGGGTTTAAGTTAGAACATAACTTTATTTTCTCAATGTTCATGTAAAAATTGAAAATCATGAGATAAAACATAGATTAAGGGAGGCTTGAATACTTTTAATGTTTCAAGTTATACTATGCTTTGTATTTTCAAAATTGCTATTTTTTGGCCTAACTTAAACATGCTGCCACACATTAGAAAGAGAAAAATTGTTGGTGCAATCAATCCAAGTTTGATCGGTATGATCATGGATTTTGATGTGTGTGTCAATATGATTAAGCTAGGTTTTCATATTGGTTTAATGTGTGTTTGTGTCATGTAGGACTTGGTGGAACACACATAATGAAAATCTCATCCTGGTGCTCGGATCCTCGAGTCAGTGAAGGATGGCGTATCCAAGGGACCGCCGGATAAAGAGCAACAGAGTGGAACTGAGAGAAGCAGACTTCAAGGCATTTGCAAAGGATGACATCGGGACGAGCGAGGGCTTGGATGCATCTGAGGGACGAGAGCCGAAGGAAAAGAACTTTAAAGGGCGACTTTAGAGAAGATAAGTGTGAGTGTGTAACAATATTAGTCGACTGGTAGAGACACGAGTCGAATAAACTTTCTATATGTTTCGAATAGCTGGATCAATTGACTGGTCTGCGTGGCAGTCGGCTGGTCTGTTAAAAAACTAGTCATTTAGCTGAGCACCAGTCGACTGGTCCTAGTGTCAGTCGACTAGTGTCGGGGCTGAGTTGTTTTGTTAACAACCCTCTCCTCTATTTAATGGGATGATTGAGACTTAAGAAGGGTTAGCTCTTAAATGAGAAACTCTCTTGATTAAGTGCTCAAGCTCCCTAAGCTCAACTCTTCCTCCGAACCCTAAATCCCAATCTTGTAAAGGGGAAGAGTGTGTTGTGAGAGGTTGTTTTCCACCGAGAAAGAGAAATCATTAGCCGGAGATTGCCAGGGATTAATCCACCAAAGGATTGAGGGTTTGTCCACCTCAAGGACATGTAGTGGAGTTGGAGCAAGTAATCTCCAAACCACGTAAAAGGTTAAGTGTTAGCATTATTTTTAATTGCTTAGTTTGCATTTCTACTTGCACACTAATCTTGTAGGAAGAGCAATGTGAATTGGACGAAAAGCTATTCACCCCCTCCAAGCC
Organism: Boesenbergia rotunda; assembly: GCA_024364735.1. Lineage (NCBI taxonomy): Eukaryota > Viridiplantae > Streptophyta > Magnoliopsida > Zingiberales > Zingiberaceae > Boesenbergia > Boesenbergia rotunda. The sequence continues at coordinate 610,681 of JAGFNQ010003839.1, read as the reverse complement.
GGTACATCGGTCACAATAGGTTGTAGTGATGGAGTCAAGGATAAGACGCATATAATTTGCTTCACGTGTGGTGAGCATGACCACTACCACACACAATTCCCAAGAAAAAAGAGCTCAAGAAGCTAGGATATTTGAAGAAATTGGAGTAGAAGAGAAGTTTAAGCCAAGGGGGAGCGTCAAACGAAAAAGGGAAAGTCATCCCTAATTTAAAGTTTAATCCAATTTCTTATTCATATATGCTTGTTAGAAATAATGTAGATTATTTATCCAAGCATAATGATGGATTTAGGTATAATGTGTTGAGGATGATCGAATGGCTAGTGGGGAGTGAATAGATTTTCTTCGAACTTTCGTTGATTCTTTTTACAATTGTTCATTTTGCACAAGCGGAAACAAGATAAACCAATGAAAATAATTCTAACACAAAATCTTTATGTGGTTCTAAGATTGCTTGCTCCTACTCGATGACGTGCCCTTAAGGTGGACGACCCCTTAATCCTTCGGTGGATCAGTCCCCGACAATCTCCGGCTATAGCTTTCTCTTTCTCGGTGGAGAACAATCTCTCACAATGTTCTTTTCCTCTTTACAAGTTGAGAGTTAGGGTTAGGAGGAAGAGATGAGCTTTGGAAGCTTGAGCACTTGATCAAGAAGATTTCTCACTTAAGAACTAACCCTTCTCATGTCTCAACCTTCCCTTTAAATAGAGGAGAGAGTTGTTAAACAAAACAGCTCAGCCCCGACACCATGTCCAGTCGACTGGTGCTTAGCCAACGTCTAGCCAAACAACTAGTTTTCGAATAGACCAGTCGACTGTCATCCAGACCAGTCGACTGATCTTACTGTTCGAACCTCGCAGAAGGTTTAATCGACTGGTGTCCCTACCAGTCGATTAGTGCTAGAAATAATTTTAACTAAAGTGACTGTGGGTAAATTGTATACCTCACTTACCGAAACGTCCGAATTTGAAGATTGACCTCCCCCTTCACTTGAGCTCCCTTCTTCATCTTCATTTGAGCTCTTTTCGCCTTTGGATGATGTGGAGGCTATATTTTCAATTCCCATTAGAGCAAAATGGACACATAGTGTTCTTCTTTTTCCGATGATGAAGGATCATCCTATGTCGCCTTTAAATTTTGAGTCTTCTTACCTTTTTCTTTTGTTTTATTCTTTTCTTCCTTCTTTTTCTCTTCCTTCTTCTTTAAAAGAGGACAATCATCCCTTATGTGTTCTTCCTCATGACAATTATAGCATATGATCTTTCTTGTCCTACTCTTGCTTCTTGAACTTTTTCTACCATGAGATTTGTTAGAAGAAAAACTATTAAATGCTTTCATCATCTTTCTTACCATATACGCCTCTTGACTACTATCCATTGAGACGCTTGATTCTTCTAAATCGGAGGATGATGAGTATGAAGCCTTTTTCTTGTCCTTCTTCTTCTTCCTCTCTTTTTCTACAATAAGAGCTATATTCTTTTCTTTTGAAAATACGTTAGCTTGTTCATGTAATTCAAATTTACAAAATAATTTCTCAAGCTTAACTAAAGAAAGATCCCTAGAGACTTTAGAAGTATCAACTATTGAAGCCCATAAGGTAGTTCTAGGGAAGGATTGAAGCACATACCTTACAAGATCTCTATTTTCAATTTTCTCACCTATTACATGAAGCTCATTGATAATTTTTTTGAATTTACCGTGCAATTGACTCACGGTCTCATTTATCTTCATGGTGAAGAATTGGAGTTGAGCCACCAAGAGATCCTTCTTGGCTCTTCTTGATTCGTTCGATCCTTCATTTAACTCAATGAGCTTTTCCCAAAGCTCTTTGGCGGAGTTGAATGACCCAACTTTGTTCAATTGCTCCTTAGAGAGGCCACATTGTAGAGTTATTGTGTCTTTTATGTTTGCTTGAGCTTTTTTCATTATTTCTTTTATCCAATTTTTTTTTTGGAAGAGGTGCTCCTCTCTCATCCTTCGGCATCTCAAAACCATCTACAATACTAAACTAATTTTCAATATCATTCATTAGATAATACCCCATTCTACCTTTCCAATAAGCAAAGTCGTTGTCATCAAAGAATGGTGGTCGTGCGGTGCTATATCCCTTTTGAAACATCATCTTGATGTTTCGATTGACGGTGAGTTTTTCCGAAATGAACCGTGCTCTGATACCACTTGTTGAGAATGATCGGATGTCTAGAGGAGGAGGGGTGAATAGCTTTTCTTCGAACTTCCGTTGATTCTTTCTATAATTGTTAGTTTTGCACAAGCGGAAACAAGATAAACCAATGAAAATAATGCTAACACAAAACCTTACGTGGTTCGGAGATTGCTTGCTCCTATTTCATGGCGTGTCCATGAGGTGGACGACCCCTTAATCCTTCGGTGAATCAGTCTCCGACAATCTCCGGCTATAACTTTCTCCTTCTCGACGGAGAACAACCTCTCATAATGTTTTCGTCCTCTTTACAAGTTGAGAGTTAGGATTAGGAGGAAGAGATGAACTTTAGAAGTTTGAGCACTTGATCAAAAAGATTTCCCACTTAAGTGCTAACCCTTCTCATGTCTCAACCTCTCCTTTAAATAGAGGAAAGAGCTGTTAAACAAAATAGCTCAGTCCCAACACCAGTTAACTGCCACCAGGTCCAGTCGACTACCACCAGGTCCAGTCAATTGGTGCTCAATCAATGGCTAGTTTTCGGACAGACTAATCGACTGCCACCTAGACCAGTCGACTGATCTTACTGTTCGAACCTCACAAAAGGTTCAGTCGACTAGTGTCCCTACCAGACACACACACTTATCCTTTCCGAAGTCGCCCTTTGAAGTTCTCTTCCATTGGCTCTCGGCCCTTGGATGCATCCAGGCCCTCGACTCGTCCTGATGTCATCCTTCGTGTATGCCTTGAAGTTTGCTTCCCTCAGATCCACTCCATTGTTCCTCGTATGGCAGTCTCTCGGATGCGCCATCCTTCACCGACTCAAGGACCTAAGCACCAGAATTCGATCTCCCATATGTGAGTTCCATACTTGGCCGCACCAAGCTCCTCATGTGTGTTCCACTAAGTCTTGCATGACTCAAATATACACATCAAATCAATATGAACACCTAACTTAATCATATTGACACACACATTAAAACCCATGATCATACTGATCAAACTTGCACCAACATAATGATAGAAATAGGGTCAACAAAGTAGATAAACCTAGAAAATCATTATCCAAGGCTAGACCCAATAAGACCTAAACTAACATGTCTAAGGGGAGGAAGGTAGTAAATGATCAAGACATTAATCTCAAGAAGGGGAGGCATATGCCTAGAAATGTGGGTAGGTCTAGGGATGTCTAAGATGGACATGTTGACTCTAGGGTTGAACACTAGAAGTGGAAAATCAAGTCTTGAAGTTAAGTCTTGAGGAAATAAAGAGAATCCTAGATAGGTTCATTATTGGACCTAGGGGACTTTGATAGGATCGATTCCGTACGCTAGAGGGGGTGAATAGCGTTTCTTCGATTCTTTTCACCTACGCTGTTAGTTGCACAGCGGAAATACAAATAAAAATAAACTAATAATAGAGAACAATGCTAACAAACCAAATTTACTTGGTATCCACCCCGGACGGGTGACTAATCCAAGAATCCGTCGGTGGATCACTTCCCGGATAACCTCCGGCTAGCCCTCGTCGCTCCTTGTGGGTGGAGAAACCTCGGCACAATCACTTTGACAATATCTGGGAATAAACGACTACTAAGTCACTTTACCCAAACGAGTTTCGTCAAGAAACGAATGCATGAAACAGGCTCCTTTAAATAGGGCTCGAGTCATTTCAGGTCGCTACCAGTCGACTGCCCTAGGGCAGTCGACTGGTCCCACTCAGATTCGACCGTTACAGTACAACGTTCGAATCTGCCAACCTGTTCCAGCCGACACCAGCCGACTGCCCATGGGCCAGTCGACTGGTACACACCTAATCCTAGGGTTTCACTCCCGAGTACATGTCTCTCCGCACTCGAACCCTCCCGGCTTAGCCCCTGAGTACAAACACTCATACTCAGACCCTCACAACCCGGTTGACTCTTCACCAGCAGCCTTGATTGTTGCCTTCACGCCCTCTTCATCTTCGGCCCTCGTCCCTCGGATGCGCACGTAAGCCTCCAGCTTGTCTCCATGTCACCCTTCACGTACGCCTCGAAGTTCACGTCCCTCGGCTCATCATCCCTGCTATCCAACGGTCCCTCGGATGCGCACGCAAGCCTCCAGCTTGCCTCCATGCCATCCTTCACCTGAAGACATCAACTAAGTCCATGTGTACCTGTACACCTGCACACTCATGTACACATATTAGTCTAACAACAAATCCTAACTTAACTATATTGCCCACACATATCAAAACCTCATGATCCTCCAGATCATCTCAGGGCCGATTGTCTCAACAATCTCCCCCTTTTTGATGTGTGACAATATGTTAAGTTAGGTAAACATAACAACAATAGAAATAAATAATAGCAATATTAATTGAAAATCAAAGCATAACAAACAAGAGGCTACTTCCCCCTTAACCTATGCTTTCTCCCGATTTTCAATCCTCATTGCCCATAAGTTAAGTTCTTAACTCCACTCACAACAACGGGTTAAGTTATCCCTACTTAACTCCAAGTTAAGTTTCAACCCAAACTTAACTTAACACCCAAGTTCACCCCCTTTTACACCATCAAAAAGATTGCCCCAAGCAACCCTACCCCTGGTGCCAAATAGAACTCAACCAGATTTCTGAAAAACCCCTCAGAAATCTCAAACTCACTTTCTGCCCACACTACCAGTCGACTGCCCCCAGGGCAGTCGACTGATACGGCAGTTTCTGAATTTCCAGCCGAAATTCAAAAACGTGTATAAAATTTCAGAAAATCCGGAAAAATGTGAAATTTTGCAAGCATGTTTATTAGAGTATTCCCTATCCTAAAAAATATAGTTTCATGAAAAACATCAAACGTGCTTGACTTTTTGTACAAACCTAAAAATTCTCAATAATGGCCATGTTTGTATCAACTTCAACATCCCTTCACACTTCTATGTGTTTAGCACCCTTGTTCATTCACATTCCACACATAGAATGGTTTTCAATTTTCTCCTTTTTCATATTCATTTCTCATTGTGACAAAACTCCCCTTCTTTATCTCTTATCTCTAAATGATCATGAAAAATCCTTTCCTATGCCCTTATCTATAGAAATTTTTGTTCATTCAATACAATCAATAAATTTAGGCAAAACAATCCATATGAACTTTCAAGCCACATCATGAACACATAGATAAAGATCTTAACAAAAACATATAACATATCATTAACACAATTTATCTTCAAACAAAACTTAACTCATGTATTATACTCTAAAACAATAATCAACTCATGCATCAAAGCATAGATAAAATAATGTAAATCAAATCCAAATCATGACATAAAATCACATAATATAGCATTAACATAAATTTATCATACATAAAAATAGGTAAAAACAGTCATGAAATGAAATGAAAGTAGCAGGGACTAAAGCCCTGAAGTCATCCAAATGATACAACTTCAAATAAGAGGTGTTTGAGAGATATAAAAATACATCAAATAACAATACTCTCAACACTAAACTTCTCTAAAAGCTGCACCATCCCATCAGATCATGTCGTCGTCATCGCCAGGAGGAGGAGGAGGAGGGGCCTGATGTGAGAGATGCATCTGTCGCAGCATCTCGTACATCTCATCCTGTCTGCTTCGAATCCCCTGGAACTCCCCCTGAACAATCGCCTGGAAGCCGAGCTGCTGCTGTTGGTAGACCTGAAGATCATCCCGGAGGTCGTGAACCTCCGATCGGAGCTGAGTAAACTCCTCGCGTGTAACTCCTGCAGCAGGCTCCTCATCCGAGTTGGACGACTCTGAACGTTGTCTCCATACAAACTGCCCCTGCCGACTCTCAATGCCTGCCAAGGACAATTGGCGTGTGCCAATCTGGTCATAGTCCTTGGACAGATGCCTGACCTGACCGCTAGTGACGTGGATACCAAACCGCAACTGGAGAAACTTGGTCAAAACGTGGTAAAATGGCATGTAGATTTTTCCATTAACACTTTGGGAAAAATGGAAGATGGAGGTAAATACATGAATGGAGACATCTATATCCATCCTCCTATCAAGGGCATACATCATCACTAGGTGAGGCAATCGGATCCTTGCCCTCCCCTTGGTGACGATGGGTAGGAGACACTTTAACACAATCTTATACAGTACATGGCTGAAGGGACTCATAGGCTTTGCATCAAAAATGCGCTCAGACTCATGTCTATGTCTTCTGAAATAATGCAATGAATTTGGTCGATGGTAACGTCAGGGAACTCAAACGGCTCAACAACGTTAGGAAAATAGGTATTCACATTATTGGATGCTCGACACTCTAAAAACTTGGCCAAGACCATGGCGGAAAAAGGAATGGTGACTCCGACTATTCTTGACTCATAAAGATTATTGTCAGAGTCAATGCAAGTCAAGTTGGCTTAGAATTCCTTGCATAAGTCAACATTGATATCATGTTGACAATATACTAGTTGTTCTATGCCAAAGTGGGTGATCATTTCAGTGATTTGGGGTGATTTCTCTTGAAAGTAGGTCTTATTTAAGTACCTATAATTCATTGAGACAAATTCGTTTTCCTCAAATCTCTTTTTACATTCCAAAGATCTAAATCTAGACTCTCCTGGGGCTTGCTGACCTTGATGGGATGAACCCTCACCCCTTGGTCTCTTAGAAATAACCCTAATATACCTCAATCATGCATGCATACTAAGATACTCCCCCCCCCCCTCAAAAGAAAGAATAACAAAGAAAACATGCACAAAATATCACATTAGTTCCAAAACAAAGTTTAAATGACAATCTGAACCTTAAACAAGTTCTTACTTCTTTGCCATGCGTTTTATGATGGCAGTGAGGAGATCTAGACTTGAGAGAAGGAGCTTTCACTAACCCTAGGAGTAGATCCGAGGTAGAGGAAGGCTTAGGAAGGGATTCTAGGGCTTGAGAGGAGCTTAGGACGCAAGAGGAACTCGGGAGAGGAAGAATCGCCGGGGTGGCACGCCAAAACCCTAGGTTTTGCCTGCCCCCCGCGCGCCTTTTTCTTTTATAGAACTTGCGTACCAGTCGACTGCCCTCAGGGCAGTCGACTACGGAAACACACAGAACGTTTCTCACTCTAGGACTAGTCGACTAGTCCTGGGACAGTCGACTGGTGCACCTTACAGAGCCTTTCTCGCTCTAGTACCAGTCGACTGCCAGTGAGGCAGTCGACTGATACTGATAATTCAGTTTTTCAGTCCTAACTTCAGACATGTCTAACTAATTTCATAAATCTCCAAAAAATCTAAAATTTTGTGGGGAGATTTGTGGATCCTATCTCTACTTGAAAAAAATATGATTTCAAATAAATTCACTTCGGATCCCAAGATTGGTACAAATTTCAACCCTATCCAAATTGAGTTATTTAATCTCAATCTAGAAGTTCTAATTTGGACCTCTTCTTGATGTTTCCTCCCATGCTCATTCATAATACACTGATAGCATCAAGTTATATAGTCTTTTCACATTAAATCCAATTTCTCTCAATTATAATCTCATTTTCAATCTTTTTCTCCATAACTCTCCCTTTAGCGTGCCAATTTTTCTAGAATTAAGGTTAACCTTAGCCTTTTAAACCCCTTGGCACACTCTATAGCCCATCTAGTTTCCTAGAAGAAAACCACCTAAGATCTATTGACCATGGATCACATTTTGGCTTCTAGAGCTCTCCCTTGAGCTCCTAGCCCTAGTTACCTCCCTAGGTAACTTATCTACAAATGCAAGACCACACCGGTGCTCCTCCGGTACTTCTTGGTCTTCCATTACTACTCTCTTGACTCTATAGACCTTTTTTCTTGGTCAATTCCTTTTATTTTCCTTTAAATGACTTTTCTTTGCCATTTTTGACCTTTTCTCTACCATAGTTATATGACACCCTTGAATATGACATTTTATCACCATTAACCTTCCTAGGATGGTATTCTAGACCCGACCTACCATTTCTATGATTTTTGTCCTTTGGTATCACGTTCAATTCCTTGGACCCTTGAATGACTTTATCTAGGTTTCTTTCTAACTTATCAAGTTTTGCTTTTAAAACTTGATTTTCCTTTTCTAAACTCCTAATCTTAGAATTATTTGACCTAACTTGATCATTTCTAGATCTACCCATTTTTCTAGGCATATGTCTCCATTTCTTAATGTTTATGTCTTGGTCCTTAGTCCTAAAATTCCTAGGTTTATGATGAAACATGGAATTTTGAATATTTTGGCACGTAAAAGTGTTTTTGGTTCTATCTTGATATTTAAAATCAAAGTTGCATTTAAGCAAACAATTATTACTATTTCTATCATTCATACATGCATTTTGAGTATAAATTGAGTTAGGGATTACCTCCCTTACCTTTGTAGCTCCCCCTTGATGTGAGCTCTTTTTTCTTTCTTCTTTCTCCCATCTTCTAGGGTGCTCCATCTTTTTCAACTCTCCTTTCCTTGGACATTTTGTATGGTAATGCCCTAGCTCCCCGCATGTGAAACATCGAATTTTTCTTCTTTTCTCCTTTTGAGCTTCCTTATTCCTACAACCCATATTAGATTTAAATTGAATGGACTTGGGCTTAGAAATTACCTCCTTTTTACCTAGTGGGCACTTATCCTTGTAGTGCCCCTTCTTGTTGCAACCAAGCATATAATATGCTCCTTCGATTTAGCCTTGGTGGAGGTTGAAGTATTTTCTTGCCCTTGTGTAGATGAGGGTCTCTCCTCCCCCTCAACCCTTGATGTTGATACCTCTTCTTCTTCTTCAGATGAGGTGGATCCTTTTTCACTCAATTCCTCCACTTCACTTGATAATTCTTTTTCTCTTGGGTATTCTTGGACACTTGAGCTTAGTTCTTTGGGCCCCTCTACTTCTTGAGTTTGTGTAGGGTTCTCAGGATACTTTTTCAATTTATTCCACAACTCATATGCATTTTTATAATTCCCTACATCACTCAAAATATTAGTAGGTAAAATATTAACCAAAATATTGATTACCTTCTCATTGGCCCTTGCTTGTTCTTGTTGCTCCTTGGTCCAATGCCTAGGTCGGAGCTTCTTTTCATGCTTGTCCTTAGGGGTCTCAAATGGTTCTTCCAATACCATTACACACTCTCAATCCATACCGAGCCACATCTTCATCCTAGCACTCCAATAATCAAAATCCTCATGCTCGTATGGTGGTGATGAGTTGATATCGTTCCCTAGCTTGTCCTCCATCATTCCCTCTAGCTTTGCTTTGCTCCCTTGGCGGTTATTCCAATCAAGAGCGGTCCTTGCTCTGATACCAATTGATAGGATCGATTCCGTATGCTAGAGGGGGTGAATAGCGTTTCTTCGATTCTTTTCACCTACGTTGTTAGTTGCACAACGGAAATACAAATAAAAATAAACTAATAATAGAGAACAATGCTAACAAACCAAATTTACTTGGTATCCACCCCGGACAGGTGACTAATCTAAGAATCTGTCGGTGGATCACTCCCCGGATAACCTCCGGCTAGCCTTCGTCGCTCCTTGTGGGTGGAGAAACCTCGCCACAATCACTTTGACAATATCTGGGCACAAACGACTACTAACTCACTTTACCCAAGCGAGTTTCGTCAAGAAACGAAAGCATGAAACGGGCTCCTTTAAATAGGGCTCGAGTCATTTCAGGCCGCTACCAGTCGACTGCCCCTAGGGCAGTCGACTGGTCCCACTCAGATTCGACCGTTATAGTACAACGTTCGAATCTGCCAACCTGTTCCAGCCGACACCAGTCGACTGCCCATGGGCCGGTCGACTGGTACACACCTAAGCCTAGGGTTTCACTCTCGAGTACATGTCTCTCCGCACTCGAACCCTCCTGGCTTAGCCCCTGAGTACAAACACTTATACTCAAACCCTCACAACCCGGTTGACTCTTCACCAGCAGCCTTGATTGTTGCCTTCACGCCCTCTTCATCTTCGGCCCTCGCCCCTTGGATGCGCACGCAAGCCTCCAGCTTGCCTCCATGCCACCCTTCACGTACGCCTCGAAGTTCGCATCCCTCGGCTCATCATCCCTGCTATCCAACGGTCCCTCGGATGCGCATGCAAGCCTCCTGCTTGCCTCCATGCTATCCTTCACCTGAAGACATCAACTAAGTCCATGTGTACCTATACACCTGCACACTCATGTACACATATTAGTCTAACAAAAAATCCTAACTTAACTATGTTACCCACACACATCAAAACCTCATGATCCTCCAGATCATCTCAGGGCCGATTGCCTTAATAGACTTGACATGTGTTGGGTGGTAAAATGTTCAAAAATATCAAATTGAGTACCTCTAAGACCAAAAGAATGTCAAATGCTAGAATGACAGAAGACATTGGTAAGGAAGGAGTAATCAAGGACAAGGTGTCCAAAATTAAGAATGTAAAGTTTATGAGCCAAGTGTCACTGGAGGTACACCGGTATGACCAAGTAACTATGGATGAGTCACCTAAGGAAGTGGCTAAGGCTAAGAGCTCAAGGGAGAGCTCAAAGAGTCAAATTGGGACCCATGGTCAATGGATCTCATGAGGATATTTCTTGGAAGTCTAGATGGGTCATGGAGTGTGTAAAAGGATTGGTGGCAAATTTGAGTCTCAATCCTTAAGTTTTGGTACATGTGGGTTGTGTGTCGTGTAAGAAATATGACATTGGGGTTATATTGCATGAAAATATGGGAGATACCATATAAACCAATGCTAGGGATGCATTTGTTGATGCAGTCTGACCTGATTGTTGTTTTGGTGTTGACACCAATTTAAGTTTAGTTGAGTGAGATCGGATGAAGTCCTGGTCGGGGATTGGGCACGAAACCCTAGCAAGTAAAGCTAGGTGAAGAAAATCCTGGTGAGTGAAGTCGGGTCCAAGCGAGTGAAGCTAGGTGAAGGAAATCCTGGTGAGTGAAGCCGGGTCCTAGCGAGTAAAGCTAGTTGAAGAAAATCCTGGTGAGTGAAGCCGGGTCCTAGCGAGTGAAGCTAGGTGAAGAAAATCCTGGTGAGTGAAGCCGGGTCCTAGCGAGTGAAGCTAGGTGAAGGAAATCTTGGAGAATGAAGTCGGGTCATAGCGAGTAAAGCTAGGTGAAGAAAATCCTGGTGAGTGAAGCCGGGTCCTAAGCTAGGTGAAGAAAATCCTGGTGAGTGAAGCCGGGTCTTAGCGAGTGAAGCTAGGTGAAGGAAATCCTGATGAGTGAAGTCGGGTCCTAGCGAGTAAAGCTAGGTGAAGAAAATCCTAGTGAGTGAAGCCGGGTCCTAGCGAGTGAAGCTAAGATGAAGAAAATCCTGGTGAGTGAAGCCGGGTCCTAGCAAGGGAAGCCAGGTGAAGGAAATCCTAGTAAGTGAAGCTAGGTTGGACTAAGTCCCAGTGAGTGAAGCTGGGCANTCCATGGCGTGGGTGTGGCTCTGATGGAACGCGCAGTAGGGCCTCCATCGGGTTGGTAGGCACCCCTGGTCCACTTGCTGCACGTGTCGTTGTTCTATTCCCTCTCGGTCAATGGGTCCTTGCGGGCTACGGATAGGCCCGCCCGGGGATCTAGTGTTCTAGGCGGGGTTGGGAGGCGCTGGGTTAACCGACTCCTTCTTTCGAGCGGCCTATAATTATTGTAATGTTAAATTATTGTATTTAATTATTCACCTACCAAGTTATATATTTGCTCTTTTAATTAATATACAAGTACTTATGTTTCTAAAAATACTTGAATAGATTATATGATGCAAAAGGAATGGATGGATTGTCCCTGTGCCAGTCTTGGGTATCGGGTGGGAATTCTAAACTTTCTGCATTTTTCTTTTGTTGACTCAGCTAATGAAGTGAAGAAACCATGTCCTTATTGCAAATTTTATGTCGTTATTGGAAGTCTAATGAGGTAGTTGTTGGGGGAAATACACTAAAATATCCCTATTGTTTCATCTTTTTCCCAATTATATCCCTCGAAAAGTTTTTGCGCCATTTATGTCCCTCATCTACAATTTTATTTCCCAGATATATCCTTACCGTCAAACCTCTGTTAAAATTAACGTGCACGTGCTAATCACGTGAGCCGAAATCTGCAAACACAGCCCCACTCAACCCTAATCCTTCAGAACCATAGCGCCTCATCGTCTCCTCCCAACTCCAACTCCCTCTCGCTCCCCAATCTTCTCCTTCCTCGCAACTCCAACTCCCTCTCGCAATCTTCTCCTTCCTCCTGGATCACCCTTCCCTCCCAACTCCAACTCCCTCGCAATCTTCTCCTTCCTCTTGGTGTCTGATTTTGGGCAACGACGGCAAGAGAGCATCTTTTGATTTTGGGCAACGACGGCAAGAAATAGGTCTGCATAATTTTATCCTTCCTTTTGGTTTTCAGACATATTGACGAGAAGGCTTATGAGTGGTGCTGTGTTTGCAGATTTCGGCTCACGTGATTAGTACGTGCACGTTAATTTTAACAGAGGTTTGACGGTAGGGATATATCTGGGAAATAAAATTGTAGATGAGGGACATAAATGGCGCAAAAACTTTTCGAGGGATATAATTGGGAAAAAGTTGAAACAATAGGGATATTTTAGTGTATTTTCCCATATGTCCCTAGTTGTTGTATTGATTAATTTTTATATATTGATATGCATAAATTTGTTACAATTTTTTTTTGTTTCAGAGGACATCAAAAATAAATCGAGAAAATGGGAGTAAGAAACGAGGGATTCATGCACAAGGACGAACAAATATTCCCTCATTGGAAGATAAATTTGTATGTATTTGATCAATTTGTTATGTCAATATCAATTTGTATGTATTCGAGCGATTATTATTTGCATATTCAATCTAAAATGATTTTTTTACACTTAGATTAAGGAAAATGGTAGAAAGTCGACTCGCATTGAACTATTTCATCTCAGTCGACAAAGTAAAAAAAAGGAGGTGCTCTTGTTGATGATGAAGCAATACGAGTTGAGGTAATAATTGTTTTAACTTTTTGAAATAACTTTTCAATATGCTATTTATTTTATTGACACAATTTTTGTGTTAGGATGAATTAAATACAGTTATGCAATGTCATCTCCGAGACAAGCCTGAGGGAACGCAAATAACAGAAGTACACGAAGATGCATTTCAGTATCCATTTAGAATTTCATTTATATTAAAATTACTAAATATTATACAATATTAATTATATATTTTTATTCATGGAGGTATTTGGGTCAGAGCATTTTGGTCGTGTTCGATGTTTAGGAGCTGGTGTATTACCAAGCCAAGTTTTCCCAGAGCAGTGTAATCTGTTGATGCAGTCTGACCTGATTATTATTTTGGTGTTGGCACCGATTTAAGTTTAGGTGAGTAAGATAAGTTCGGCTTAAGTCCTAGTCGGGGACTGGGCACAAGTCCCGATGAGTGAAGCCGAGGGATTGAAACCCCGGTGAGTGAAGCCGGGTCCCGGTGAGTGATGCCGGGAGATGGAAATCTCGGTGAGTGAAGTCGGGTCCCGGTGAGTGAAGCCGGTCTCGGTGAGTGAAATCGGGTGATGGAAACCCCGGTGAGTGAAGTCGGGTCCCGGTAAGTGAAGTCGGGTGACTGAAATCCCTGTGATTGAAGTCGGGTCCTAACGAGCAAAGCTAGGTGGAAGAAATCCCGGTGAGTGAAGTCGGGTCCTAGCGAGTGAAGCTAGATGACGGAAATCCCGGTGAGTGAAGCCGGGTCCTAGCGAGTGAAGCTAGGTGACGGAAATCCCAGTGAGTGAAGTCGGGTCCTAGCAAGTGAAGCTAGGTGACTGAGCATGAGTCAGCCAAGTGACATGATCGGTCTGGAGTCCGATCAGGAGTTGGCACGAGTTCCCTTGTGAATAAATCGGTCTGGTGACCGATCCAGGGAGTCTGATCGTTCTGGTGAACGATCAGAAAGAGAACAAAATGCTTCTGATTGGCTTCTAATCATTCTGGTGAACGATCAGAGAGAGATCAGAATATTTCTGTGTGGTTTCTGATCGTTCTGGTGAACGATCAGAAGAAAGGATCAGAAAGAGGCTGGAGAACCCTGATCGGTCACTTGGACCGATCAAGGTCCTCCTGGACCGATCAGGATGGGTCCTGATCGGTCCAGAGGTGACCTGATCGGTCACTGTGACCGATCAGGACACAACCTGATCGGTCAGGTGACCGATCATGTGCTTTGGCTGATGGGAGCTGGAGGAAACTCCAACAAACTGGTGAATTGGTCAGGTGACCGATCAAGTGTGTGGTTCCTGCAGGTTGTGGCTTGAAATTCCAGCAAGTGGGTGGATCGGTCTGGTGACCGATCCCAGTTCTCTGATCGGTCAGTGTGACCGATCACAGTTCAGTTCACGATCCCTGTAACCTCACTGTGGACCGATCAGGCAGGAGCCTGATCGATTAGGATCTTCAATGATCGGTCTGGTGACCGATCAGGGTCTTCACTGATCAGTCTAAGGAAACGTTGTTAGACTTCTGATAATGCTCTGATCACTTCTGTTACTCTGCTGATTTCCTTTTGATTTGTTGTGCTAAGCTTCTGTTGAGTGTTTAGATGTTGCAGGGACAATACAAACCAAGGAGAAGAGTCAATGACGACTTTCACTGGGGCAGGTGTGTCTGTTTTCTGTTTCCAAGTTTCAACGGCTTCTGGCGCGGCTGGCGACTGACCGAATGCTCAGCTGAAGAGGTCTTCAGTGGACTGAGCGCTCAGTGGAGTCAGTGGGTCAGGCTGTGGTTCAGTGGGTGCTGACGAAGCCAGGCGATGAGGAGAAGGATGTTTAAGAGGGAGAGGCTGGCGATGCAGACACAACAAGAAAGAAACAGAAAAACAAGCGAAGGGTTTCGGCTAGGTTTTGGCTGTGTGATTGTTGTGTTGTCTGTGTAATACTCCTTCCTCCTTGAAGCTTCCAACTGTATCTATTGTTTGAGAGCTTCCTCCCGAGTCTTCTGAGCGTATACTGAGATTATTCTTGGGACTGGTTGTGGAGAGGTTTCTCCACTGAGAAGGAGGCTTTATTCTATTCGGAAGTTCCGGGGCTTGATCTGCCGACGATCAAGGGATCACCCACCTTACGGGCACGCCAAGGAGTAGGGGCAAGTTATCCCCGAACCTTGTAAACCATCTGAGTTAGCGTTTGGTTTGTGTTCTCTGTTTTTCTTTCTGCTATTTTGTTTCCGCTGCTTATCCTGTTTGCAGAAAGATCTCAAAGAGCCAAAAGTTTTCTGTGTCTGGCTATTCACACCCCCCTCTCTAGTCATCCAAGGTCCAACAAGTGGTATCAGAGCCTGGGGCTCTCTCAAACAGACTAACACCCGAAGAGCAAGAAGATGGCGCTGGGAGGAGAAGGTTTCAGCACAAACAGATCCCCGTTCTAGGATGGAACTGATTTTCCATACTGGAGATCCCGAATGGAATTTTACCTCAAGACCAACATCAGCATGTGGTTCTCTGTCAAGGAGGGTTTCTCCCCTCTAAAGATGCTGAGGGAAAAGACCTCGAGTTCTCAAGGTGGTCGGTAGAACAAATCCGGAAAGGTGAGGTTGATGCCAAAGCTATGGTCACCCTACAGTGTGGGATGACCAAGGAGCAGCAGATCAAAGTTGGCCCCTTCACCAGTGCTAAGGACCTATGGAACAAGCTCATTGAGCTCCATGAAGGAACTCAAGATACCCGGAGAGCCAAGAAAGATCTCCTTCTTAGCCAACTCCAAAACCTCTCCATGAAGGAAAGTGAAACGGTAAGTGAACTTCATGATAGATTCAAGGAGATTCTCAATGGGTTACATTCCATCGATGAGAAGGTCGAAAACTGAGACCTTGTAAGGTATGCCCTCAAATCCTTCCCTAGGAATGCCTTGTGGTCATCCATGGTGGATGCTTGCAAGGTTTCCAAGGATCTTTCAATTGTTAAATTAGAGGATTTATTTTGTAAAATGGAACTACATGAGATTGCTAACCAAAGCCCAAAGGAGAAGGGTGTGGCTTTTGTGGCAGGGGACAGAAGAAAGAAGAGGAAGGAAAAGAAGAAAGAAAAGGAGGAGAAGAAGAACATCCGTCACATGGCCTTCATGGAAATAGAAGGTTCAAATGAAGAAAAGAGTGATAGCAAATCAAGGGACTCCTCAACCGCGGCTCCATCATCTTTGGATGATGAAGAGGTAATCTCACCCGAATTAGATAAATGCTATAGAACCATTGCATGCTTAACTAATTTGTTAAAGAAGTCTAAGGAAAAAAGTAAAATCATTAAAATTAGAAGTAGAACAATTAAAAACCTCTAAGGATGAGGTAATTGATGATTTGCATAATGAGTCCCTTGAAGATGAAAACAAGACCTTGAGGAGTGAAGTTGAAAAACTCAAGAATATTCTTGAGAAGTTTTCAACTAGCTCTAAAACTTTAGACATGATTCTCAACTCTCAAAAAGCGGTTTATAACAAGGCCGGTATAGGTTACCGACCTAAAGAACCTAGCTTTGTCTCATTAATGTGTAGAACCCAATTTAGATCACCAAATGATTCTAGGGTTCATGAACTTAAGAAGAAAATGACTAAGGCATGGGTGCCAAAGACCTTCATTGTAGATGCATTAGGTCCCAAAATTTGGGTACCTAAAACCTCTATATTTCGAATTGTATAACTTTGGTTGAGGGGAAGCATCTATCAACATGGGTTGTTGATATTAGGTGCTCTAAACACATGACCATGAATGGAAAATTCCAATTAAATTCTTTGATCCCCATTGTTTTGGTTTTTATAATGATATAAGTCCTTGGCCAGTAATTTTTATTCAAATTACTTAATCGTGAATGAGTATAACATTGGACTGACATTTGTTCCTTTATTTAAACAACAAAACCACTTCTGGGCAGATGTAGAATACCTAGGTATCTACTTTAGTATTAAAGTTCTACCATGATCAAATTTGCTTCCAAAACAAAGAAGAAATTATCTAATTCATCTATACCAAATAGCAATATACGTTCATTACTTTTGTTATCCATGTTTGGTAAATTTCTGTTTGATAATCGAATGGTTGAGATCATGAATAATATAGTTAAGGATTGGATGAAGATTCTATGATGTTGCTTCCCTTACATAGTCTTGCATTTTCATCAACTGGTTTATCTCTTTTTCCTTTGTAATGTATGCCATGTTTAACCTTCAGTCTACTTGGAAAGAGAGTAATTGTAATTTGTTGCTAGTGATTGAGTTTAGGACTTAATGGAGGAATAAATTATGATACAAACCTGTTTTGAAACTTTTAAATCCATAAGGACTCTTGATCCTTGATGAGGAATAAATTCTAGTCATATACATGAAAACTGTTTCCCATTTTCTCTATTCTCAATACCGATACTTGAGAATTGGAATTTTATGGCTTGGACAAAGCTGTCTTGGGATTCAAATCGTGTTTCAGAAATCTTTCTGAAATATCAAATTGTTAATGCAGTCTGATGTCAGAGTTTCAGAATTCATCTAAAATTTAATCGGTCCACGGACCAATTAGGCCTCATCCTGAACGGTCAATGTGACCAATCAGGGCTCTCTCTGATCCGTCCACAGACCGATCAGGGCTCTCTCTGATCGTCTCACAGATTGATGAGCTCTGACTTATGACCATTTATTGACATTGTCTTTGATTCCTTACTTCATATGAAGCATATATATGTTTTTACCATGATATAATTCTGTATATGTTTTCATATGCACTTCAAAAATTACCTTTCGTTATTTTGAGTTTGGAGAGAGACCCTCGTTAAGAGGGAGTTGTTAAAACTTAATAACCATACCCTTTCCGGTGTTTGACAAAGGGGGAGAGAATGGTTGATTAAGTTTAGGTTTTATTAGGTTTGTTACAAATTTAATTATTGTAGGGGGAGGAGTTTGATCCCCTTGCGATAATGGAAATTTGACTTCAATTGATTGCTAATACCTAAACTTAGAATCGGGTTGTCAAACAAAAAAAATGGGGAGATTGTTGATGCAATCTGACCTGATTGTTATTTTGGTGTTGACACCGATTTAAGTTTAGGTGAGTAAGATAAGTTCGGCTTAAGTCATGGTCGGGGACTGGGCATAAGTCCCGGTGAGAAGCCGAGGGATTAAAACCCTGGTGAGTGAAGCCGGGTCTCGGTGAGTGAAGCTGGGTGATGGAAATCCCGGTGAGTGAAGCCGGGTGATGGAAATCCCGGTGAGTGAAGCCGGGTGATGGAAATCCTGGTGAGTGAAGCCGAGTCCCGGTGAGTGAAGCCGGGTGACGGAAATCCTGGTGAGTGAAGTTGGGTCCTGGTGAGTGAAGTCAAGTGATGGAAATCCTGGTGAGTGAAGCCGGGTCCCGGTGAGTGAAGCCGGTGACGAAAATCCCGGTGAGTGAAGTCGGGTGATGGAAACCCCGGTGAGTGAAGCCGGGTGACTGAAATCCCGGTGAGTGAAGCCGGGTCCTAGCGAGTAAAGCTAGGTGGAAGAAATCCCGGTGAGTGAAGCCGGGTCCTAGCGAGTGAAGCTAGGTGACGGAAATCCTGGTGAGTGAAGTCGGGTCCTAGCTAGTGAAGCTAGGTGACGGAAATGCCGGTGAGTGAAGCAGGGTCCTAGCGAGTGAAGCTAGGTGACTGAGCATGAGTCAGCCAAGTGACCTGATCGATCTGGAGTCCGATCAGGAGTTGGCATGAGTTCCCTTGTGAACAGATCTGTCTGGTGACCGATCCAGGAAGTCTGATCGTTCTGGTGAATGATCAGAAAGAGAACAGAATGCTTCTGATTGGCTTCTAATCATTCTGGTGAACGATCAAAGAGAGATCAGAATGTTTCTGTGTTGTTTCTGATCGTTCTGGTGAACGATCAGAAGAAAGGATCAGAAAGAGGTTGGAGAACCCTGATTGGTCACTTGGACCGATCAAGGTCCTCCTGGACCGATCAGGATGGGTCCTGATCGGTCCAGAGGTGACTTGATCGGTCACTGTGACCGATCAGGGCACAACCTGATCGGTCAGGTGACCGATCAGGTGCTTTGGCTAATGGGAGCTGAGGAAACTCCAGCAAACTGGTGGATCGGTCAGGTGACCGATCAGGTGTGTGGTTCCCGCAGGTTGTGGCTTGAAATTCCAGCAAGTGGGTGGATCGGTCTGGTTACCGATCCTAGTTCTCTGATCGGTCTATGTGACCCATCACAGTTCAATCCGTGATCCCTGTAACCTCACTGTGGACCGATCAGGCAGGAACTTGATCGATCAGGATCTTCACTGATCGGTCTGGTGACCGATCAGGGTCTTCACTGATCGGTCTGGTGACCGTTCAGTGTCTGAACTTTAATTTGAAAAAGTTGTCAGACTTCTGACAACACTCTGATCGCTTCTGTTACTCTGCTGATTTCTTTTTGATTTGTTGTGCTAAGCTTCTGTTGAGTGTGCAGACGTTGCAGGGACAATACAAACCAACGAGAAGAGTCAATGGCGACTTTCACCGTGGCAGGTTTGTCTGTTTTCTATTTCCAAGTTTCAACGGCTTCTGGCGCGGCTGGCGACTGACCGGAGGCTCAGCTGAAGAGGTCTTCAGTGGACTGAGCGCTCAGTGGAGTCAGTGGGTCAGGCTGTGGTTCAGTGGGTGTAGACGAAGCCAGGCGATGAGGAGAAGGATGTTTAAGAGGGAGAGGCTGGCGATGCAGACACAACAAGAAAGAAACAGAAAAACAAACGAAGGGTTTCGTCTAGGTTTTGGCTGTGTGATTGTTGTGTTGTCTGTGTAGTACTTCTTCCTCCTTGAAGCTTCCAACTGTATCTATTGTTTGAGAGCTTCCTCCCGAGTCTTCTGAGCGTATACTGAGATTATTCTTGAGATTGGTTGTGGAGAGGTTTCTCCACCGAGAAGGAGGCTTTATTCTATCCGGAAGTTCCGGGGCTTGATCTGCCGACGATCAAGGGATCACCCACCTTACGGGCACGCCAAGGAGTAGGGGCAAGTTATCCGTGAACCGTGTAAACCATCTGAGTTAGCGTCTGGTTTGTGTTCTCTGTTTTTCTTTCTGCTGTTTTGTTGCCACTGCTAATCCTGTTTGCAGAAAGATCTCAAAGAGCTAAAAGTTTTCTGTGTCTGGCTATTCACACCCCCTCTCTAGCCATCCAAGGTCCAACATAATCGAAGAATAATTTTTAGACAAGATAATCTTCCTACTTCTTGTTAGTGATATGAGAGAAGTGTCCTAAGGCGATTGCCTTATGATTGTAAACATTTATTTCAATAAATGATAATTCACTATTTGAGTATACATGTTTGTGTATTTGATTGGGATCTTAAACTCATCTACTGAATGTCCGTCATACAATTCACAGCATAAGAGAATTTGTGATGGGATCACAACTAGTGATTATCTCTAAATGTGCAAATGAGAAGTGTTGGAAATATCCCTAGTCGATGAATTGATAAATACGGACATTATCAGTTCTGTTGAGACTATCATGGGTTATTCTCTATTCAGCTGATTCTCACTGGCTGGTGACATTGGGATGTCCAGAGATAAACATGGATGCTAGTTAAGGGAACTAGTTCATTGGAGTGACTAGCTGTAAGACTTCATATGGGAATCTACATGTAGATATGTCAATGAAGATCTTACTGTGGCTTAAGTGCGATGTTCCTTTGACTTGCGGTGTTCAAGTCATCTTGGTCAGAGAGACTTATACTTTGACATCTTAAGCAAGCATCTCTAAGGAGGTGTGGACCCAGGATGATCGGGTATAAGCCGAAGTGCCCGAAGATGTTTGAACAGCCTACAAAGGATTCACCACTCCTTGCGAGGAGATGTATACCCAGGCCTATCGTCGGATTGTTACTCAAAGCCTCTGGCCAGAGCATATCATGTTTAGAGTGAGAGTCTCTAAAATACATGAGAGTAATTAGAAATCCAAAGGACGAGTAAGACATTACTTGGGCTAGGTGTGACGTAGTCAGCCTAGTGGGGACTGACACCATTAACCGTGTCCTGAACCAAGTGGGTATAAGATGGTGAAGGGAATGGGGCATGATTCATTAGAGCTGCTGAAGGGTTTCAGAATAATTTCTTCTGAGGTCAAACCGTTGATCTTTCGATTAATTGGGGATCATGATGTACTACTAGGTGTCACTCATGATCGTTCTATAATTAGTTAATTATAGACGGCCAACATAAATCGAAAGCCTATTTAGTCACACGCACTACGAGCAATCCGAGAGATTTAAAACGAGTTGAAAATTAGATTTTCCGATCAAGAGAAATAAGTCGAATCTGAGTTAGTCAGAGGCGCAATGGAAGCTAAAAATGGCTAAGTCTTTTGAAGGCTTTTCGGGCGAATTAAATGAGTTTGATTTGCGGCGGTTCGGGTTGGTTTTGGCCGGCGAAAGAGGGTGCCAAAACCCCTTTGGTGGCCGGCCACAATAAGAGGAGAAAACCAATTAATTTTGGTTTAATTAATAAGATAAATCCAGCGCGATTTATTTTATAAATTATGGATAAATAAATTTGTATAAAGAAATTTATATAAATAAATTTATAGAAATTTATTCTTTTATGGAAGATTAAAATAATCCATGAATTGGGTTTATTTTAATTTTATAAAATCAATTATGAATTAATTTTTCCATAATAAGAAAGTTTATAAATTTCTTATAAAATTTATTCTATAATTTAAAGAGAAGAGGAATTTGTTTTATTATAAATTAGTTATAATAAAACTTGATTTAAACGGAATAATTCATAAGAATTTATAGGATAAATTTCTTATGATAATTAATTAGTTTTATTATAAAGTTAGTTATAATAAAATTCATAAGAGAATTTATAGGATAAATTTTCTTATGATAATTAATTTGTTTTATTATAAATTAGTTATAATAAGACTAGGCTTAAACGGAATAAGCAATAAGAAAATTTATAAGATAAATTTCTTATAACTATTTCCGTTAATTCCATTAATTCCGTTAATTCGGTTTAGAGGGAGACTAAGCAAATGAGTTGCTACTAATTAAAGGAACCAAAGGCTAGCCCTTATTCCTATTAAGAGATTAATTATTCTCTCCCTCTCTCTCTCTTAATCTCTTCTCCTCTCCCTCTCCCTCTCTTGCCTAGGGTCGGCGCCCACCCTTGTGGTTTAGGGCCGGTGCACCCAACCTACATCCAAGGTGAAGTTGGCGTGAGCAATCAAGAAGAAGGAGAACCCGAACAAGAAGAAGAAGAAGCGGATAGCGACTCCTCTCTTCTCGGAATTCGATTCCGTTACTTCATTGGTTAGTTTCCTAATTTCTCTCTTGTTCTTCTAGTTGTGCCTTCCGAGAATCTAGTAGTTCTCGTCGGCACAAAACTCGTGACTTTGCGAAGTCATCCCGAAGAGAACTCGGCGTGGACGCGAATAGAGGCGAAGCTTCCAAGGGACGCTACGGTTGGATCTCGTCCCTTTTCTTCGAGTTACGAAAGGTACAAAGTAAATTAGTTTACTTTTCCGCAAAGTTTTATTTTATGATTATGTCAACACACCATAAGATTGCATGCTAGATACGAAGTTAAAATAATTTAGGAAATTATTTTATGCAAATTCTTCCGCTGCACGTAAAAATTTTGAATTTTACGAACTCGTATCCTTGTCGACATGCACCCGGTCCCAACAGTGGTATCAGAGCCGGTTAGTGTTCGACTTAATCATATAATTATTTTGTGGAAAACTTTGTCATGATCTCAATTTCGGAAAAAATTTTCCAATTATGGAAACTTTCGAATTATAATAAATTTTAGATTTAGGAATTTCAAAGTTTGGAAATCCTCATGAAATTTCGCAAACGTTTGAAATTTTCTATTTTCTGAAATTTTATAATAATTTCGAAATCTTCCCATCTTTGGAAACTTTCCAATTTTGGAAATTTTTCTATTTTAGAAATTTTCCAATTTTGGAAATATGTAAGTTTCCTTTGTACCAAAACTTACAATTATTCTGAAAATCAATTTTCGAAATCTCGCAATTTTGGGCACTTTCTTTTAAGAAAGTCTAGACAAATTCATGGACAGTTAATTGACAATTAAATTTGAATTGGTTTTTAAATTGACAACAAAATTCTTTATTTTGGATTGAGCCTCGGGGAGCCGTCCAATTTAAAGTTAGTTGTTGTAATTTAATTTCCCAATTTTAATTGAAATTGTCATGTTTGATTGGATTGAGCCTCGGGGAGCCGTCCAATTAGATTTACAACACATTACTTTTCTTTGGGTATCTGAGCCTCGGGGAGTCACCCTTAGAAAACAATTTGTTGTAATTAATTAAATCCATGAATAAAATATGTTTGAAGAGGTGATGCTCTTACATATTATTGTCTCCAAAATTAATTAGGAAAATAGTTTCCTATAGAGTTTTCTTAAATGAGATTTTCATGAAAATAATATGTAGTTGAATTAAGGGATTTGTCTCTTAATTTAACAAGATTTGATTTAGAGAAATCAAAGTCTTGAACATATTATTTCCGAAATTAATTATGACAATTTAGGAAATTGTTTCCCAAAACAATTCCTTTAATAAAGTATGAAATTATAATTAGGAAATCCGGTTCCTAATTTAATTCATGAGACTTGATAAATTAAGTCACATACATACTTTATTAAGGAAATCGTTAGTCATGACATAATTTTATGTCATGAATGTGCTTAAAAGGAATGAGACCCAAAACCCCTTACAAAATATTAAGGCCAACACCTTCCATTAATATGGTTAGAATCGGAGTTTTGTTTCTCGCTTGGGTTGATGGACACATCCATGCCCGACTTGAACCTCAACATGTTCAAACCATGGAATTAGTTTATGAATAATATAGTTCGAGTCAGAGGTCAATCATTAGTTTTGGTTGTTGGACACATCCAAGCCTGACTAAGCAGTTGAATGAGCTCCAACCATATTAAAACTATTTCTTGATTAATGGGTCAGCCTTAAGCTTGGAGCATCGATTTGTTGTGCCACAGCCAAGGTCGATGTAAAGAGAGGTGCAGTTGGGTGTTATGTATAATGATCTACTTGTTAATGAGTTAACAACCCAATGTTTTATGCAAACATTCAATTAGTTGATAGCATAATGTGATAGTTACATATATGTGATGTGTAATCGGTATAATTACCTACCTTCATAGCTAAGAAGAACTTGATGGCCACAGCCATGGTTGTTCTTATCATGGTTGGATATCAACCTATTTGGAGATGTTCCTACGATCTCCCGAATTGATAATAAGGGTGACTCAATTCGTAAAATAAATAGGATTTAATTTATGTATGTTGATACATTCTTTAATAAATCTTCTCACATAATCTCAATTTGTATTTCTAGGTTAATCACTCGATCATGTCTTCTCTAAATTTGCGTTCCATCTTGGACACCAACAAATTAACTGGGCCTAACTTCATGGACTGGCTTCGAAACCTGAGGATAGTCCTCAAGGCAGAGAAGATTGCTTATGTCCTTGAAGATCTACTTCCCTCAAATCCTCCAGCAGATGCAACTCCAGACCAATTGGTGGCCTATCAGAAACATGTGACCGATTCTGAACTTGCAAGTTGCATCATGCTAGCCTCTATGGTACCTGAGCTGCAAAAGCAGCATGAGCATATGGATGCTTATACCATCATCTTCCATCTTAATGAGTTGTTTGAAGAGCAGGCGAGATCCGAAAGGTTCGAAGTCTCCAGACTCCTCTTCACAACTAAGATGCAAGAAGGCACTTCTGCCTCGCAGTTTGTGCTAAAGATGTTGGGGTACATTGAGCGACTGAACACACTCGGTTTTGCAATGGATCATGAACTAATATTGACTTAATTCTGAGTTGTTTGCCCAAAAGTTATTGCAATTTGTGATGAACTATCGGATGAACAAGCTGGAAACTACCATTCCTGAGTTAGTCAACCTGCTGAAGTCTGTAGAGCCTTCTGTAAAGCAGGAACAAAAGGCAGTTCTGTTAGTTGGTTCCTCGAAGAAAGGTTCTAAGAGGAAGGCCAAAGAACAGAATAAGGGAAAGAAGAAAAAGGCTAAAAAGACTGAAAAGAAACCAAAAGGCACTTGCCATCATTGTGGCAAGGAGGTCACTGGCGAAGAAATTGCAAAGTTTATCTTGAGTCCTTGAAGAAGAAGGCATCCGATGCCCCGTCCTCTTCAGGTATCTTCGTTATTGAATGTCACTCTATTTCCTCAAATACCTGGGTACTTGATACTGGGTGTAGCTCACATATATGTAATGACATACAGGGGCTAAGGAATAGAAGAAGACTCGTCAAGGGAGAAGCAGATTTGCGAGTTGGAAATGGAGCAAGGATTGCTGCTGTTGCCATCGGAACATATTTGCTAAAGCTCCCGACTGGACGTATCTTAGAACTGGATAATTGTTATTTCGTTCCTTCGTTAATAAAGAACATTGTATCTATTTCATGTTTGAATGAAAAAGGTTATCATTTGACTTTTAGTAACAATTGTTGTTACATAACTTTAAATGGCGTTCTTTATGGGAATGGAACTTTGTGCAATGGCATCTACACGTTAGATTTATCCAGTGACGTTTTCAATATCGAAGTTAGCAACAAACGTGCTCGAATAGATAATCGAATAGACTCCTACACTTGGCATTGCCGTCTTGGCCATGTAAGTAAGAAACGCATGACCGAATTGCACCGATGTGGAATTTTGGAATCATTTGAACCCGATTCATTTGATACATGCGAATCGTGCTTAAAAGGCAAGATGACCAAATTACCCTTTACCGGAAAAGGTAATCCAGTGGGAGAATTGCTTGGTCTAATACATACTGATGTATGTGGACCAATGTCAACTCTTGCACAAGGAGGCTATAGCTACTTCATCACCTTTATCGATGATCACTCACGATTCGGGTACGTGTTCTTGATGAAACACAAATCTGAAGCCTTTGAGAAATTCAAAGAGTTCAGAAATGAAGTAGAGAAACAACTTGGCAAAAGTATTAAAATACTTCGATCCGATCGGGGTGGTGAATACTTAAGTCAAGAGTTTCAAGATTATCTAAGGGACAATGGGATATTATCCCAATGGACTCCGCCATATACACCACAGCATAATGGTGTATCTGAGAGGCGAAACCGAACCTTGATGGACATGGTTAGGTCGATGATGAATCATGCAACTCTTCCAAAATCCTTTTGGGGTTATGCACTTAAGACAGCTGTTTATTTATTAAACAGAGTCCCGACCAAGGTAGTCTCTACTACTCCATATGAGATTTGGAATAGTAAGAAACCTCACTTAACTCACCTTAAGATATGGGGTTGTCCTGCTTATGTGAAGCGGGTTGTATCAGACAAATTGGATGCTAAGTCTGATAAATGACTATTTATTGGATACCCTTAGGAAACGAAGGGTTACCAATTCTATCATCCCTTGGAACAAAAGGTGTTTGTTTCAAGGCATGTTGTATTTCTAGAAAAAGAATTTCTTTTACAAGAAAACAGTGGGAGTGGCATTGAACTTGATGAAGTTCAAGAAACTCCAATAGACATTACAGAGACACCGAGTCTAGGCCCACAACCGATAATTCATAACGATGAGCTATCAGTTGAACCTAAAACTACACCACCTCTTCGTAGGTCTGATAGGACACGCAACATTCCAGAGAGATACGGATTTCTCGTAAGTGAATCGAACGACGTGTTGCTCATTGGCGATGACGAACCTATCAGTTATGAAGATGTTCTAAAAGGTTCAGAAAGGGACAAATGGCTTGAAGCCATGAAGTCGGAAATGGATTCCATGTACGAAAATCAAGTATGGGACTTGGTTAACCCACCTGAAGGGATTAAGTCCATAGGGTGCAA
Organism: Boesenbergia rotunda; assembly: GCA_024364735.1. Classification (NCBI taxonomy): domain Eukaryota; kingdom Viridiplantae; phylum Streptophyta; class Magnoliopsida; order Zingiberales; family Zingiberaceae; genus Boesenbergia; species Boesenbergia rotunda. Next base: position 583,722 of record JAGFNQ010003839.1, on the reverse strand, counting down.
GTGGGTTTTCAAGAAGAAAACCGACATGGAAGGTAATGTTGTTACCTTTAAGGCTAGATTAGTGGCAAAAGGATATCGTCAGAAACAAGGAATTGATTATGACGAAACCTATTCGCCAGTAGCTATGCTTAAATCCATTCGGATGCTCCTAGCCATAGCAGCTCATTATGATTATGAGATATGGCAAATGGATGTGAAAACAGCTTTCCTTAACGGAAACCTACTTGAGGACGTATACATGATACAGCCTGAAGGATTCACATCGGTTGATAAAATATTATAAAATTTCAGAAAATAGAAAATTTCAAACGTTTGCGAAATTTCATGAGGATTTTCAAACTTTGAAATTCCTAACACTTCTGATGTTAATGACACGTAAAATTCAAAATTTTCAAACTTTGAACTCGTATCATTAACATCAGAAGTGTTGGGACCGGGTGCATGTCGGCAAGGATACGAGTTCGTAAAATTCAAAATTTTTACGTGTACATCAGTTGATAAAACCAAGGCTACACGTAAAAATTTTGAATTTTACGAACTCGTATCCTTGCCGACATGCACCCGGTCCCAACACTTCTAATGTTAATGATAAGTTGCGAGAAATAGAAGAAAAAATGAAAAATATAGAAGCATAGTGACAGGCAGAAATAGAGCAGATGAGGCAGATGCATGAACAACAGATTCATAATTTTACCAATGTCATCCAAAGTACGATATCTGGAATTGCTGGGGGATCTCGTGAGCCTAAATTATTACCTACACAGGTAGTCACATATTGGATACTAATGTTCAAAAATACTTATATAGAAGCATGATATATTAAATTAAAGTTATTTTTCATATGACAACTATCTTGGCAGATATTATGCGGCAGCATAGAAGTTCTCCATCAAATGCACATGAAAGTGGTCATAGATCTCCAGTATCAGAGCCTGATAAAGATTAGATAGAATTTTGAAAAAAAGTATTTGTCTGATGTTAGTACTTTTAGTAACTATTGAATTTGGAACATTATGACTGTTATATTATATTATCATTTGGAGTACTCTTATTATTATTTTGGAGGATAATTATTTAATAATGTTATATATTGATTTGATGGATTGAAATATTAAATATCATGGTTTGAACAACTCCTAAATTTAAAGCATAATAGCGTTTTGATGTGTTCTTATACCCATAGTTAGGAGCGGTTTAAAATCGCTCCTTAATTTCTAATATTAATAACATTTTGAAATTGCTCTTATATCCATGATGTATAGAAGCGGTTTAAAACCATTCTAACACCTAAAGGGTTTTGCAGTGGTTTGAACCGCTCCTAAATTTATAACTACAGAAGTGGTCTGAAACCGTTGTTATATGTATAATGTGTAAGATCGGTTTCAAACCATACCTACAAAGTAAAAATAGGAGTGGTTTTATAACTTTTGCCAACGGTTAAGAAAAGCGCTACTATAAGATATAGGGACGACAATAAGAGGAGCAGTTTACAAATAGTTGGTAAAAGTGTAGGAGTGGTTGATAACCGCTTTTGAAAGTCAAAAAAAACACTCCTATATGGGTATTTTTTGTGTGGTGAACATTGATATATTTGACAGCCTTGCCCAATATGCTGGCAAAGTCCTTCGGGGGCTTCCTGATCAGCGCGCGGAAGAAGTCTCCCTCTTGTAGTCCTTGGGAGAACATGCTGACTAGGACTTCCGGTGTGGCTGTTGGCACGTCCAGTGTCACTCCGTTGAATCTTTTGATGTAGACCCGGAGAGATTCCATCGGGCCTTACTTCAATGCGAACAGGTTGAGGCTCGTTTTATGGTGCCTCCAACTGCTTGCGAAGTATTGGAGGAAGACCCTCCTGAGCTCCTCAAAGCTCGTTACCGACCCATTGGGGAGTTGGTCGAACCATCTCTAGGTCGGGCCCGAGAGGGTCGTTAGGAAGGCTCGGCACTTGACACTTTTCGAGTACTGGTGGAGCAGGGCAACACTCTCGAACTTCATTAAGTGCTCCTCTGGATCGGTGGTCCCCGCGTATTCAGGGATTGTGAAGAAGCAAAGATGTCGAGGAACTGGATCTTCCAAGATCTAGGAAGAAAAGGGGTTGCATACCAGGGTGGCCGGAGAAGAGTCGGCCAGGGGCTTTCCCTTGTCGAGACGGGGCCCATGCATCTGGTTGGACACTAACGCCTCGGTCGGCGCTGAGTCGGCTTCATCGTCCCGATCCCGATAAAAAGCCGCGGGAAAGGGAGCGGGACCCCCCTCAGGTCGGGCAGGCCCTCCCTGACCTCCCGACTGCCCTTGTGCTGCCAGCTCGGGGAATCTAGGTGCTCGTCTACCAACCTGCGAAGGCCTCTGGGGGGTCTTTTGAGCTCTAGTAGCCATCAGGAGCTCATACTCCTTGGGTATGACAGTCATCATAACTCGGTTGGGATCCTCCATCTTGCACTTCCGATCAGGTGAAAGGCCCTCATCTAGCGGCAAATTTGATCCTGTCGCGAAGTGAGGTGGACTCCCAAGAGCACGTGGTCTCCCAAGGATCACGAACTGCCGATGATGGCTCCGACGCTAGCTTCAATCTGCAAGGCAAAGACCGTTAGAACACGCCGGGAAAAGTTCCCGGCAAGGCACTCCGACGGTCAAGTCAGTCCCCGGTGGTGGAAGAGTAGCAAAGGCAATAGAATAGTAGCAAAACACTATTGCGCATACTTGGGGGATGTAGAGTGGAGAGGCTTATATAGCCGGGGGAGCTGACAGCTTCTGCCCAAACTACCACCTTTTGTCGCATAGCGAGGATAGGGTAAGGCTTACCCAGAGGTGACAGGGTAATGTGTCGCATACCGGAATAAGAAAATGGGCGTTGTCAACTTACGGGCGGGCGGCGTCAAGCGCCGCTCGGTCTAACACCAACGTATGTGGTCGTAGTACGGGGGGACAGGGTATGGTAGGGAGATCATAGCGTCAGCGAGATACTCGCGATTCGGGCCGGAATGGTACTGGACCTGCGCCGACCCCGTACAGCTTCTGCGAGTCTTAAATCAGGGAGTGGTTGTTCTGATAAGTCACGACAAGAATCTTAGACAACTTGACTTCCCGAGTTAAGGAAGGCTTTCCGAGCGAAGGTATGCTTCTCGAGTCGTGGTGTGCGCAGTTCGAGATGAACGTCCGAACATGGCTGACTCGGGGATAGTTTGGTCAATGACCGAGTACTCTTCTAGCTCGGGGTGCTTCTGACTCGGGGATCTCATGACATAGTGATACTCTGAGTGAAGACTTCTCTTACTTAGGAGGACCTCAAGAGCGTGGGCCGCCACGCGTTGTACTGGGTCCCGAGCCGAGAAGTGCGCGGGGGCATGCCCGCTTCCGACTTGTACGAAGGTGAGAATTCAGACCACCGGTCGAATTGTACCCAGGGAGCGTGGGTCGCCACGCGTCCGACTAAGAACCGAGCCGAGAGGTGCGCCGGAGCAGATCCGCTTATAACTTTAGGATACTTTGAGTTGACTCCCCTGACTCGGGAGTGCTAAAGTTCAATGATGTTGTGAGTCGGAACTTCTCCGACTCGGAATTCTCCTGATTAGGAACTCCCCTACCCAGGACTTCCTAGGTCCGGGGGGCCTTCGGGGCCTCTGACCCTCCTTGTCTTAGTCAGGGCCAATGTTTCCTCGCGTTCGGGGGAAATGGGCCGATCCGCCTATATGACCCTATATTCGACGGGCTCTTGGGGCCCACAAACATATCTCCTCCTGACAGGTTATCAGGCTGCCAGGTCAGGCTACATGCAAGAGGACCCGAGATCAGTTATTATTAGCTTCATTAAGATATCGAGATGGAGAGTTATTATTAGCTTCATGAAGATATTGAGATGGAGAGTTATTATTAGCTTCATAAGTTGGGACGTTGGGTGAGAAATTACTCGTGCTTTTAGGTTTATTTGATGATAGATCCATGAGATCGTACTATTTATTTTCAAAAATAATTGGACCAAAGGATAAATACCTAAATTATATATATATATATATATATATATATATATATATATATATATATATATATATATATATATATATATATATATATATATATATATTTTGATGTTTTAGAGTGAAATAGTAGATAACATTTAGGTACGAAGTTTTGGTATAAAATTAATAATTCTCATATTAAATTTTTTAAAAGATTTTTATAATCTCAAAGTTTGATATTTTCTTATTTTTTAATTTTAAATTTTAAAAATAATAATTTTAATACTATATAATGGGAGGCATTTGAAGTCTCTTTTTTTTTTTAAAAAATTATAATTAAACATTATAACATAACTATAACACAATTGAGAAAGTGAACCTTAAGAGTTTTTTATTTTTAATTTTTTTTAGCTTGAATATTATAACTCAATTGGGAAGATTGAATCCTAAAGGTTTTCTATTTTTAATACTTTTTAATTTAAACACTATAACTAATTGGAAACGTAAACCCCAGGGATTTTTTTATTTTTAATTTTTTTAAGCTTCAATAATATAGCTTAATTAGGAAGGTGAAATCTAGACTAAAATAAAAATAACATATTAACTTCGAGACTAAAAAATCTTTTCAAAAATTTAATATTAAAATTGATAATTTAATATCAATACTCAAAATATATTTTCCTCATTTAATAAATATCAATGGTTGTGAAAAGGAACCATCTACTAATTAATTTTTATTTGTGAAATATATACTTTAATTGAATTATGAAAATCAATGAGTCATCCTTGTCGCAACCCATGTTTTTTTAATTGCGGAGATGGACCACCCAACGAAATTATATAAGAATTAAATCACGTGAAGAATTATTCCTAGCAAGGTCCACATGTAACTCGTAGAGATGTAAAATAGATTGAACCTTGCATATGTTCAAAAGAAGATCAATGATACAATGGTATAATGGTTTTTTAAATTTTTTAGTATTTAAAATTATGTCTAAATCTTAATAAATTAATAAATAAATTTTTCTTATTGGTCAGATCGATCTAAGAACGCCGGACAATTAATTTATATATAAACACGATCTAAACACAATTCCCTCAGACCAACTAACACAACATAAAATTGAACGATTAATCTCACTTTCTTTTAATAAAATTAATTTATATATAAAAGTCCAGTTGCTGAATCAGATGCCATTAATCCACTAGCTAGTTTTTACAATTTAAAACTAATTCCTCACAGGTAGCATGTAGAGAGTTCTATCCCCCACTAGTAAAGTACCATTTCGAGCATCTAGTAACTAGATGAATATATTAATTTTAACAAATTTTAATCTCAGATTTTTAAATAATAATATTCATATATTAATCATCTGTCCATCTCATGGGGATCAAAACAAAGATACCAACGACCATAAGAATTTAGCACAAATCTGCCTAATCATTAGCGATCGAATGCTCATTAAATCCCGATTGGTGCGGAATAATTTATTTAATCAAAACTATATATAATTAACTCTCGATACCTGTGGAATTTGTCCATAATGTTCAAGGACGGCCATTAATTAATTCCTCGATCGATCTGTTGCTTCTTAGTATTAAATCCCTTTCAGATAAGGCATGCATAGAGTGGTCCAGTGCCTTCACTTCAGTTAATTTAGCAAAAACAAAAGACAAAAACAAAGAAAGGTCATGTAGTTGATTATTATTATTATTATTGAATTATTCAGATATGAATTGTTCAAATAGAATGGAAAGTTTGTACACAATGCAACACCATCAGTTAAATTGACTGGTCTGATGTGATTCTGAAAACACTGTATATATATCGCAGACTCTTTGGACAGGGATCGGCAAAAGCATGAAAATGACAATGAAATGTCATGTGGTGAGAATTGGTGATGGACATCAAAACAAGAGACATTTCTAATTGAATCGTTTCGACTTATAAACAGTTAAAATTAAGTACTCAATAGTATTACAATAACACTGATATGTATAGCTATCATATTTTTGAGAAATGTTGCATCTGCCAATATTTTGTGAATGAAGGTATTTACTCTTTGGCTCTTATTTTGTAGTTTTCGATGATTATATTAAAAAAATAAAGATGATGTGACATTTCAATAAAACTTGGGGAACTAGCTAGCTAGCACCACTCTAATAATTAACTACTCGTGAATAATCCGAATTATTGTCATTGGAACATATAATCTAACGCATGCATAAAATAATTTAATGATCACCAGTGATCACATGCAACCCAATTTCAAAAAGCTTAGCCAAGCATAATTTATATGATTATATTATATTATGTGATCTGTTTGTGATATCTTCGTACTTAATATATATATATATATATATATATATATATATATATATATATATATATATATATATATATATATATATATATATATATATATATATATAGAGGAAGATTGAAAATGGGAGAGTAAAAGTAAAGTGAATGACGTGGCACTTTACATGTACACGTCTGATTATCGCTTAGACATCATCGACGGCCTTCGGTCGCCATCCCGAATCAAATTATACCCTAGAAGGCACGGTGAATCCGTCGGAGATTGTTACATATAAAGTGTCACGTCATTCACTTTGTCTTTCACTCTCTCATTTTCACTCTCCCTATTATTTTTCATATATATATATATATTTATATATTGCACCGCTAATTAAGTAGTTACAGCTGATTAATATATATATATATATATATATATATATATATATATATATATATATATATATATATATATATATATATATATATATATATATATATATATATTTTGCACCGCTAATTAAGTAGTTAGCGCTGATTAACACTCGCCTTTAAATAGTTAGGGGAAGGAGTTTTTTACCCGAAGACAAAGATCTATCGGAAATCATATTGTACTAAATCTGCTATCATCCTGTAAGACATAACATACCATTATGATTCAATGTAAAAAAACACTCTAAATTTTGCATTTTGATGATGTTTCAAAATCTTAATTAAACTCAGATAGGAGAGGAAAAGAGAAAAGAACTTAGAGAAATCTCTATTAAAAGAAATCTCAACATGAGCTCATGTTGAGAGGCAGCTGTTAGCCTACCTGAGCTTTGGCTCGAAAGTTTCGTTTTAAGATTCAAGAAAAAAGTCCATAGGAATTTCTCCATATATATTTAACTACGGCAATTTACCATACAATGTAGGTGATATATTTTCCCTTAAAACGTATGTGGTTTTAAAAATATCGAAATAACATAGTCTCTCTTCCTTTTTTACGTATATCTTTCTTTTTACTTTCTCTTTTTTATTGTTCATCCAAAAAAAAATTCTAAATTACATTTGTCTTTTACTATGGTGTCATGTTGATTTTTAAAAATCAGCAACACAATATTGATCCTTCCTAAATCAGCAATATAATGTGGTTGGTAATTTTTCAAAAATTAACAACACTGCATTGCTTATTTTTCTGTAACATAGCATTATTAATTTTCGAAGGTGTTGTTGATTTTCAAAAATCAACAATAATATTTTTATTGACTTAAATTTTGAAAGATCATAACTTTTAATTAGGATTGAACTATGCGATATATAATATATCAAACCGAAACTCATTTAGAGATCTTCAATTTGATATATATATTGTGTGTCACATGATTAAATTTGCATTAAAAGTTATCACTTTCCAAAATTTACTTAGCATACATATTGTAGTAAAAGACCATCAACACATTTTAACAGCTATAAAATCGTAGTTGCGGCTCCACCATGCACCTATTATCTGTGTACCTGTATGAACCTCTCTCCATATCTGTGGAGCCGACTCTAAGGAGTCGTTAAGATAGTGAATCTACATTTTTACAAAATCATAGCTGCTCCTATGGTGTAGCACAGACGGTGGGTGGATGACAATTCTAGCGTAATAGTTAGGGGTCGATTCTCATGAACTGACAACCTGGTACTTCCCACCATTCGCCTCCCGCCTATGTACTTGGATTTATTTTCTTCCATATCCGTGGGGTCAGCTATAGAGGATCGCTAAGGTAGTTAACTTATCTTTTTACAAAATTATAGCTTCTGAAGGGGCTGGGTGGCCTTGGCCCAACCCGAGGAATGAAGAAGTAAGGACACGACAGAACCTTCCCTCCTGAACCCCCCGGGACCTCCTTTTAGTGATGCACTCGGGAAGGCCGGTCCGAGGGTCCTTCGCGTGAGCCCCCTGGCAGGCAGGGCCCCGAAGAGTAACTCGGGAGATAGCGGCCCCCGAGACTCCTGAGCTCCCCTCGGGAAGCAGGCTCCTCGCCACCGCCGACCTCAGATATCAATCAGGAAAGAGTCCGCACGCTCTCTCACAGGGCTACACGGGGGGAGGGATGACAACGGTATCGACGGTTGCAAGGGATATCCTCTCATCGCTGAAAGCAGGGGGCGTGGCTCAAATGTCGGAGTCGTGGCCCCGAGAAAAAGGGGCACGACTAATTTGTCGAGACAGGGATAAAAGGTAGTTCCACCTCTCCGGTAAGGGGGGTACGATCTCTTATTTTCACATACTCTCTTTCTTTCTCTATCGATCGGATAACCTACTAACTTGAGCGTCGAAGTGGACTCCGCCGGACCCCTACCGACGTGTCCCCCTACGCTTGTGTTACTTTCATAGGACCCTCCCCTAAGTTCATCAACGACATAGTCCTCCCTACCGGGGCTGATCCTCAGCGACCGGTCATCGCCGACGACTCCTTTTGGAACAAATTTGGCACTGTCTGTGGGAAACTAACAAAACACCTGAAGGAGCACCGATGGCAGAAGTGGAGGATCTCGCTCATCCGCGGGAAGATGAAAGGCCTAAGCAGGAACAACGAGAAGTTGAGAGTGAAGAGGTGCAGATCGATCTCCATGGCGGAGGGGGAAATACACGTATTGCCCTCGACCTCACGCCAACATTACAAAATCGTCTCGTCGAATTCCTGCGGAACCACAGAGACGTGTTTGCTTGGGCCGCTGAAGAAATCAAGGGGATCCCCCCCAGCGTTGGCCATGCACCACCTACATGTGGTGCTGGAGGCCCTGATAACTAGCATTTTATGTCATTATATTTGCTCATTTATTTAGTATTTTTTTATCCTCTCGTGCGTTTAAATCATATTTATATCATATTTTACGATTAGGATCAATTTTTGGAGCTCATTCTAATTTCCTCTAAATTTTGGCATTATTTCATGATTTTTTGTAGGGAATTAAAGATTGAACCTTGGACCAAGGCTTGGATCAAAGAAATTAGGACCCAATGCTAGTGTTGAGGAGTTTGGTTCAATTTAAGCATGGACTAACTTGAAGGCTTGGTTCATTTCAAATGGAGATGGTTTATTTCATCCAACCCAATTTTGATCCAAGAAGAGAAAAGCCTCATCCGTAACAACCCTAGGTCCGACTCATGGACTAGACTCGAGCTCCTTCTCAACCCTCATCATGCGATGACACAAAAGAAGTGAACAGAGGGTTGGGCTGGGCCGAATGGAGGCTACTGGGCTGCTGGGTCGAACAAATAGCTGGATTGGGCGAGAACTGCACGATCCATCTCGACTGGCTTGACCCTCATCGCGCAGCGGAGGGGAGGGGGGATCGGATCTAAGGAAGCTAGGGCTCGGGACCCCATCTCCTCCATGGACCACCACCAAGGGCCGACGGTTGCCTCCCCATCTCTGCACAGCCGCCGGCCGGACCTCTTCACAGTCGATCTTCTCTTCCTCTTTTTCCCAATTCCTTTCCATCTTCTCCATCTAAGCTCTCTCGGCAAACCCTAGAGAGGTGACCCTGCCATCTCTTCTTCTTCTCCACCTCCACTTCTTCTCTCTTCTTCAGAACCAGCCACCGCCAGCTCTTCACAGCCGCGTCCGGCAGAAGCTTCTGCTTCCCAACCGCATTCCGCAGCTCCTACTTCCTTCATCCGATCCAGCAGCCGGCAGCCCCCTTCACAGTAGTTCTTCTTCACAGCTTTTCTTCGGCAGCAGCTCTTCACAGTCCTTCCGGCAGCTCTCCATCAGATTTGGGTGTTGGGTTGATGTAGTGGGATGTTTTTGTTGATTGTTGAATGCTTGTAATCAATTTTTATCTCCTATGTTTAATGTTGCTTGCATTTGACTCATTTTGATTCATGCTTGTTACTTGTTCGATGAAATGGACCAACCAATTGCTTTACTTTAGTTTTGTAATATCTCAGCTTAGATTCTTGCTATGTTTTATTAATTGAATGTTTCAAGCTTCTCTTATGGTTACGTATGCAATTATGTTAGATTAGGTTAAGTTTCATTAATGCTCTATTTCCTTAATTGCTTCCTTTATGTTGCCTTGCGTTTCCTTGTCAAGATAAGTTAGGTTAGATTAGATTTCTTTAATGCTGTAGGTTTTGCTCTATGTTTAGTTTCGTCAATGCTTTATTTCAAGTTGCTCTTTTCTTTTCTGCAAGTATAGTTTAGATTAGATTAGATCTCTGTTTCTCGCATTGTCTTTCATTAATTAGGATTAGATTTCATACTTGCTTGCTATTTCATTTTGTAGTCTTAGCGTTTAAATCCAAACCCCCAGTTTAATATCCCAAAATCCGAAAGCAATAACTGAGAATCCTAAAATTATTAACCTATCATTACATTCCTTGAGAGAGACGACTCGAGTTACTCTATACTACATTAGTTTAGAGGAGTTCGACACTTTAATTGTATTTGATACTCGTGGTACGACACACGTGGTTATCAAATTTGGCGTCGTTGCCGGGGATTGTAGTGGTGTTTGATAGTTTTAGGATTTTTTCCCTATTTGTCCACAAGAAATTTTTTTAAAAACAATTGTCATGTGCTTTAATGTTCATACATTCATGTGTTTAATATCATATGCTCCTGAGTCTTCTAATCTTGTTTATTAGTATTTCAGTGTAAGACCAGGATAATTCTTTTAGTTCAACATGGATTTCTACTCTCAACAATTTGGAGGCTTCAATGAATATCACAATTCGGAAATTGGGCGAGTGGAACACATATGCACTAATTGTGGCAGTTCATCTCATCTAGCTGCTATATGCCACCTCATCCAAGAGACTGTTAGATTTCCTCAAGAACCCCTGCATTCCCAACATCAATATCAAGATACATATGATCCAGCTCCTAGCACCTATAATGATGACTGGGGTAATTACCCGACTCAGTACTTTCAACCCCAACAGATTCTAGAGCGGCATGGATACTTCCAACCCCAACAGCCAGATAGGTATAACTCATTTTCTAATTCCTACAATTCTAATTAGGGGGATCAGTCATATTTCAGGTATGAGGATACACAAAGTTAATTTACTGAGCCATATCCAGCATATCAAAACCTACAGACATTCCAGGATGATCCTATGCCTTCATGGTCGCATCCGGTTCAACAACAAAATCCGAAGATTCCACTCACTTTGGAGCCACTTCTCACTCAGATTCAACAGCAAACTGAGAGGAATTTTCAGCAACTTAACACTCAATTTCAGCAGCTTAGCGCTCAGCTTCAGTAGCAACATGATAAACATCTTCAGCAATTTAGCGCTCAGCTTCAGCAGCAATTTGAGAGGGACTTTCAGCAATTTAGCGCTCCATTTTAGCATAATCAGAGTAGGACTGATGCTTCCAGTCAGAACATAGAGTGACAAATTGGACAGATATCCTCCACCATTAGTCAGATGCAGACTGCAGGGACCAGGATCGATGTTCAGAGAGGATATTCTAGTTTAGATGAGGCAGAGTGTTGATGCAGTCTGACCCTGATTGTTGTTTTAGTGTTGACACCGATTTTAGTTTAGGTTGATGAAGATAATTGGAATTAAGTCCTGGTCGTGGACTAGGCATACTTAGTGGGACTAGGTTTGATGAAAGTCTGGCTTAGAGGGTCAGGTCCTAGCTTGAGAAGCTAGGTTGATGAAAAGTCCTAGCTTGGAGGGCTAGGTGTGAAAATTCCTAACCTGAAGGGTTAGGTGTGGAAAAGACCTAGCTTGGAGAGCTAGGTGTGAAAATTCCTAACTCGGAGGGTTAGGTGATGAAACCCTGGCTTGGAGGGCCAGGTCCAAGCTTGGAGGGCTAGGTTGGATGAAATCTCGGCTTGGAGGGCCAGGTCCTAGCTTGGAGGGCTAAGTTGAAGTCTCGGTGAGTGAGACTGGGCACGGAGTCTTGGTCTGAGGGACTGAGCACGAGTCAGGGGAGGCCGGGAGCCAGTTCTCTTGACTTAGAGTGGGTTTGGCCTAGCCTAGATCGGTCCGGTGACCGATCAGGAAAGTTGGCACGGAGTTCCCTCGTGGATCGGTCTGGTAACCGATCCAGCGATGTCTGATCGGTTTGGTGACTGATCCAGCGATACCTGATCGGTCTGGTGACCGATCAGGGAACATACAGTGACTTTGGCAAACCTACTGATCGGCTCCCGATCGGTCTGGTGACCGATCAGGGAGCATACAGTGAGTTTGGAAAACTTTCTGTGCGGCTCCTGATCGGTCTGGTGACCGATCAGGGATACTGTTCAGATCGTTCTGGTTGTTAGTAATATGAGAGAAGTGTCCTAAGGCAATCGCCTTATGATTGTAATCATTTACTTTAATAAATGAATATTCACTATTTGAGTATACATGTTCGTGAATTTGATTGAGATCTTAAACTCATTTACTGAATGTCCGCAATATAATTCACAGCATGAGAGAATTTGTGATGAATTCACAACTAGTGATTATCTCTACATGTGCAATTGTGAAGTATTGAAATTGTCCCTAGTCGATGAATTGATAAATACGGACACTATCAATTCTGTTGAGACTAACATGGGTTATTCTCTAATCAGCTGATACTCACTGGCTGGTGACATTGGGATGTCCGGAGATAAACATGAATGCTAGTTAAGGGAACTAGTTCATTGGAGTGACTAGCTGTAAAACTTCATATGGTAATCTACATATAGATATGTCAATGAAGTTCTTACTGCAGCTTAAGTGTGATGTTCCTTTGACTTGCGGTGTTCAAGTCATCTTGGTCATGAAGACTTATACTTTGACATCTTAAGCAAGCATCTCCAAGGAGATGTGGACCCAGGATGATTGGGTATAAGCCGAAGTGCCCGAAGATGTTTGAACAGCCTACAAAGGATTTACCACTCCTTGCGAGGAGATGTATACCCAAGGCCTATCGTCGGATTGTTACTCGAAGCCTCTGGCCAGAGCATCACATGTTCCGAGTATGAATCTCTCAGAAACATGAGAGTAATTAGAATCCGTTGGACGAGAAAGACATTACTTGGGCTAGGTGTGACGTAGTCAGCCTAGTGGGGACTGACACACATAGACCGTGTCCTGAACCAAGTGGGTATAAGATGGTGAAGGGAATGAGGCACGATTCATTAAAGCTGTTGAAGGGTTTCAGAATAGTTTCTGAGGTCAACCGTTGATCTTTCGATTAATTGGGGATCATGATGTACTACTAGGTGTCACTCATGATCGTTCTATAATTGGTTAATTATAGACGGCCAACATAAATCAAAAATTAGATTTTCCGATCAAGAGAGATAAGTCGAATCTGAATTTTTCAGAGATGCATCGGAAGCATAAAATGGCTAAGTGTTTTGAAGACTTATTGAACAAATTAAATGAGTTTAATTCGTGAGATTGTGGCTTGGGTTGGCCGGCCAAAGAGGGTCCCCACCCTCTTTGTTTGGCCGGCCACAATAAGAGGGAAGAAACAAATTGTTTGGTTCAAATTTATAAAGTAAACCGCGCGTGGTTTGTCTTATAAAATTATGGATAAAGAAATTTGTATAAAGAAATTTATATAAAGAGATTTATTTTTCATGAAAATTAAAATATACCTTGGATTGGTTTATTTTATTTTATAAAATCAATAATGGATTGATTTACCATGATAAAGAAATTTATATAAAGAAATTTCTTTCCATAATAAAAGGAGAGACATGGTTGTTTTTATTATAAATTAAGTTATAATAAAAACTTGGCATAACGGAATAATTCACAAAAAAATTTATAAGATAAATTTTTTATGAAAAATTTATTCCGTTAAGAGGAGACTTGGCGATTAAGAGGCTACTATATAAAGGTACCAAGGCAAGGCTTGGAAATTAATCCAAGAGATCAAGGATTCATGCCTAGCCTCTCTCCCTCTCCTTCTCTCCCTCTCCCTCTTCTAGTGCCGCCGGCCCTAGAGCCCTCCCCTTTGTCGTGAGCTTCCACCACCAAGAAGAAGCCGAAGAAGAAGAAGAAGCGGGCGCGACTCCTTCCTTCCTCCCGGAATCTTGATTCCGTTCTTCGATTGGTGGTTAGTTTTTCATCTCTCTCTTGGTATTCTTGTCGTGCCTTTGGAGAATCTAGTAATTCTTGTCGGCACGAAACTCGTGGCTTTGCGAAGTCATCCCGAAGAAAACTCGGCTTGGACACGAATAGAGGCGGAGCTTCCAAGGGACGCTACGGTTGGATCTCGTCCCTTTCTACGAGTTACGCGAGGTATTAAGTAAATTAGTTTACTTTCTGCAAAATTTTAAATGTATGATCATGTCTCCACAATATAAGGTTGCATGTTAGATACGTGGTTAAAATAATTTGAGAAATTATATATGCTAAACCTTCCGCTGCACGTAATTAAATTTTAAAATTACGAACCCGTATCCATGTCAACATGCACCCGGTCCCAACACTGGTGAATGATCAAATGTCGCGAGTTCCTCACTATGACCGATCAAGATGCATCCTGATCGGTCTGATCATTTCCTGATCGATCTGGTGACCTATCAGGAGGGTTGGACTGCGAAACTGGAAAATCACCCAGCAAAGGGGTGGATCGGTCTGGTGACCGATCCACGACTTGGGATCGGTCTGATGATCAGTCCCGGAGAAGTCGCGATTTCTGATTATGCATTGGGGACCGATCAGGTTGGAGCCTGATCGGTCTGAACCCAGCCTGATCGGTCTGATGACCGATCAGGAGTCACTCTGATCGGTCCGGTGACCGATCAGTAGCTGGCAACTTTAATTCAAAAATGCTGTCAGAGCTCTGATTTCGTCTGTTTCTCTGTTGATTCGCTACTGATTTCTGCTCCTAACTACTGATTGTTGATACTCTGTTGATTTGCTGAGCTAATGAGCTGATAAGTGTGTAGGTAACTCATGTTTACTTCAAGGGAGTCAAACTAAGGCTTTTTCTACGTCAGTTTGGGTAGGTTTCCATCTCAAGTTGCAACGGATGATGACGCTGCTGACTGGAGCTCGTCTGAGGGAAGCTCAGGGAGTCCAGGAGAGCTCAGTGGTAGGTGGGCAGTTGCAGGTGAGCAGCTGGGAGCTGCAGAGAGGTGGCTGTGACCTGGCGATCAGTGGGAGAGGCTTAAGGGCTTGGTAGCGATAAAGCCTCAGAGACACGAGACTTGATCACTTCTTGCGACATCTCTTGTTCTGCTCTTGCGACAACTCTGATCTGTTAAGCATCACTCTAAATCTTGAAGCAACCTGCTGTTACTTGAGCACTTGGGAAGAAGAAACAAGAAGCTTGGCGAGTCCATCAGAAAGAAGACACGAAGAAGCGAGTTCTTGCGTGAGATCTGTGCTGAGTGGAACTCGGTGAGGAGTTTGCTTGTATTCTTGAGGTTCTAAGTGCTCAGTAAGATTTCTTCTTGTGTTTCCTGTACTTAATACTTCATTCATCTTGAAATGCTGTGGAGAGGTTACTCCACCGAGAAGGAGGTTGCTTTCTATCCGAATTTTCCGGGGCTTGATCTGCCGACGATCAAGGGATCGCCCACCTTAAGGGCACGTCAAGGAGTAGGGGCAAGTTATCCCCGAACCTTGAAAATCCTCTTTGTTAGCATTTGTAGTTTACTTTTCATTTCAGCAGTTATACTTTGTTATTGCTTCCGCTGTGCTACTAACCCTAACTATAGAGAAGTGTAAAAGAGAAAGCGATTTTTGTGTCTGGCTATATTCACCCCCCCCCTCTCTAGCCATCCAAGCACCAACAAGTGGTATCAGAGCTTGGGGCTCTGTACAAGCGGCTTAACATTCGAGAGTCAACAACAATGGCGTTGAGAGAAGGTTTTAGTGCCACTCAACCTCCCTTCTTTGATGGAGCAGATTTTCAATCGAAGATGGAGTATTATCTAAAGATGGTCATCAACACATGGTTCGCTGTGAAGGAGGGTTTTTCCCCTCCAAAGGATGATGAAGGAAAAGAATCAGAATCTTGGCGTTGGACGGATGAGCATGTTGGATCGTGAAAAACCGATAGAGGGGGGGTGAATATCGGAAATCGTTCTTTTTCGGAAAACTAAGAGTAAGTGCACAGCGGAAATAAAAATACGAGACACAGCACAAAGACACAGTGGTTTTTACTTGGTTCGGAGCCTGTGTCGACTCCTACTCCAAGTCCCACGGTCGTTGACCGTTTACTATGGGCAATTCTATATTCGCGCAAATAGATTACAATAATTTCAATTACAGAGATAGTGCAATAAAATAACAAATAAATATTAAGCTCTTCGTTACCGACGTCCGGAGTGTATCGACTCTTTTTCGGGGCAGCGGGACGTCGTAGGCTCGAGGTGAGGCGTTTTTGGAGCAAGGCACGAGCGTAGAGGAGCTTTGAGGCGTTGAAAGAATTGATGTAGGAAGCCTGGGGTCGAGGGCCCTTTATATAGGGCTAGGGGCGCCCGGGACGTCGGGGGCGCTCCCCACGTGGCTTTTGATCCGCACAAACCTCGGTCGCGTCTGATCCTCTGGATCCGCTTTGACCGGGGCGCCCGGGTCGTTCGGGGAGCCCGTATTGACCGGGTCAAAACCTCATCTCTTGGCTTCGAAGGCTTCTGATTCGATGTATGTGCATGGGGGCGCCCGCAGCGCAGGGGGCGCCCGGGAGCAGCGGGGGCGCCCGGGTGCACGGGGGCGCCCGGCCCAGTGTGTATTCGAACCATTATTCTTGTTACTTGTTTTGTATGGCCCTTGGGGGCGCCCGGGACGCTCCAGGCGCCCTACTCAGTAACTGCCTCTCTCCTTTGAGGCTTTCTGAGCTGCAGACACACGTTCCTTCGGTCCTGCATCCAGGGTTAGTCCAAAACACAATAACATAATAATTTATTAGATTTATACAGCCTTAGCTGTCTTGGTTCTGACTTTGGTCTCCAAAATGGAGCCCTAGGTCGAACCGACGCCTACTGTTCCCTCGACGGGGAACGCGTCCTCACCTACTCCTCTCGGGAGAATTTACCTGATGCCAACCGCTCCTTTGGTTGGACTTTTGCCTGACGGTCCTTTGTCAGGTCTTGGATACTGGCAGTCCTTCGCCAGTTGCCTAGCAGTCCTTCGCTAGGGCTTTAAGACTGGCAATCCTTCGCCAGTTGCCTAGCAGTCCTTTGCTAGGGCTTTAATACTGGCAGTCCTTCGCCAGTTGCCTAGCAGTCCTTCGCTAGGGCTTGGATACTGCACACTTAAAATAACTTGTTAGAAAACAAGTAAGACTTAACTTTTGACCTATGTTGCCATTATCAAAACACAGGTTAGACTTTGGTGCCTTCTGCACCAACAGAGCAAACCCGAAAAGTGAAGCCGATGCGAAGGCGATGGTGACTTTGCAATGTGGGATGAACAAAGATCAACTCATCAAGGTTGGTCCCTTTACGAGTGCGAAAGATTTGTGGAATAAACTCATTGAACTCCATGAGGGAACCCGAGATTCGAGAATTGCGAAGAGGGACTTGTTCCATAACCAATTACAAAACCTCTCCATGAAGGAGAGTGAAACGGTGAGTGAACTTCATAGCCGGTTCAAAGAAGTTCTTAACGGTCTTCATTCCATTAATGAAAAGGTCGAGAACCGCGACCTTGTAAGGTATGTGCTAAAAGCTTTTCCAAGGAATGC
Organism: Boesenbergia rotunda; assembly: GCA_024364735.1. NCBI lineage: Eukaryota > Viridiplantae > Streptophyta > Magnoliopsida > Zingiberales > Zingiberaceae > Boesenbergia > Boesenbergia rotunda. The sequence continues at coordinate 565,846 of JAGFNQ010003839.1, read as the reverse complement.
CTTGTGGTCATCCATGGTGGATGCCTACAAGGTATCTAAGGATTTATCAATTGTAAAACTTGATGACTTATTTTGTGAAATGGAGCTACATGAGATGGCTAACAAAGGCCCCAAGGAGAAGGGGATTGCCTTTGTACCAGGTGAAAAGACCAAGAAGAAGAAGGAGAAGAAAAAGGAGAAGGAAGTCTCTTCATCTTCATCCCCATCCGAGTCCAAGTCCGAGTCCGAATCCGAGGAGGATGGCAGTGGGTCTTCTTCATCCGAGATGGCAAATTTTGTAAGAAGGATGATGAGGAAGAGACGGCGCTTGAAGGGTAAAGGTAGCCCTAGTGAAGTTAAGATTGATAAATCTAACATTACTTGTTATGAGTGTAGCAAGAAAGGGCACTTCAAGAAGGACTGCCCAAAGCTCAAGAAGAAGGAGGATAAATCCAAGAAGAAGAAGAAGACCTTGAAGGTCACATGGGATGAATCCTCCTCAAGTTCATCTGAAGAGGAGAAGGATGAGAAGAGCACACGCCATGCAGCACTCATGGCAATTGAAGGAGAAGAAAGCAGTGATGAATCCACCGACTCCTCAAACGCGGCTTCATCATCTTCGGATGATAAAGAGGTAATCACTCCCAAACTAGAAAAATGTTATAGGGTCATTGCATATTTAACCGATTTGTTGAAAAAGTCAAAAGCAAAAGTTAAATCATTGAAAGTAGAGGTTGAACATTTGAAATCCTCTAAGAATGAGGATATTGATGATTTACATTTAGAAATGTTAGAGGATGAAAACAAATCATTGAAGAGTGAAGTTGAAAGACTCAAGAGTGTTCTTGAGAAATTCTCAACACGCTCAAAGACTCTAGATATGATTTTGAATGCCCAAAGGGCAGTCTACAATACGGCCGGTATTGGTTACCTACCCAAAGAATCATCATTTGTGTCCTTAATGTCTAGGACTAATGTTAGACAATCTAAGACACCTAGGGTTCAAAGGAAAGTAGTCAAGGCATGAGTGCCTAAGTTTTGCTTAGTAGGTGCATTAGGTCCCAAGATTTGGATACCTAAATCTTCTATTTTTCGAATTGTGTAGGTTGTGATTGAGGGGGAGCATCTGTCAACTTGGTTCGTTGATAGTGGGTGCTCCAAACATATGACCGGTGATAAATCATTATTCACTACCCTTCAATGCAAAAATAGAGATAATGTTTCCTTTGGTAACAATGGTAGTCTTAAGGTTATAGGAATAGGAGACATTCAAATATCCGAATGTCTTAGGATCAAGAATGTCCTTCTAGTCAAGGGGATGACATTTAATCTCCTAAGTGTCGGTCAATTGTGTGATGCGGATTACACAATTGATTTCAAATCAAGTCAATGTCTAGTTAGACAACATGACACATTTGACACGGTACTAGTAGGCATAAGGATAAATAACATTTACCAAGTTTCATTTAAAAGTGCTACTAATACTTTTGTTAAGTGATTCATGTCAAGAGAAGATGAGTCTAACCTTTGGCACCGGAGACTAGCACACGTGAACATGAAGAATATCCAGAAATTGACCAACAAGGGACTAGTTCGTGGCTTACCAAGCATCAAGTATGAAAAGGACAAACTTTGTGATGCATGTCAAATGGGTAAGCAAACAAAATCTGCACATAAAGGTAAAAGCGTTGTAAATACATCTACCACATTGGATTTACTTCACATGGACTTGCTTGATTGTAGTACAATCATATCCTTGAATGGTAGTAGATATTGTTTTGTTATCATTGATGATTTTACTAGATATACATGGACCTATTTTCTAAAGTATAAGGATCAAACTTTAGATGTGTTTATTTCATTCTGTAGAAGAGTTGAAAATGAAAAATCATCAACCATTAAAATAATAAGGAGTGATCATGGAGGTGAATTTCAAAATCAAAGATTTTTAGAATTTTGTCAAGATAGAGGGTATAGGCATGAGTTCTCCACTCCTAGAACACCACAACAAAATAGTGTTGTAGAGAGGAAGAACCAAGTCCTACAAGAGGCTGCTCGAAGCATGCTCAATGAGTACTCATTACCGGGGTACTTGTGGGTCGAAGTTGCAAACACAGCTTGCTACGAGCAAAATCGAGTCCTCATTCACAGATTTCTAGGGAAGACTCCTCATGAACTTTGGTTTGGAAGACCACATATGGTTAAACATCATAGGGTGTTTGGTTGTAAGGTGTTCATTCTAAACACCAAGGGCCACCTTGGAAAGTTCACAGCAAAAGCTGATGAAGGGATACTGGTCGGGTACTCCCTAGTCAGCAAAGCTTACAGAGTCTATAACAAGAAATCTAGATTGGTTGAAAAGTCTTCTGATGTTGTCTTTGAAGAAATTCCCAAAGTAAATGATCAATCAGAAGATGTTGAAGGATCTCAATTCGAACTCAGGCAACTGGGTTTGGATGAAAGTCTAAATGTTGTAGATGGTGGTGATGAGTCTGATGACGGTGAGCCTAGACAACTTATAGATCAGCCGGATCCTGAGGCTGAGCTTGTGTCTAGTGACACCATACAAGAAGCACCACCAACACCAAGGACAACTAGATTAGCCTCTAGTCATCTCCAAGACCAAATTGTTGGAGACATCCATCATGGGGTTAGGACTAGATCATTCTTTAGAAATGAGGCTAATGAAGTTGCCCTAATTTCCGAAATTGAACCTAGGAAAATTGACGAGGCATTAAATGATCCCGATTGGATCATTGCCATGCAAGATGAACTAGGTCAATTCGAAAGAAGTCAAATGTGGGACTTAGTCCCTAGACCTACGAAGACCACCATTATTGGAACCAAATGGGTTTTCAAAAATAAATTGAACCATAAGGGAGAAATCATAAGGAACAAGGCACGCTTAGTAGCCAAGGGCTACAATCAAGTTGAAGGTCTTGATTACGATGAGACCTATGCCCCCGTGGCACGATTAGAATTCATCCGATTGATGCTTACATTTGCAGCACATCGTGGTTTCAAACTATATCAAATGGATGTCAAATCGGTCTTTCTAAATGGTTTAATAAGAGAAGAGGTCTATGTCGAACAACCTCCGGGGTTTGAGAGTACCGAATTCCCAAATCATGTGTTCAAGCTCAAGAAGACGCTCTACGACCTTAAACAAGCACCCCGAGCTTGGTATGAACGGTTATCGAGATTCCTCATTGAAAAAGATTTTGTAAGAGGACAAATAGACCCTACACTATTTCTACGAAGAGATGGTGATAATATATTTGTAGCCCAAGTGTATGTCGATGACATAATTTGTGGCTCAAACAATAAGGACTATTTGAATGAGTTTATTGCACACATGGAGAGTGAATTTGAATGAGTCTAGTGGGAGAGTTGACTTTCTTCCTTGGACTCGAAATCAAACAAACTCGTGATGGAATCTATGTGCACCAATCAAAGTACACACAAGAGATGCTCCGAAAATTTAACATGAGTGATTCGAAGGAAGTTACCACTCCAATGGCAACAAACACAAGATTAGACAATGATGAGCGTGGTAAACCTGTTGACCTAACTCAATACCGGAGCATGATAGGTAGTTTGCTATACCTCACAGCTAGTCGACCTGATATACTTTTTTGTTGTGGGTATATGCGCTAGGTATCAAGTCTGTGCCAAGGAATCTCATTTAATTGTTGTTAAACGAATTTTGAGATATCTTAAGGGCACAATTGGAGTTGGTCTTTGGTACCCCCGTACCGAATCATTTGACCTAATTGGCTACACCGATTCCGACTATGTTAGGTGCAAGTTGGATCGGAAGAGCACAAGTGGGGGCTGCCAATTCTTAGGTTCATCTCTAGTTAGTTGGTCAAGTCGAAAGCAACATTGTGTTGCTCTCTCCACGACCGAGGCAGAATATATCGCCATGGGAGAGAGCGTATCACAATTGTTGTGGATGATTCATACATTGGAGGACTATGGATTAAGCTACAAAGGTGTGCAAGTGTTGTGTGACAACATTAGCACAATAAACCTAACCAAGAATCCAGTCCACCATTCTAGGACCAAGCATATTGAAGTGTGTCACCACTTCATTAGAGATCATGTTGCTAGAGGAGATATTGTACTCTCACATGTAGAGTCCAAATCAAATCTAGCGGGCATTTTCACTAAATCACTCACCGAGAATGAATTTAGTTTCTTAAGAAGGGAATTGGGAATGTGTCGTGCTTCATAGAATTAAGAGCATTTAAAACCCTTCATGATCAATTCAAATTGTTGGGAACAATTGGGTAACTTGGGGACATCTCATATAAACTATAAGGTTTAACAAAATATTTTTATTTGCTAGAAATGGGGTGAGATGCTAGGATCAACCTAATTACTCAAAATATCAATGCATCCCTTGAGAAATTAGGTTGACGAGACAATAATCACTACGGTGACCAAGTATGGGGAAAACCAATGCATAACATATGTGTACTTGGCTCCATGATCATACTTGGACATTCCAATCAAGGAAACTTGATTGGAGACTTGAATTTGATACAAACTTGGTTGAAAATTGATTGCATGGTTGTGATTGAGTTTGACTCCACTTGGGTGGAGCAAATTGATTTGTTAGACCCATAAGGACTTTTGATCTTTGTTAAAGGATCAATTATAGTCAAGGGATCACTTCCAAGATCGATAATTTTCATCAAATCTTATCAGAAATCGATAGGGAGTCTGAAACTGAAATTTCAGATCGTATCAGAAAAATTCTTGATACCTGATCGGTCACGAGACCGATCAGGAGGTTGCCTGATCGATCACCAGACCGATTAGGAGCATGTCTGATCGGTCCAACTGATCGATTCAGCCGAATTGCGATACCCCTCTACAATCTCTCTGTGTTGGCCTGGATCGGTCCACATACCGATCTAGCTCACTGTGTGGATCGGTCCACAGACCGATCAGGAGGCTCACAGAAAATTTCGAAAACCCACTGTTCGCTTCCTGATCGATCAGCCGATCGATCAGGAGCCTGCCTGATCGATCACCCGACCGATCAGGACCAGGCCAGACCGATCAGGTCCCAACCTGATCGGTCTGGGCACTCCCAGATCAAACGGTGATCCGTTCGATCACATTAAATTACGGTTGGTGGACCGATCCACTAACTTATTCACTCCCTCTAAACCTTACCTTCCCAAGCCCTAGCGTTGAAACCCCTCATCCTCCTCTTGAGCGTGAGTTCCTCTCCTCCCCGTGCGTGAATCCTTCTTCCTTCTGTGCATGGTTTCTAGCGATCTTCTCCTTGCTGTGCGTAGGGTTGTTTCTCTTCTGTGCTACTGGGAGTTCCTCTGTTCTTTCTCGCGAAGCATCACTTGTGCGTGTGTGATTTTCTGCGCAACTCAACCGGGTGGTTTCTCACAACCAACTCAACAATGGCACCTAAGTAATGGTCTCCTACTTGCATCTTGTTGATTACTTCAAATATCATGATACTTGGTGAACTAACCTTGATGTTTGATTTTGGGATAGGAAAGCGTTGCCCTAACTCCATTTGCCCCAGGAAGAAGGTGTAAAAATTCTCATCAGTGGTTACCGGTCGTTGATCAGCAGTGGGGACCCGCACCTCCCAATCTGCCGGAATGCCATATTTTTTACAAGCGGCCTCAAGAGAATTCGACTTCACCTTGGAGGAGATGGTTTCGTACCACTCGGAATGAAATCTCAATTCCCCTAAAGAGCATTCATCCGAGCCTGAAGACTTCTTTATCTTTCCCATGGGACGCGAGATGAAGAAGCATGGGCGCGTAGAACAAAGAGGAATGTACGTTCGCCGGGAGAACGCTAACGAGAAGAGTAAGTAGGGAAGGAAAACTCGGGATGGCAGCTAGGGTAACACTGCCGCAAGGCGCCGTCACCCCCACTTTTATAGGAAAGCGGCACCTCCCCCGAGGCAATCGAAGGCCAGCATGTCGAGGATCGACTAGTTATCAATTGTCGTCGCTTCGTATAGCGCGCAGTACGCCGAAAAGCGAGGAAAAAAGACGCGTGGCCCTATCACATACGCTGGGAAACCACGGTACCTCAGACGCCGCAAAATTCGAAGGAGTCAGGAGACACATTCAAAGAAGCAGCCCAGGTTAAGAGACTCGGGGAATATGTTCGAAAACCCGGACGGGGAAAAAAGAAGAAAAAGAGGAGAAAGGGGGATAACATGCTTCCAGGATTGTGGCCAGGAAGAGCACAAAGACATAAGGTCCAGGTGAGTTCAACTTCTTCATTCCGATACTAATCTGATCAGTCAGCCACCCTTCCTTCGATCAGACTTGAGGGAAGGGACTTGTGATGGGGCTAGGTGGCCTTGGCCCAACCCGAGGAATGAAGAAGTAAGGAGACGACAGAACCTTCCCTCCCGAACCCCCGGGACCTCCTTTTAGTGACGCACTCGGGAAGGCCGGTCAGAGGATCCTTCGCGTGAGCCCCCTGGCAAGCAGGGCCCCGAAGAGTAACTCGGGAGATAGCGGCCCCCGAGACTCCCGAGCTCCCCTAGGGAAGCAGGCTCCTCGCCACCGCCGACCTCGGATATCAATCAGGAAAGAGTCCGCACGCCCTCTCACAAGGCTACACGGGGGGAAGGGATGCCAACGGTATCGACGGTTGCAAGGGATATCCTCTCATCGCCGAAAGCAGGGGGCGTGGCTCAAATGTCGGAGTTGTGGCCTCGAGAAAAGGGGGCACGACTAATCTGCCGAGACAGGGATAAAAGGTAGTTCCACCTCTCCGGTAAGGGGGGTACGATCTCTTATCTTCACATACTCTCTTTCTTTCTCTATCGATCGGATAACCTACTAACATGAGCGTCGGAGTGAACTCCGCCGGACCCCTACCGGCGTATCCCCCTAACGCTTGTGTTACTTTCACAGGACCCTCCCCTAAGTTCATCAGCGACATAGTCCTCCCTGTCGGGGCTGATCCTCAGCGACCGGTCATCGCTTCCGGAACAGCTTCTATAACTATAAATTATAATTTTGAGAGATCATCACGTTTGATTCAGGTTAAACTACAAGAACTTTTAATTCAGGTTAAGCTACAGGACGGATAATATATCAAATCAAAGCTCGAAGTTCGATGCTCGAAGTTCGAAGCTCATTTAAAGATCTTTGATATGGTATTTTATGCGTCCTATGATTAAATCTGAATTAAAAGTTATGACCTTTTAAAATTGAACTGGTAGTTATAGCAGTTAAGGTTTCATAGTTGTTACAATATTTATGTAGGTAAATTTTGAGAAGTGATAGCTTTTGATTTAGATTTAACTATGACGCATAATATATCAAATTGAAGATATCTGAACGAGTTTCGATTTAATATATTATGTATCTTATGGTTCAATCATAGTAAAAAATAATGGTCCGTCAAAGTGGTTTTCAAAAATCAGCAACACCTTTGAAAATCAATAACAATGTGTTGTTGATTTCAAAAATTAATAATATTATTGTGTTGTTGAAAAATCAGCAACAATATTGTATTGTCGATGTTGCTGATTTTTCGAAATTAGCAACATAATATGTTGTTGACTTTTGAAATTAGCAACTTGTAAAAATTATGGTTTAAAATTTTTTCGATAAAGCAAGAGAGCGACGAGTAAAAAGAAAGAGAGCATGTGGATATTTTCAAGACAGATTTACGAAATATATTATATGTATTTAGCGTTTAAGATTTTAAGATTTAGAGCTTAGGTTACAGTGAATTTAAGCTGATAAAATTTTTTTCTAGGGTTTAATCGTCCCTTTTGGATTATAGTGTTCAAAATAATTAATTTTAGATATTCAGGAGTATATTATATGTATTTAAGATTTATAAAAGAAAATATTAATTTTTAAAAAAAATAAAAAATAACAAACTATGGTGGAAGATGTCTCATTTTGATTTTTTTTTTTTTTTTGAAAAATTCTTACTTGAGATGCCTTCCATATGATGGAAGGTATCTCGAATCACATTGCACATAGACATACGATGTGAGTCTATAGTGTTTATGTAGGTATTAAGTTATAGTGGTTTAAATTAATAAGATTTTCTCTTTAGCGTTTATGTAGTAAAAGGCGATTCACTCATCCTCCCTCTAGTGTTTAAGTATTCCTTTTAGGTTATAGTGTTCAAGATAAAAAAAAAATTAAAAGCTTACAGAGTATAGGGGTTGGGTTATAATGAATTTAAGTTAATAAGATTTTTCTTCTAAGGTTCAGATTTCCCTTTTAAGTTATAATGTTTAAGATAAAAAAAATAGATACTCATGGGTTATATTATAATATATTATATTATAATATATTTAAGATTTACATGAGGAAGTATTGATTTTTAAAAAATAAACAAATTGAGACGTTTCTGATGCAAGGGGGGCATCTCAATCACTGTTTTAAAAAAAAATTATGAAGGTGTCTCCGATGCATGGGAGGCATCTCGAGTCGTATCACCCATGGGAGCGTGGTAGAAGGTTTGATATATATATATATATATACACGTACACACACAAATATGCTCTGCTACAGACGTGATGTGCGGACTCCCCGTGCGGACCACACTGCCAAACCGATCAGGCTCTTGCCTGATCGGTCTGCAAGAGCCTGATCGGTCTGGCGCCTCGGTCGCGCACGCGGTCCGCACGAAGTGGTCCGCAGCAGAGCATTACTATATATATATATATATAGGATTTTAATAGTCTAAATACTCTTATAAGGGTGAATATGGCGAATGTGGACGACGTCCGATCTTACCAACACACGTAAGTAACTTTAACATTTTTTAATTTCTCTCTTCTTTGTATACATGTAGACTTTTTTCTTTCTTACATACAATGTTTTCTCTTTTCCCAGGGCCTGACCTGAGGCGAGGCCCAAGAGGCGCTCGCCTCAGGCCCAATTTTTTAAGGGGCCCAAAATTTTTTTTTATTTAATATTATATTTTATTTTAAACTTCTCCCTAATTAATTTGCTTGCCCTAGTTTTTTTCCCGTGCCTCGCCCAAATCGCCGACTCGCCGACGCCGTGACCGTGAGTCTTCCTCGCCGGCTCATCTTCTCTTCTCATCCCATCGTCGATTCGCCGTGAGCTCCTCCTCGACCTCGTCTCCTTCAGTCCTTCTCCGACTCTCCTTGCCCAGTTGCCCCAATATTCCCCAATTTGTGATTTCGTTTGGGACTGGGAGATCTCCTTTGTTGGTGGGGCTGACCACCATTCAATTTGCTATCGCCAAGGGAGCAGGTAATGTCCATTGCCCTCGTCTTTCTCTGTCTGCAACTACAAGGAGGTAACTGTTCATGAATCATGATATAGAATAATCGAAATAGCCATCTGCCCATCTAGCTTCGCAACAATTTGATAGTTCAGTTATGCAATTTTCTTTTTCCTTTTCAGATTGTTCGAGTAAACTCTCTCAACTTTTCTGTTATCCACCACATCTAATTTCCTAAAAGAGTAAAGGAATTGCCGAATTGATACTTGGAGGCTGGAGATAGAGCTTCTGCAAATTGCAAAACTATCCAGCTATCCCCCAAGCAAATCCAACCAGTGGAATCAAATTCAAATACTGTAAACCTGGTAAATAAATAATGCATGCAATCCAAGTTGCAAATTGTCAAATTCGTTACAGCCACTGTTTTACTTTTGCATTTCAAGAATAATGGCAAGATTCCATTTTCCTATTTTCTTTCTTTATCATTAATAGATTATCCTTCATACATTTCTCTTTTCTCTTCTTTGTATTTATTTATTTCTTATAATATATTCTTATTTCTTAGTTCTTATACATTGTTTCTTAATATTTTTTAGGTGTTATATATAATCATGCCTCCAAAATATTTATCTGGATCTCAAAAAAGAAAAAGAAAACAAAGAGAAGAGGCACTTATTCAAAGTCAGGCAGGAGATATTAATAAATACTTTAATATCAATAACAAAATGGCTATGGAAAAGAAAATTGAAAATATGATGGTTGTTGAACAAGAAAATGTGAATGACTTGGATGAAGAAGATAATGATAATATTTTTGATGTTCAACCTGAAGCTATAGACCAAGAGATTCCTTCACATTCGAATATTGATGATCCTGGAAAATGGGGAAAAATTGATCAAAATTTAAGAGATTTTTTAGTGGAAAATGGTCCAACTAGAATTGATGGCATCTTGTTTCCTAAAGATAAAGCTGGAAGACATTTTGATGCATTGCATTATGAACGGATACTACAAAATGGAGAAAAAAAGGATAGAAAATGGCTAGTTTATTCATCTTCCTTGGATAGAATATTTTGCTTTTGTTGTAAGTTGTTCTTAAATCACAACAGCATGAATACAATTAGTCAATTAACTACTGAAGGCTACAAGGATTGGCATAATTTAACTCGATGTCTTACAAATCATGAAGGAAGTAAAGAACATATTGGTTGTATGAAAACATGGAATGAATTGGAAAAAAGGCTGAAAAAAAATAAGGCAATTGATGAAAGCATTCAGAAAGAAATTAATAAAGAAAAAGAGCATTGGAGATTAGTATTAAAGAGGTTAATTGCTGTTGCCTATAGACTTGCAAAAAATAATCTAGCATATCGAGGAAATTGTGAAAAGCTGTATGTTGAGAATAATGGTAATTTTTTGCAATTGATTGAAATGATTGCTGAGTTTGATCCAATAATGCAAGAGCACATACGACGTATTCAAGCACATGAGACACATTACACATATCTTGGTCCAAAAATTCAAAATGAATTGATTCAGATGTTGGCAAATGAAGTAAAAACTGCAATTCTGAGAAAAATCAAAGAAGCAAGATATTATTCAGTTATACTAGATTGCACTCCAGACATAAGTCATGAGGAACAAATGTCTCTTGTAATACGTTGTGTGGACAATTCAACAAACTCTGTTGTGGTTGAAGAATACTGGGTAGCTTTTTTGAAAGTGGATGATACTTCTGGATTTGGACTTTTTACAGAACTCAAAAATGTGTTGAATGATCTCGAGCTTAATATTGATGATATAAGAGGACAGGGGTATGACAATGGATCTAATATGAAAGGAAAGTATAATGGGGTGCAAAAAAGATTACTTGAAATAAATCATAGAGCCTTTTATACACCTTGTGGATGTCATAGTCTGAATTTGGCATTATGTGATATGGCTAATTGTTGTTCTAAAGCTATATCTATGTTTGGAGTGATACAACGTATTTATACATTATTTTCCTCTTCTACAAAGCGTTGGAAAGTTTTTAAAGATCATGTAGAAGGCCTGACAGTTAAGCCATTGTCACAAACTCGTTGGGAAAGTCATGTTGAAAGTGTGAAAGCTATAAAAGAACAAACATCAAAATTAGAGATGCTTTACTTGATTTGGCACAAACTAGTAAAGATCCAAAAACAAAGAGTGAAGCTGAATCATTGGCAATATATGAACTTGAAAATTTTGAATTCTTGCTTGGTATGGTAATTTGGTATAAGTTGTTGCATGCCATCAATACCGTGAGTAAATATTTGCAAGGTGAAAATATGGACATTGATATTGCAATTAAACAATTAAAAGGACTTATTCTTTTTTTGAAGAGTATCGAGAGTTTGGATTTGATAAGGCCATGATGGAAGCAAAGCAAATGGCAGAAGAAATGGAGATTGAAGCTAAGTTCAAAGAAAAACGCATTATTCGAAGAAAGAAGCAATTTGATGAAAGTAATAGTGAAGATGTGATGCAATCAGCTGAAGAATCTTTTAGAGTTAATTATTTTATCTTCTTAATGGATCAAGCTATTTCTTCGCTAAAAACTCGTTTTGAACAATTTCAAAAGTACGAAGAAACATTTGGATTTTTATTCAATATAGAGAGATTGAAGTTTGCTAATGATGATAGCCTAATCAAATCTTGTAAGAATCTTGAAGAAACATTGAGATATAATGGCAAGTCAGACATTGATGGAGATGATATGTATATGGAATTATCAATCTTGAAACAGTCTTTACCAGTGGAAGCAAAAAGAGCAGCAGATGTTTTGAATTATTTGAAAAATATGGATGACTGTTATCCAAATACTTATGTTGCCTACAGAATTTTATTGACCATACCAGTTACAGTGGCATCTGCAGAAAGGAGTTTTTCCAAGTTGAAGTTGATTAAAACATATCTTCGATCAACCATGTCACAGGAAAGATTAAATGGATTGGCGATGTTATCTATTGAAAAGAAAATAGTTGAACATCTTGATTATACAAGTTTGATTGATATTTTTGCAACTAAAACAGCAAGACGTGCTATATTCAAATGATTATTGGTAATACTTATCTTTTTATTTGATTATATTTTACAATATTAAATGTTAATTGTTATTTAACTTCTTTTTTTTTTTACTTGTAGCATCAAGAACGACAGTAATGGATCAATGGAGAGTGATGATCTCAAATTTTTCATAGATTTACTTTTTTCTCTACTATAACATCTGTCCATATAATTTTACATAGATTTACTTTTTCCTCTACCATGACCGTGACAGTTTTGGATCAATGGAGAATAACGATCTCAAGTTTTCTTAGCATCTTAATAAGCATGATTATCTAATAATGTGGTTAGATGGCTTTTTTGAGAGTATTATAAGCTATTTTTTTGTTTGTTTAATTTTTTCAGTAACGTTTCAAAATATTCATGTTATTTAATTTTTTATTTTCTTATATATTTCTTAGGTACGTTAAAATTTTTTGATCACGTGTTAAAAGGAGGATTATATTTTGAAATGTGAATGATTTTTTAAATTAAAATAATAAAACATTGTAAAGGGCCCTTTTCTTTGAAGTTCGACTCAGGCCATCAAAATCTCAGGTACGGCCCTGTCTTTTCCACATGCAAAATGGAACTGATCAAGAGTGGAGCTGGTTTTTCTAAATTAGCTCCACCAAATTTGAAAAAATCAACTTCATAAGTCAAACTAGCTCCACAAGTAGAACTGATTTGAAAAAACCAGCTCCACGAAAAAATCAACTCCAAAAATGGAGCTGGTTTGAAAAAATTAGCCTCGAAAAAACTAGCTGATTTTTTTCAAACTAGCTCCATTTTATGGAGCTAGTTTTTTCAAACAAGCTTCGCTTGTGGAATTGATTTTTTTCAAATCAACTCCACTCTTAATTAGCTCCATTTTGAATGTAGGAAAGAAAAAAATATTTGCATGTAAGAAAGAGAAAAACCTACATGCATACAGAGAAGAGAGATTAAAAAATATCGAAGTTATTTATGTGTGATGGTCAAATTGGGCGTTGCCCACATTCGTCTTCATAAGGGTGTCCAAGCTATCAAATCATATATCTATATGTAAATATAGACACACACAATTATGTTACGCTGTGTATCATGTAGTAGGCGAACACTCTCAATTTTTTCCAAAAGAATCAAATGAAAATTTTGATTGTTTAATTTGTTGACTAAATTTGTTTTGTTTGAACACAAAAAATTTATGTTTGATTTTGGTTTAATTAATTTGTAATTATGAGTTTGAGTCTAGAAATAATTTCTTATAATGTAGAGTAAAACTGTGAAATCTAATATAGTCCGATCTTTTTGTTTTTTTTTGAGACCCATATTATTCCTTTATGTATAATGGGAAAAAACTAATAACATGTTTATTCAATTTAGTTTGGCATTTCAAACCTTGGTTGCCTTCTTTCATACGCATCGCATAGTTGATGCTTTGTCGTCCCCTTCCACTTGCTCCTTCGACATTTATCTATCCCACTATTCTCCATTACTTACGCGACAATGCAATTACCAAAGCCTCATAAGTCCATATGGTCCCTTCTTCCTTTGACATCTCTATCCTCTTACTTGGGCTCTCGGACTATGATATAGTAGAAAAATAATTAATTATTATCTTAGATATTTATGATTCAATCGCTAACTATAATATATTTTTTAAAAAAATTTATATCGTTCAAATAATAATATATTTTTAACGCAGAGTTCGAAATAATAATTTATGAGTGTGTGTCGTTCAAACTACACAAGAATATGATAATTTTTCAAGCGATTTAAATTGAATCGGAAAACTTACAAATTTGTTAACAAAGAATATTGCATCCAATTATTAATGTCCGGAACTTAAGATCGAGGAAATAAAAAAAATTAGAATAAAAAAAAATATTCATACCATATTAAAAATTAAAATTATATCAACCCTTAGAAAAACTAATTAAATATATGGAATTATAACTCCCACAAATAACTTTTTTATATAAATCAATAAAAATTAAAAATTCAATATTACATATTGTTCACCGACCATATTTATATTTATTTTTCACGAGTATATTAAAATGGTAAATAAGGAAATTAAATGCAACCCAATTGACTCGTAGTCAACACGTCTGAACCCCACGAGAGCCACCCTAATCGGTTGACTTGACTGGCACAGGATTATCGTTGTTTGTTTCTCTCGCCGGCTAAAACTGTCAGGATTTATGCCATGCCTTTTAAATGCGAATACCTCTTAACATTGAGGACAGATTCTCTATCTCATTTTTCTCTGTCCCATCTGTCTCACTCATTAATGATGATCGATAATCATTCGATCGTCGATTGGATATCACCGATAATTTTTAGTCGTCGTCCCGAATAAAAGTATACCCTGAGGACACGATAAATCTATCGAGATTGTCACAATTACGATCTCGCAGGTTTCACCGTCGAATCCGACGAAATTACAATTGTAATGATTCCGATCGATTCACCGTCCTCCCAGAATATCGTTTGATTCGAGACGACGATAAAAAATAGTTGATGATGTCTGATCGACGATCGGACGACTTATTGGTCATCGCCGACGAATATATTTCATAAGGTTGGAACCGCCAACCCAGCGGCCCCCTGGTCTCTGCCCCACAAGTGTCCAGAGGGGATAAATCACGGTGAATGCTGGGCAGGTTAAGATACCTAGGCGCGAGGGATTTTTTTTAAACAGCAGTCGAGGTTCCATCTCTCGTTCATACTGTCGACCCTCGAATCCACGTCCTCCATTTCAAGTGCGAATGTCTTAACCAGCTGATCCAGCCCGTGGAGATATCGTCGACGAATATAGAATAGATGGGACGAGAATCTTCTGGGACATAGGATTCCGCCAGAGTAAAATTGAGGTCAATAACATGGATAAAGGAAACTTTGCCGGTTATACATCGATTTCATAATTTATTTAATTTTTTTTCATAACAGATTAAGAAGAAAATCTTGAATGAAATCTTTTCCTGCAATAAACAATAAATAAATAAATTCTAAAATTAAAATACAATAAGTAAATTTAGATTTTTATTTTCTCCACCATTTCATAAAAACAACTGAATTCTCAAATCAAAAATAATTATCCTTAAAAAATTTAATTATCCTAAAATTAGATCTTACAATTTTATCGAACTTCCTCGTTTAATCTTAAACATTCTAATTGAACCTCACTTTTTTTTTTAAATTATGCAATAACTTAGTACAATAAAATGAATTAGGAGGATAGAAAAAAAATAACGAAATTAGATAATATCAAACCTTAGGCGATCAATTCGATTCCACATAAATTTTTTATCAACCGCTAGGATAAATCGAAAAAAGCTCGCGGCGAGATCCAAAAGCTCAACGTCTTTGGTTCGCGTCCTATTTGAAAAAAATTATAAAATATATCGTAATTAAGAATCGAATCGTGAATATATAAGATGATAATTAATTATCTTTCTATTATATCATAACCCGAGTACTCAAGTAGGAGGATAAAGATGTAAGAGAAAGAAGGGACAATATGGCCTTATGAGGTTTTGGAAATTGCATTGTCGCTTAAGTAATGGAGAATAGTGGGATAGATAAATGTCGAAGGAGCAAGTGGATGGGGACGACAAAGCATCAACTATGCGATGCGTATGAAAGAAGGCAACCAAGGTTTGAAAAGCGAAACTAAATTGAATAAACATGTTATTAATTTTTTCCCATTATACATAAAGGAATAATATGGGTCTCAAAAAAAACAAAAAGATCGGACTATATTAGATTTCACAGGTTTACTCTACATTATAAGAAATTATTTCTAGACTCAAACTCATAATTACAAATTAATTAAACCAAAGTCAAACATAAATTTTTTGTGTTCAAACAAAACAAATTTAGTCAACAAATTAAACAAACAAAATTTTCATTTAATTCTTTTGGAAGAGTGTTCACCTATTACACGATACACAGCGTAACATAATTGTGTATCTATATATACATATAGATATATGATTTGATAGCTTGGACATCCTTATGAAGACGAATGTGGGCAACGCCCAATTTGACCATCACACATAAACAATTTTAATATTTTTTAATCTCTCCTCTGTTGCATGCAGGTTTTTCTCTTTCTTACATGCAAATATTTTTTTCTTTCCTACATTCAAATATTTTTTCAAACCATCTCCATTTTTGGAGTTGATTTTTTGTGGAGCTGATTTTTTCAAATCAGCTCTACTTGTGGAGCTAGTTTGACTTATGAATTTGATTTTTTTCAAATTTGGTGGAGCTAATTTAGAAAAATCAACTCCACTCTTGATCAGTTCTATTTTGCATGTGGGAAAGAGAAAATATTGTATGCAGGAAAGAAAAAAAGTCTACATGTATACAAAGAAGAGAGAAATTAAAAAATATTAAAGTTACGTACGTGTGTTGGTAAGATCGGACGTCGTCCACATTCGCCATATTCACCCTTATAAGAGTATTTAGACTATTAAAATCCTATATATATATATATATATCAAACCTTCTACCACGCTCCCATGGGTGATACGACTTGAGACGCCTCCCATACATCGAAGACACCTTCATAAT
This sequence comes from Boesenbergia rotunda, assembly GCA_024364735.1. Classification (NCBI taxonomy): domain Eukaryota; kingdom Viridiplantae; phylum Streptophyta; class Magnoliopsida; order Zingiberales; family Zingiberaceae; genus Boesenbergia; species Boesenbergia rotunda. The sequence goes on along the minus strand of JAGFNQ010003839.1, from coordinate 549,014 downwards.
TTTTTTTAAAACAGTGATTGAGATGTCCCCCTTGCATCAGAGACGTCTCAATTTGTTTATTTTTTAAAAATCAATACTTCCTCGTGTAAATCTTAAATATATTATAATATAATCCGTGAGTATCTATATTTTTTTTATCTTAAATACTATAACTTAAGAGGAAAGTCTGAACCTTAGAAAAAAATCTTATTAACTTAAATTTAACTCAACCCCTATACTCTCTAAGCTTTTAATTTTTTTTTTTATCTTGAACACTATAATCTAAAAAAGAATACTTAAACACTAGTGGGAGGATGAGTGAATCGTCTTTTACTACATAAACACTAAAGATAAAATCTTATTAATTTAAACTACTATAACTTAATACCTAAATTTTAAAATTTTAAATATATATAATATATCCCTAAAATTAAAAAAATAAAAAATAAATCCAGACATCACAATCACTTCTTTACAAAAAATTAACTCGAGGCGTCTCTCATGCTATGAGAGGTGCCTCCAGTCAAGTGCGCACACACGCAACATAAGATCTCCAAAAAGAAAATTAAAACTCAAACTATTTACTGAAAGAAAAGGGATCCAAAGTGACAAAAAAAAAAAACGAGAGGAGAAAATCATGTCACAAAACATGAAACACAAAACATACCCTACCAAACGCAACTACGCCCACACCTTCCTTGCCATTTCTCCTCATGTTTGTACTTGCTCCTCCCCCATTGGAGACTTCAAAACAACTACGCCTTCCTGTTCCTCTCTTTTTTGTTTTGTTTTTTTTTATGGTCCCACTCTACTATGCATTTCCCCACATGAATAATGACCCACACTAAACCCTAAAGTTCACAACAAAAACATCCCCTCATTTGTCAACTCAATTGCTTGCTCGCTTCCTTCCTTCCCCTGCTGCCCCTCAACTGCTCTCTTCCATTCCAACTCACCCCCCATCCCCCACTCCCATTAAATACTTGCCACCACCTTCACTGTTACCCTCTTCCCCTGCCAATAATTGCACCTCAATCCTGTGGCTGTGTGCTCAATCTCCCTGTGTGAAGCTGTTGGCTGATGTGAGCGCGGTGGAGAGGTTTGCTTACCACAACCTGCCCTCTTTTCGTCTGCTCGTTGCTTTAGTCGATTTTTCATACTCCTTATTTTAGTCCCATTTTCTTTTGTCCGGAATCTCTGTGATACTTTAATTGTTGTTGTTGCTGCTGCTGATGTTGTTGTTGTTGGGGGAGGGATTAAAAATTCATTTTTTGATGTTTTAGAGTTGGCTTGCTGTTGACGTAGACTGTTCTTGAGCAACTGTGCTTGCTTTTTGATCTACTTGTGTTGTAAGACAAGACCTTTTGTTGTGATTAGGATCGGACGAGATAATTTTCCTTTTTTTTTTCTGTTCGATTCTGAGCTGTTTTATTGGCGAACATAATTTATATGCTTGTCTACATAACTGTGTTAGATTCCCATACTTGAGAGTCGAGGGCGCTGGCTATGCTACGATCTGTGGTTGCAAAGGCCTGGTGATGTCTCATATCTGCTTGTGAAAAGAGGAACAAGATCTGGCACATTTTGGCAAACAAGCGAGTGCGGATGGGTGCAAAGAGAGAGTGACAAGAGAGGAGAGGGAAAAGGAGGTGGTGTTTGCCATAGCGCGCATAGTTCTTAGGAGGGGTGGTGGCTTTCATGGACTGGGATCCGAAGATGCCTCCATTGGATTTTCCCGAATTGGACCGCGGCACTGAAGCCAACCTTGGCTCTGTGCTGGACGGATCAGGTGTTGGTTTTGCTAAGCGACTGCCATTGAGTGGCATGGAGTGTTCTGTCGATCTCAAGCTGGGGGGATTGGGCGATTCTGGGTCATCATACAACTGTAAGGAGCAACCAAGAATATCCACGGCAACTACAATGATCACAGCAGCATCTTCTTCATCTGGTACATCGAAGAGGCAGCGAGCCCCAATCAATGTAAGCCTGAATGCTTCGTGCATGGTTGATGGTTGCAAAGCAGATCTCAGCAAATGCAGGGAGTACCATCGCCGCCACAAGGTCTGTGAGGTTCATTCCAAGACTCCTGTGGTCGTGGTCGGAGGCCAGGAGCAGCGATTCTGCCAGCAGTGCAGCAGGTAAAGGAACAGGGGATGATTTTGATTTGCATAGGCCAGATTGTTTTATGTCGTGCACTAGTTCTTAAGTCTTTCGTATTTGTATGACTGTTTTGTTAAACCATTTATTAGCATCAATCCTGATGAATCTATGGATGATAAAGCAGAATTCTCCTTCTGTTGGATATATTTTTAGGAGATCAATTTTGTAGGAATTAGTATAGTTTATTCCTATGTGATGTAAACACATAGATGAATTGTTTAAAAAAAACATAGATATATTTGTGAGGTAGCATTCTAAACTGCAACCTCGTTCATGATGTTCGTGTTGTTTCCTATGCCACCATTGGTTATTTCGTTTAAAAGTGGCTTGTTTCGTAAACATCAAAATATGAAAATAGTGCAAAGGGATAAGAGCTCAAGAAGCTGACTAAGAAAATTTATAAGGCCTTCTTTGGGAAACTGTTGAATCAATTGAAAGCCTGACTCTGAGGACAATAGAAGCGATTTGTTTTTTTTATTAGACTCTGGTGTCAAGGGATGTGCTAATTTTATATTAATTAGTTAGCCTATCCTGACCTGAAATCGTCTTTAGTTAACCAGAATTGTGTCATAATTATGAAGATGAACCAACTTGTTGGATTAGAGCTCAACAGAGGATTACGACTGCAACATGCTTTCTGAGTTTATGTGTCATTCCTCTAACTAATGAACATGTTCATGACTCGGTGGACCTCCATACTAGACTTACACTTGATTAAATAGATCACTTTAAGCACCCTATTTCCTTTCAGTTTGAAGAGGAAAACTGTGCGATGTTAGTTTTGCAATATTCAGGCTTGATAATATGATTTGTGGCATATCATTATACTATACCTTGTCAATTCAAATGATCATCTCTTTGTAAGTTTTTGGCTGCAGCTTAATTGATTCCACATAGACGATCTATTCTGATGGATATCTTTTCCTTGTTCATTTAGGGAGGCAAAAGTGTAGATTAAATTTTCTCCATTAGATATATTTGAAGTGAAAATTCCTTGTTATCTAATGTTTGCCCCTTCTGTTCTTTCGGGGTATATTTATTGCCTCTCCCTGAGGAATAATTCAGTTTCCTGTCCTGAATATATTATTACTGCAGATTTCATTCGCTTAGGGAGTTTGATGAGGTAAAGAGAAGCTGTCGCAAACGTCTCGATGGGCATAACAGACGTCGAAGGAAACCCCTGCCAAATTCTATAAATTCAGGTAGCTTAGTCTCAGATCACAAAAGTCAGGTTGTGTTTTATAGACCTGCAGCTTGTCATCTCAAAATTACACAACCTTGCTAGTGGATAAAATTCTACAGGCTAGTATTTTGCCGCCTCTACATGTTAAAAACATGATGGTTTTTATACACGCAATCAAATTCTAATGCAAATTCCTCTATTTAAATAAATGCTTCCTGTTTCTGTCATGTTTTCATTCACTATGCCTGCACACAGTTGTGTTTGAATTGTTCATATTGGCCGATTGCTGTTACGGTCTGAATTATCACCCAGGAAGTAGTTCATGAATCATATGTTCTTCATAAGTTTAACTAGGAAGTAATGACAGTTAGAAGTATGTGAGTCTGATAACATCTAGGGAATTTTAAGCCTCCAATTTTCTCCTGGAAATTTGGTAAAAAGTCAGCAGCTGCTATTGCTGATACAGATATATCGTGACCTAATGATTTCTTTGCGTCGACAGGAACAAGATTCCCGCCATATTCTCAGGTCGTTCCAACTTCCGCAACAGAGCCAAACTGGGTTGGAATGGACAATACACGATTTACACACCCAACAGCACCGAATCTCTTCGACAGGAACCTCTCCTTTCCAAACTCGTCTCACATCTACGGCAAAGAAAGAAAGCAGTTCCCATTCTTGCAAGAGAGTGAGACCAACCTCAGCAGCATAACCACAATCGGAGCTCTCGTAGGCCAAACACATCTAATGGGAAACACTCCATCTGTTGTTGTTGGCGGCGGCGGCAGCAGCAGCAAGTTGTTTGCCGACGATGTAACTCGAGTCTTCCATTCTGATTGTGCTCTCTCTCTTCTGTCATCTCCAAATCAGACATCAGGTATCATCAACTCGAGCCCCATGATGCAATTTGCCAATCAGATTTGCACAGTCCAGCCCCTCGTTGCGAGCTTGCAGTATGGCGATCTCAGGCAGTACGGTCACGCCACTTCCGAGCCAGTAGGCTATTCATGTTCAAGCATGGAGAATGGGAGGACTGTCATGGTCTCAGATTTCCGGCTCGGCGATGAAGGTTCCTCAGATGGTACATCTCAAGCTCTTCCTTTCCCATGGCAGTAGGCCAGCCTCACTTTAAAGGGGCACCACTGGGCAGATCTTGATCTTTTCATCCTTAGATTGCCGACATTCTTAGATTCTTCAAAGATCTAATCATGTTCACTTCTTATCAGCAGGAATGATAACTGACCATTTCTGAAATCATGGTTGTATTAATTTTGCTGTCTTGGTAAAATATCTGATTATATATTAAAATATTACGTAATTTTGTCCTACTTTGTAGGTTATTTATGAGATTTAAACTCGTAATTTCTAAGTTACAATATAATAATTTTATCGCTCAATTTCTAATATATCTGATTATTGTATCTAAAAGATGAAGTTCGAGTCATAGTGAATTCATCTTTAGTTGGCTTTAAACCGAGCTATGTACTTCCAATCCTTACAATTCCAATCAAATCCTCTCTTCCCTTCGGCCCCCCGCTTCCTCCGCCAGATTTCTTCCGATTTGGATCGAGATTAGGGTTGATTGAAGTTCCCTCTTTTCGCCTCCCATTCCGGATGCCGAGCGGCGACCAGTCGTCTCGGCTCATCGACGAGCTCTGTGCCATGGTCGCCACCCTCCTGCACGCTCCCCGCCTCACCCTGCCTCCCGTCGACGTGCCCCCGTTGCCCCCGTTGCCCCCGACGCCGAGGCGGTGCCTGCCCGTCCGGATGTCGCCCACGGGGTTCGCCTCGCTCCTCCTCGGCGCGTCCCTCACGCTTATGCTCTGCGGCTCCATCATCTTCTTCATCGGGTTCATGTTGATGCCCTGGACCTTCGGTCTCGCCTTTGTGTTCTACTTCGCCGGGATCTTATCGTACTTGCCCGGAATAGGGAAAGTCGTACTTTTCCCCAAAAGTTGACCCCTCTAGCCCCAATGAGATGTCAGGTAAATGCCTTGAAATTGCCTCTTTTTTTTCCCCTTCAGAATAGACCTATTTCTTCCCCGATGATTAGTCATCGGCTTGAATTGAGCTTGAAGTCGTGGATTCTTATTGTAGTCTCATGCCCTAAGAAATTCCCTAGCTGCATAGTTTTATCTAGTTGCAATCTATGCCCTCGTCAAAAAAGGAAGAAAAGGGAAAATTTTCCCAAGTAATTCGTGGATATTTATGTGCAATTCCATGTATACGGTGGTCGAATATGCAAAAGCTACTTTAAAAAACATCTTCTTTTCCTTGAAATTTAATCTTCTCTCCTTTTGTCCGTGGTTATGTACGCTATTTTGGGCTTTTAAATTATCCAGAGTGATGCTTTTACACAGTTTGTGCGGTTATTGTCAATGCAAGCACATTTTGGTTAAACGTAATTTGGTGCCTCATTATCTTTTTATGGTGGAGGTGGAACGCATTGATTTGGTTTTTTCATATTATGTCATTTTCACGGTGTCTTGAACCAGTCTTGGAAAATGGTTGGAGAGCTCCTTTAAATTTTTTATGGAAACAAAGAATGATATACAAAATACTGAAAGGCTTGAAAGCAACATCTTCGTTTCTACCTTTTATAGTTTTTTTACCTAACCTTAGCTAGTGAAATCTTAAAGTTTCATGAACCACTGGGAAATCCTTATGGTATACTGATTTTGGAGTGGTCATCTCTCTTTTTCTCTCTCTATATTTTGCACTTAAATAATGTTCAGCTCATTAGGCATCTTTGATATTGTTAAATTTTATATCATTTGGAAGTACCTTTGGTTAAGATATTGTCTATGCAAGCATCCTAGTTTGCCTGCCTGTGTTGAAATCTTTAACTTGCTTTTATATGAAGTATGAACAGGTTTACCATCTTTTTGTTCTTTTAGTAATGTGATGCCAATAGTATCATTTTATGAATTCTCTTTCGGTACCCTTCATGGCGATCTTTTTAGAATGACCATCTGTTTCATGCCTATTGTGCAGTTTGGCATTTCATGCCGTGTGAGTTCCAAGATGTTTGAAAATCTTTTTAGATTTTCCCATGGTCACACAAATAAATATGCCTTTTCCAACAAGCATGTCCTTTTTGCAGTTTTGCATAACTACGAGTGAGAAAAGTAATATAGTTGCACGAGCCATTTCTAATTTTCTTCTATCTGATTTTCCAATCATGCGAGTAGTTATCTCCTTAGTTTAGGTCGATGATTAAAAAACAGGATCTGCAAATCTGCAACTAATTTATGATTAGTTAATCTCCAATTTTTTAGATGTTGTCTGATTTCTTATTTAACTTTCAAGAACTTTTATCTCTATCCATATCTAACATATCAAGTCTGACTGCAAAGTTTCCCAGGCTGCCTATTTTGTATCTATTCCTTGACTTGGTTGTGTCAAAACCCTTCTTATCTTGTTGATATGACGAGGCTCACTGACCCACTCCACCATCCTCACCACAGAGTCTGGATTTTATTTTGGATGAAAATAGGGAATGCTGAAGCAAAGTCTAGCGATTCAACATTATGTTCTATGAAACAATATGGCACAATTGTAACTCATAGTCCTGTTGTTAAACATTCAATGAGTGTACTAAATTGGTTAACTCTTTTTGTAGCAATTAATATCAATGTTCTATTACCATGTCATAGAGGTTGGCTTGGGTTTTATGCCATCAACGAGTCTCATTTGGTACTTAATGAATCATTGCTAGCTGAATGATGAGGTAATCAGAGATTCATGTGGGTACAGAGCAATCATCAACACATGTTGTCTAAGATGGTTATTTGGACTTGCCTATTGGAACTTACTTTTGCAGTTCGGTCAGGGCTTGATCATTGGTTACAACTTGCAAGAAGACAGACAATTTTAACTGAGAAATGAGGTTTCATTTATTTACCTTTGCTTTTCTTGAGTGCCATCATCATTACTGTTGCACCATGTGTCATCGCGTTCGACTGTGTTGTTCAAAAACATCGGTAACCGACATGGTTCAGAAATCAGGACATTTAATGGAGAGGAAGTTAATCACTGTATTAGAATAGTGTCTGTATATTCTGGCCTCATCTCGTGTTTTAAATGACATTAAATGTTCGCGATTTGTCTTAGAAGTACGAAGCATCAGGAGCTATTCAGTTAAGTTTTTTATTTTCATTTAGAAGACTTTTCTTTCTAAATGTTTCTTAATCCTTCTTCTTGCAGTGTTACTGTTTTCTAAACTTTCGACTGTTTGATCATGGAGCTGCAACTGGTAAATAGAACAGTCTACTGCATATTTGACTGAAGGCGAAAATCAACAAGTATACTGACAAATGATGCCCTCTTAACTCGATCTATAAAATGCTACTTCACCGTCTCTTTATTCTCTTGTTCTTTTAAAAGAGAGGCCTGTAATTGTGGATTGTGCAACAACTTTGACTGCTGTGAAGGGAAAAGTTAAGATATTAGTTGTATTTTATTTAATATTAATCAAATTGAAGTTAAATTAAAATTATAAATGGGGTGGATCCTAACATAAACCATCCAATGTCCACAAGCCGAATCAAATTTAGAATTCTAACTAGATTTTTTTGTGTTTTTGTTATATGAAATGGACAGAAGTATTTACAAAGTGTCGACCAAATCTTAATATCTCTTTGATTTAACAATGATCACAGATACCTTATGTCTTTTTTTTCTTCTCATTTTATCTGTCAGGTTCCTTAATATCTCTTTGATGATGATGATGATAATAATGACCAAGTTTTGTCACTTATATGAATCCTTCTATCCATTGATTCTGGCTCATATTATATTATTATTTATATATCCATTGATTCTGCCTTATATTATATTAATATTTATATTTAAATAAATTTTATTTTATTTATTATTGTTAAATTTATTTTTATCTTTCTTTCCTCGTTTGATATCCGTATTTATCTTAGTTTCATATCTAATAGGGATATTTATTGGTTGTTAAGTACATATTTGTACCATTTAAACGTGTTTCTCAAAATTTTTCTTAGTTTTATTTTATTTTTCTAATCTTCTCATTCTTTAATCTGATCATCCTCGTATATCTGCACATCCACTTTAACATTTCATTTTTGTAACTTTCATCTTCTACTTTTGTGTTCGAGTCGTAGTGCAACATTTAGTGTCATATAACAAAGAAGGTCTAAATGTCGTTTTGTAGAACTTTCCTTTAAGTTTTAAAGGTACTTTTTAATCACATAAAACGTTATTCGTTAATCTCCATTTCAACCATCATGATCATTTTGTAAAAATGATTTTAATATTTAAAGCTCTTGATTTCAGATAATTCGTCATCTCCTATATTAACAATTATTTCATTACGTCTAATATTGCTAAACTGAAATTTCATATATTATGTTTTTACTCTGTTGAGCTTAAAACCTTTCACTTCTAGTATTTTTTGTCAAGATTCTAATTTAGCATTTATTCCTCTCGTCTATCAAAATAATATCATTTACAAATAATATATACCATGGTACTATATTTTGAATGTGTCCAGTGAGTGCATCCATAATTAGTATAAAAAGATAGGGACTTAGAGTTGATCTTTGATATAATCCTATTCTTATTGTAAATGATTCACTTAATCCGCCTAAAGTCTTCACTCTAGTCATTACGTTCTCATACATATCCTTAATTAGTTTAATATATGCTAACTAATACCTCTCTTTTCTAGAATTTTTTATATAATTTCTCTTAGGATCCTATTATAAGCTGTTTCTAAGTTAATGAATATCATGTGTAGATCTTGCTTTTGCTCCCAATACTTTTCAATTAGTTGTCTGAGAAGATGTATAACTTCTGTTGTCGACATTTCAAGCATAAATCTAAATTGATTTTCGGCTACCGTGGTCTTCTAACTTAATCTTTTTTCTTTTACTTTTTCTCAAATTTTCATAGTATGACTCATTAGTTTAAGGCGCTTATAGTTTATACAATTTTATACGTCTCCTTTGTTTTTATATAAGGGAACTAGAATATTTATCCTCCATTGATTAGGTATTTTTTTCGTTTTCAATATCATATTAAATAATTTTATAAGACATTTAATACCTTGTTTCCTTAAGCACTTCCATACCTCTATTGAGATATTAGTTGATCCCATTATTTTTTCTTTTTTACATCTCTTTCAAAGCTTATTCTACATATGAAGTTGAAATTCTATGATAAAAATTAAAATTTTTATACTCATTTGATCTACTTAAATTGTCCAAGTTAAAGTGGTCATCTAAACTTTCATTAAAACGTTGATGAAAAAAATATTTTTCATCACTTTTTTGTTAGTGCCGGAAGTATCAGATCGAACCTTGTTTTGATAAGTGACAAAGGGTTCAAGTTAAGCTGGTATGGTGTACTGATGAAGTTGTTGAGATTGTTGGAAAGTCCTAGGTAAGCTAGTCAAAAAGTCTTAACCTGCAGGCTTGAGCACGAAGCCCAGGTCGGGGGTGGGTCGGGCAACAAAGACTTGGCAAGTGAAGCCGAGCACGAAGTCCTGGTCGGGGATTGGGCAACGAAGACTTGGCGAGTGAAGCCGAGCACGAAGACTTGGTCTAGGGTGACCGAATAGAAGACTTTGCCGAGTGGGATCGCGAACAGGAGTCGAGACTGGTCAAGATCAAACGTCGTCGAGTTTCGAGTTCTCGAAGCCGAGCAAAAGTCCAACCGAAGGTTCTGGATGGCAATAGGTAAACTCTCTTGAAAGGAGTAGGTGAGGGCGTGTTCCTCGGTAAGGGAACAGTAGGCGTCGGTCCGACCTAGGGTTTCGAGTGAAACTTGAAAGTCAGGACCAAGACAACAATGACTGTAATTCATACATGTCTTAATTCTATATTTTATTATTGTATGTTTGGAGCTGACCCTTGTTGCAGCTAAAAAGAGAAAGCAGTTGACTAGGGCACCTGAATGGTACTCAGGCGCCTGAATAGGACTCAGGCGCCTGAGAGCTGGTAACGGATGGTTGAGCTGGCGCAACGGTCTGACTCACGTGGTGAGTGCTGAGTGGAGGATCCACATCGGCACTCAAGCGCCTGACTAGGATAAAATTTGGCTGAACAACAGATAGAGTTTCCGCCTGGTATGCTACAATGAGGGTGCCTGAGAGGCCATTCAGGCGTCTGAGTAAGTACTATGAAAAGGGTTGAGCGCAACAGTTCATGACAATAATTCTAAGACTACAATCGGTTTCTTTTTCTATGTGCTGCGCGATCGAAATTTCGATAAACGCTGCCTGACTCTCTGAACGAAGATTTTCTTTCATTTCAGGAGTCGGTATAATTGTTTTTCTTTTATTGCACACTTCAACTCTATAATTTGTAATATTCTTACGATTATTAGTATTGCCCAAAGTAAACGATCAAGATTGTGAGTTTTGCAGTAGGAGCCAGTCAAGACTCCGAAGAGGAAGAGTGGCAGAGCTTGTAAACGTCGTCCGGAAGCTGTTTAGAGCTCAGAAGGCTAAGAAGAAGAAGAAGAAGGGACAGCCAAAGGACGATCCGGCTGAACCAAAGAATAAGACATATCTCACCTATTATGGGTGTGGGAAGAAGGACACTTCAAGTCAGAATGCCCGAACGCAAAAGAGACAAAGAAGCAACAAAGGAAGAAGGCGTTGCTATAGGGATCTCCCGGCGACATAAATAAAAAAATACAACGGAAACAAGATCCCTTGAGCGATCCATGCGAAAGAAAACTCCTACGAAATTTATCTATCTAATAGATTTATCTAAAGTGTATACCTTTGAAGTGTGTCATTGCGTTTATCCCGCTCATCCAAGTGTCACCGGATCTCTTGCATGTTCAAGTATCCATGCCTTTTTGTGTATCCACACGACACGATATATCAACTTCGGAGAAGAACTACCTTAGTTGTGCTAGCAACTTGAGGTAGTTCACAAAAGCACCAAGAACCCAAATGTGGGTTTCGGCCAAAGAGGGAGAAGAGGAGGAAGAGAAGAAGAAAAATGACTTAGCCTTATCCAAAATAACAAGAAAACTCTTTTATACTCATCCCATGAATATGAAGAGTTTTTGTCCCTTTAGCTTCCCTTCATTAAATCTAATAAAGAGCACATCTTCTCATGTGACTCTCTAACTACTCTCTATTCAATGAAAAGAATCTTTTCTTCTTTCTTTATTATTAATTCATTAAACACTTTAATGAATTAATACCTCATCCAAATGTGGTTGAGTCTAATCTAAATGAGTCTAACTCAAATTAGATCTCAAACCCATAATCCAATTGGATACACTTGAGTCTAACTCAATCAATCCAATTCGGATCAAATCTTAGTCAAACTAAGATCAATCAATCTCCGAAGCATCGTGTCCTTAGTGTGTGACCCAATAGGTTCTTATAACGTTAGCAATGTGTCTAAACTGCTTTAGACATATAAGCAATGAGCGGCATCTAGCAATGCATCATTGCTATCCAAGTAACAAGAAAATCGAGATCTGACTTAACCTCCGTGACTATGACAATGTATGACCTTGTCCTTCTATCCTCGATATCTAGATTGACCAATGAGGCATAGACCGTGTCATCCTCGATCAATCTTTGTGTTTCTTGATCCCCGAGTAGACTCACTCAAACAAATGAGCTCAATATCTCATATTGACTCATTTGAGCATGACCATGTGTTTTAGTAATCCTACTCGATCAAGGGGCCCACAGATATCACTCCCGTCATATGAGAGGGATAGATCCCATCTACATCACTCACATCCCTCAGTATAATTTATTACATACCCAGTGATCGCCTTTATAGTCCACCCTGCTATGGGTGACGTTTAACGATACCAAAGTATATAACTCCTCATGTAGGGAACCGTAGTGACTTCAGGTCTAAGGACTATTCATACTAATAGTCACATGAGAAAGTTTATGACACTCATATGACAATTTATGAAACTTTCTCATGGCGGGTCAATTCAGTACACATTCTCTAATGTATACCCATGTGTCAACTTGATATCACATATCCATGACTTGTGAGCTCAAGTCATCAATTGATCTTCATGCTAGTCTCCATGTATTAATATTGTCCTTGAATATTAATGCTTGAATAGGAATGGTTTAGTGTAGTGTTCTCTACATTATCTTACTATCGATTCAACCAATCGATATGATGTAGATAAGAACCTACTATCCAAGGACATTATTATACTTAGTTATTTGACACAAGTATAAAGTAAGTATAATAACCAAACATTCTTTTTTTAATGATAGAATATGATATAAAAAGTCCCTAGTCAATCATCACATAATTGACTCTAGAGCTCCTACTAACAGTTGTAAGCAACCTGGGACGAGTCGTCTTCAGAATCGGACGAGGATGAACCAACGCACTCCAACCTCCTTGCCTTAACGGCTAAAGATGAGATCGACATCGATTCCGAATTGGACGAAGAAACGGAGTACGAAACCGTCTCACTGTCGGAAATAGGCCGACTTAAGGTAATGGATTTCTGCGAATCAGAGTTTTACGAATTGATTTCTTACTTATCTCGCAAACTGGCTAAGTCCAATGACCGGGTCAGGTCTCTCCGAGAGGAGGTAAAACTCCTTAAGGAAAAGACCATCTCGAGTCCTTTGACTGAGCAAGTTCAGGAAGAAACCTCAACCCAAGTCCAAAGACTTGAGGAAGAGAATTCCTCCCTGAAAACTCAAGTCAAAGAACTCAGAGCAGATTTGGAACAATTTACCCTGGGTTTCAAGAATCTTGATATGATTCTTGGAAAACAGAAATCTATTCTAAATCGATCTAGAATTGAGTTTAAATCCAATTCGCGAGTTAGATCCTACTTTTCAGTAATTAACTCCCCTAACACTCGAGTCTAAGCATGGATCCCCAAACTAAGCTTGACTAATCAAGTCAGACCAAATAAATATTGGAGTCCAAGGATCATATTCATTACTTAGATAGACCATATCGAGGATATGATCCACGGGGAGCTAATAAAAAACTATTTATGTGGTTAGATAGTTTTTTTTGATTGAATACCTTACTTGATGCTTGTTTATTTTATTTTATTTTCAAATTATCATGCTTAGGATTAGAAATGGTTAGTTAAAGACTAGATCTAATTGAAACTTGTACAACCTAGTATTAGGGTGGGGCGAGCTGATAGTACGTTAGGAAAACCATCTAGGGAGTCAAGTAGGGGAAGGCGTCTCCTATTTGATCTTCTTAGTCTGGTGGAACTAGTCGAAGCTACCTCACCACATCCCCGACTAGTTAGACCAAGATTTTTGAATGAGAAATTTAAAAATACTATTTCTTTATGCGCCTTTATCTAGGAACGGGTTGTTGATCCAATAAGGCTAAGGGCAAAAAAGGCCTATGTGCCTTGTCAAAATCTGGAAGCCAAATATTGAAATTTATTTTTAAATTACTAATTCTTAAATCTAAATCTAACTCAAGGCTCAATCATATCTTAGACTTAACCTAATTTCATGATGAAATTGAAAGCATCTCACAAAATAAATAAGGATCCATGTTTTGTCACTTAAAAATGGGTGAGATGGTTAGGATGAATAAAGTTAGATCAACTCAAATCCTGTTAATTTTTCTTCCTCACAAAAATTCTTATTCAAATTTATCTTTATCTTTTTCAAAAATTCATTTTCAATTTTTTCTTAATCTTTTTCAAAAATTCTTTTTAAAAGTTCATTTTCAAACTTTTCTCAATCTTTGTCAAAAGTTAGTCTTAAAAACCCTTCTTCAAATTTTTTTCTTCCGTTCAATCTAGCTAATCAAATCAAACTGGTTATACTGAACTCTGTCTCTCAAAATTAATATAGGCTTAACATGCTTGATCACTTAAATTGGGTGAGACAGATTAGTCAAGTGAACTTGAACAACCTATCCTTTACTTCTACTAAACTGGATCCAAACTATGCCACTTTATATGTAGGAACATAAAGATTTAGACCAGTGGATATTGGATAGTGGGTGCTCCAGACATATGACTGGAGACAAGCCAAAGTTCACCAAACTAATATACAAGGATCTAGGAACAGTGACGTTTGACAACTACACTACACTTAAGGTAATTGGTTCAGGTAACATTGAACTGAGCTCCGACTTTACTCTCAAAAAGGTTCTTTTGGTTGACAATTTTGAATTTAATTTACTCAGTATTAGTCAGCTCTATGATACTGGATACTTAGTCACTTTTACCAATCAAAACTACCTGATTAGGAACTTACAAGACCTAGAGATTACCCTAAAAGGACTTAGGAAAAATAACATCTATGTCATAAACCTACCTACCTTACTTAAGTGTTATCTAACTCAAGTAGAAGAAACTAAACTCTGGCATAGGAGATTAGGACATGCCAACCTAAAGCTAATCTCAAGACTCAGCCAAAAATGCCTAGTTAAGGGTATACCCAAACTTAGGAATCTTGAAAATTCAATTTATGGTCCATGCCAACAGGGTAAAAAGACCAAGTCTACCCATAAACTTACCCAACCTGACCTGACCCAATCTGTACTTGAGCTCCTACATCTGAACCTATTTGATTCTCATGGAGTCAAGTCACTAAGTAGAAACTGGTACTGTTTAGTTATAATTTATGACTATTCTAAATTCACTTGGGTCCAATTTCTTAAAACCAAAGATCAATGTCTTGAATCCTTTAGAACTTTAACTAAAATCCTTGAAAATCAAAAAGATACCAAAATTAAAAGAATTCGAAGTGATCACGGGGGCAAATTCGAAAACTTAAAATTTACTAAATTCTACAACACAAATGGATATTTCATTAATTTTCCTGCCCTAGGACCCCCTAACACAATGACCTAGTTGAAAGACGAAACAGAACCCTCCAAGAAGCAGCTAGGACCATGCTTAATGAATATAACTTGGCTAACCATTCTTGGGCAGAAGTAGTTAGCACTGCCTGCTATATTCAAAATAGGGTCATAATCAATCAAAAACATAATAAGACCCCGTATGAAATATATTATTATAAACCACCCAATGTACATTATCTAAGGGCCTTTGGCTGTAAAATCCATATCTTAAACATAAAAGACTACTTAAGTAAATTTCAATCCAAGTCTACCCTTGGTATATTTTTAGGGTACTCAACCTCAAGTAGGGCCTACAGGGTTTATAACAAGCAAATCCTTAAGATTGAAGAAACTATTAATATAATATTTAATGAAGAAAACCAATCTAATTCAACCAATCAATCTAACTCAAATCAACCCAACTTAACTAATCCAAAAGATGATGAGTCTAGACCAGACCAAATTTCTATACCAGTCTTAGACTTAACTACTGAACCGGTCCCTGAATCAAATTTAATGTTACATACTGAACCGATCCCTGAACCAACCCAAAACCTACCAATTGGACCTGAAGTTGAACCATGTTCTAGGAGACCTAAGAAACCCAGACTAAATCACCCAACTGACCAAATTATGGGTGATCCAATCTTAGGGGTCAGAATAAGGTCCTCCTATAGAAACCTAAGTCAGGTTGCACTGATTTCAAAGATTGAACCTAAGACCATAGAAGAGATCTTACCTGACCCAGATTGGATGATTGCTATGCAGGAAGAACTAGCCCAATTTAATAGAAACCAAGTTTGGGACTTAGTACCTAAACCTGAAGGTAAGTCCATTATAGACACTAAGTGGGTGTTTAGGAATAAGTTGAACGACCAAGGTGAAATAGTGAGAAACAAAATCTGCTTAGTGGCTAAAGGTTTTAGTTGTTAAATGTGTATACTAAAAGACTTGTTCTTTTTATATATAAAATCATCTATATTTTTGAAAAGAGAATCACAACACAAAATGCTTATTTATATTAGTATATGCATAAAAGTGTGATACATTACATTGTAGATAACATGGTGTGTGGTGACACATGGAAGATCATGTTATCAGTTCCTAGCATAGTATAAGTAGAGGCTCATAGCCGAGATGGAATTGAACAAACCATCATAGTATAAGTAGATGCATACTTGCATAGTAATTAGGTATGGTTTGTCTTGACCATAGAATTACACTAGTGTGCTTTGTGTGCATTGAGCAGGATCAAAACCAGAGGTCATCCAATTTGTACTGACTTAATAATTGGATTGGACCTCGGATTATTATGGAGTACAATCCCTAAATCCCGAAATAATAACGGACACATATAGTTAATATTTATTTTTTGATTTACCAATGAGCGAGATTTATTCTGCTAAATCGATAGGCCCGGTAAGTTAGGAAATAATATTAATTATATGGGATGTCGTTGATTATTGACGAAATCCGTGTCCTGGTAAGTCGGAATGATGATGCCCCCTTGATGAGCTCATAAGGTTCATCATGTTAAACCCTGCAGGTGGATTTGATCCGACATGATGATAAGGTTGAGTGATACTAGTTAAGGAGCCAGAGGTTGATTAATTTAATTTGTCAGTAATTTAAATTAATCAACAGACATACGATATCTTAAACATGGGGGAATGGATGTGCTCATAATAGGTGGAGCCCATATGAAAATATGGGGGTTGGTGAGGAAGTTCAATGGAGATCCTTTAGTGGAATGGATCTTCATTAATGGATTGGTTTTAGATCCATTAGTGGGCCAAGACCCAACTCCTACTCATGGTCCCTACCTTAGCCCTATATATACCCCATGGGATCAAGAAACCAAGGCTAATTAATCCACCACACAAAAACCCTAGGCTCTCTCTTCTCTCCCTCTCCTTCTCTCTCCTAGGGCAACTGACGGTATCAAGGAAGAAGAGATTGTCTCTTCTTCCTCCTCCCTTCTTCTTCTCTCAGTTGGTGGCGCAAAGGAGAGGAGAACCTTCTCCTCTTCTGGTTGTGGCCGGAGCCACCTTGAGGAGGTCGGGAAGTGGCCGGCGGTAAGGAGGAAGGGTGCAAGGGGCTAGTGGCAAGGAAGGTAAATAAAGAGGCCGGCGCTGGGTTTTGGTTGTGGAAGAAGAAGAGTTTTCTTCACTCTTCATTCTCTTCTCCTTCTTCCTCTCTTCCTCCTTTGGGCTGACGTGAGGGAGGTGGCTTTTCTTTGACGGTCGGCGCAAGGAAAGGAGGAGGACTTGGTGGCCGACGCAACTCCATTGCTTGGAGTTAGGGTTCGGCTAGGAGAGAAGAAGGTGTGATTGGTTGGAGGCCTTGGTGATCCGGGTTCTGTTGGTGCAGGAAGCACTATGTCGAACCTTGTTTTGATATTGGCAAAGGATTCAAAGTTAAGTACTATTTGTGATCTAACGAAGTTACTTAAGTGTGCAGAAAGAAGTCCTAGCGAAGGGCTGCTAGGCACCTGGCGAAGGACTGCCAGGAAACAAAGCCCTAGCGAAGGGCTGCTAGGCACCTGGCGAAGGACTGCCAGGAAACAAAGTCTTACCGAAGGACTGCTAGGCACCTAGTGAAGGACTGTTAGGCATCAGAACCCTAAGACCCAGCGAAGGGCTGCTGGGCACCTAGCGAAGGGCTGCTGGGAGTCGAAGACCTAGCGAAGGACTGCTAGGCACCAGGTGAAGGACTACTTGGAACCGAAGCCCTAGCGAAGGACTGCTAGGCACCAGGCGAAGGACGGCTTGGTCACGAAGACCTGACGAAGGACTGCTAGGCACCAAGCGAAGGACTGCTTGGTACTGAAGACCTGGCGAAGGATAGCTAGGCACCTGGCGAAGGACTGCTGGGCAAAAGCCCAACCGGAGGAGCCGGTTGGCAACAGGTAAATTCTTCTGAGAGGAGTAGGTGAGGACGCGTTCCCCGTCGAGGGAACAGAAGACGTCGGTTTGACCTAGAGCTCCATTTTGGAGACCCAAAGTCAGAACCAAGACAGCTACGACTGTAAGAATTACTAATATTTTTGCTTTATCTTGTTTGGTACTAACCCTGGATGCAAGACCGAAGGAACGAGTGTTTGCAGCTCAAAAAGCCTCAAAGGAGTGAGGCAGCAGCTGGGTTGGGCGCCCGGAAGGACCCGGGCACCCTAAGTACAAGCCAAACATGAGTTCAGCAAAAGTACGCTTCGGAAGCATACTGGGCGGGGCGCCCCCATGCTCCCGGGCGCCCCGGATGCTCCGGGCGCCCCGGATGCTCCGGGCGCCCCGGATGCTCCGGGCGCCCCGGATGCTCCGGGCGCCCCGGGCTTAAGCCAACGAAGCGGATAAAGATCATCCAACCGAGAAGCCCGCTGAAAGAGTCAACCAGGGCGCCCCCTGAGTCCCGGGCGCCCCACAGTCAACTCTCAGCCCTATTCGAGTGGGATAAGGGCTGACCGAGAGTTGCTCGGATCGGGTGACATGTGGGGGGGGCCCCCAATGTTCAGGGCGCCCCAGGAGGCTATAAATAGCCCCTCGACCCCAAGGCTTCAGACATCACTTCTTTCAATGCCAATACGCTCTTCTACTCAAGCGCTCTGCTCCGGAAACCTCCCAACTCGAGATACAAGCGCCGACGATGTCCCGCTGCTCCGAAGTACAATCCACACCGGACGTCGGTAACGAAGAGCTGACTTTTTAAGTTTACTGTACTACTATTGTAACATCCTTCTGTAAACTCTTTTTGTGCACATATAGAATTGCCCGCAGTAAACGGTCAACGACCGTGGGCCTTGGAGTAGGAGCCGACCGCGACTCCGAACCAAGTAAAATCTTGGTGTTTGTGCGTTTGGTTTTCGTGTTAATTTTCCGCTGTGCATACTCTCCCTAAATCCGAAACGATTTACGATATTCACCCCCCTCTATCGTAGTCTCTCGATCCAACAGGTTCTCGGTAGCTCGTCACCCACACGATGTCCGGGAGGGAAGGGACATAAGGTAGAAGGCTACGAGGTAAAGGAAGATATAATTTTCTTCCTTGGCTCCTTTGTTTTAGTCTCGTCATTTCATGTGGATGTTAATTAATTATTATTGCTTTGATTATTTGTTAATCATGTTTAATAATTAATTAATTGGACCCCAATAATAAACACAAAAACCGGTGATCCACTCATCGTCTTTTCCGCGGTCGAACGATTAGGCAAATTACAAGGCTCGATCTTTGAGATTGGTCAAGTTGTAATTTGAACCGATCGATACGATGACGAGATGGTCGTTGGGAGACGGGTCTCCATTTGGATTAATTTTTTAATCCGTAGACATGGAGAGGTCTCTCAAGGACGACCAAGTATTCGCTTAGAAAACCCGCCAAGTCATACCCATCATTAGTCAAGTTAAGGGGTTAGACTATGATAAAACTTATGCCCCTATAGTTAGACTTGAGTCAATTAGAATGATGATAGCCTTTGCATCCCATAGAGGATTCAAATTATACCAAATGGATATTAAGTCTGCCTTCTTGAATGGATTTATAAAAGAGGAAGTCTATGTAGGACGACCCCCAGGTTTTGAAAACTTAGACTACCCTAACCATGTATTCAAACTTAGAAAAGCTCTTTATGGTTTAAAATAAGCACCTAGGGCTTAGTATGAAAGACTATCTACTTACCTAATTTCTAAGGGTTTTAACCAATGCCAAATTGACTCAACCATATTTGTTAAGACCTAAGAAAAAGATATTTTATAGCCCAAATTTATGTAGATGATATAATCTTTGGATCAATTAATACTAATTTCTTAAAAGAGTTTATTAAAATTATGAAAAGTGAATTTGAAATGAGTTTAGTAGGTGAACTGACATTCTTTTTAGGACTCCAAATTAAACAAATCAGGGATGAAAATTATGTTCACCAATCAAAATATGCAAAAGAATTGATTAAGAAATTCAAAAGACTTAAGTACCCCTATGGTCACAAATGCTAAAATAGATAATGACCCTGAAGGTAAGCCAGTTAACTTAAAGTATTATAGAAGTGCTATAGGGAGCTTACTTTACCTAACTACTAGTAGACTTGATATCCTTTTTGTAGTAGGTATTTGTGGCAGGTACCAAACCCGTGCTAAGGAGTCCCACTAATTGCAGTTAAAATAATCCTTAGATATATTAAGGGTACTCTAAATGTAGGTATTTGGTACCCTAGGACTTTCAATTTTAAATTATTAAGATTTTCTGACACAGACTATGCAGGTTGTAAACTAGATAGAAAAAGTACAAGTTGGTGCTATCAATTGTTGGGTTAGAGTCTGGTTAGTTGGTGCAGTAGAAAACAACATTGTGTTGCCTTATCTACAACTGAAGCAGAGTATGTTGTCTTAGGGGAATGTATAGCTCAACTCTTATGGATGATGCATACCCTTAAGGATTTTAACCTAGACTATACCCAAAGTAAGGTTTTTATTAATAATATCAGTTCTATAAACCTTACCAAAAACCCAATCCACCATTCTACGACTAAACATATAGAAGTGAAACATCACTTTATTAGGGACCACGTAGCTAGGGGTGAAATTATCCTTCAACATATAGAGTCTAAATCTAACCTAGCAGACATTTTTACTAAACCCCTACCTGAGTCTGAGTTCATTTCATTAAGAAGGTAGCTTGGAATGTGCTTAGTAGAGTAGGACTTCAAATGTTTGATCTTGATTTGATTTTGAACGCCAATTTTTTTAAGATCTAAGTCTGATTCTGATTTTAAAAATGATTTCAAAAACTTTATTTTCAAAATTTATTGCATTTTTTCAATACTGAGTTATACTTTGACTTTAAAACTATCCCTTTCAAAACTAAGATCTTTCTTCAACATGGACTTAGCTTACCCTAGTATGTATGCTCCCATAGATTTAGAAGCCAACATCTCACAAACACATTAGGGTTAACTTGATTGAGATAACCTAGACATGGTTGAGATGCTTAGAACTATTGCCCTAGACTTAAATGCTTCAAAATTAGTGCATCGACAAAAGTTGGGGGCATTATAAATGCAATTCAAATTAATCAAGTTAGGTATTCTGGCAAACTGAGCTGATTTATGAAATACACTTGACTTGACTAACCCAAGTGAAAACTGCTATTTATTATAGTCAGCAAGTAGCTAAAAGGTTAGACAGGTGCCTAAGAGGAATTGACTTTATTTTTTGAATATTTAAAATTATTTTCAAAATTTTTCTTTCATGCTTGGACTCAAAATAAATGTGCCTAGACTTGACTTAAACTTAGTCGAGACTTAGACTTATTGTGTTGCTTGAAATTACTCGCTCTGATACGCTTAGCTATTATTTTTCATTCTTAACCTCATATTACATGCATGATTTTGATATATGGCAAGGGGAGAGAGAAAGAAAAGGAGTTCAAAGAAAAGAGTGATTTTATACCAGTCTTTTCGCTTTTCGAAAATTGAGCTTTTAGTGTAGGATCATTTAGAATCGATAGAGGGGGGTGAATATCGATAACATCTTTTTCGGATACAAAGAGTAATACGCAGCAGAAAAATCAAACAACGCTAACATGTTTTTCTTTTACTTGGTTCGGAGTCTATATCGGCTCCTACTCCAAGGCCCATGGTCCTTGACCGTTTATGTTGGGTAATTCTATATTTCGTAAAAACAATTATAGATTTGAAGTACACAAATACAGAATTTAATATAAACAATTAATTTAAAACAATACCGACGACCGGAGAAGAATTAGAAGATCGGAGCCGCGGGTCGTCGTTGGTGCTTGAGACTTGAGCATGAAGCGTTTGGAGCAGAGTGCTTGAAAGTTTTCGTTGGAAGCAATGTTGTCTGGAAGCAAGGGGGTGAATCCCTATTTATATAGTCTTCTTGGTCGCCTGTGTTGAAGGGGGCGCCTGACACGTGGCCTCTCTGCGAGAATCCTCAACCGCAGACTTGGCCAGCGCTTATCCCTTCAACTGGGTGCCTGGGAAGACTGGGGCGCCTGTATGATCACGGGCGCCTCTTTTGCTGATGTTGAGGCTTTGCTTCGAGACTGTTGGAAAAGACCCTTCTTGGGTGCCTGTAACCATACAGGCGCCTGTATGATCAGGCGCCTGACTCCATTTAGGCGCCTGGGAAGCAGTGAACTCCAGCCTTTGTTCCTACAACCAGGGTTAGTTCCAAAACACAAGTAATGTATAAGTTAAGTCCAGTAAATAGCCTGAGCTGTCTTGGTTCTGATTTTGGGCTTCCAAAATGGAACTCTAGGTCGAACCGACGCCTAGTGTTCCCTCCTATGGGGAACGCGTCCTCACCTACTCCTCTCAGGAGAGTTTACCTTTTTGCTAACCGGCTCCTCCGGTTGGACTTTTGCCCAATCTTCCGAATTAGGTCTTCGTGCCTAGTCCGCGACCAGGACTTATTGCCCAACCCTCGGTCAGGTCTTCGGTGCCCAACCCTCGGCCAGGACTTATTGCCCAATTCCTCAAATTAGAACTTCGTGCCCAGTCCACGACTAGGACTTATTGCTCAACCCTCGGTCAGGACTTAGGCGCCCATCCCTCGGCCAGGACTAATTGCCCAATTTGTGCCTAGTTTACTTAGGACTTTTCCTGCGCACTTAAACAACTTCATTAGATCATGATGTAACCTTAACTTATGAACCCTTTGCCATTATCAAAACTCAGGTTCGATCTAGGTGCTTACGGCACCAACAATTTCCCCATTTTTGATTAATGGCAACCAGGTTCAAAAAGTTAAGTTTAAAACATATAAAGCATATAAGAACATGTTTATTCTAAGAAAACCACTTTTTGAAATACATTTACTAAGCTCCCTTTGAAATAGATATTCTCCCCCTGAAGCTTTCAATGATATGTAGTTTTTCAAAAAAAAACTAATTATACTCGTTTAAAACAAGTTAATGTATTTTTGTGACATCAAGGTCACCAAATTTTGACCAAGTGTATCTTGCAAAACCTTTTTAAAACAACATTTGCACACTTAGAATGATTTTGCACTTAAAAAAAATTGTACTTAGAAAAATTTTCCAATTAGAAAAAATTTTGTGTTTAGAAAAATTTTCCACTTAGAAAAAAATTTTGTATCTAGAAAAATTTTCCACTTAGAAAAATTCGCATTTAGAAAACTTTGCACTTAGAAAAATTTTGCACTTGAGAAAAAAATTTTGTACTTAGAAAAATCTTTCACTTAGAAAAAATTTTGCACTTAGAAAAATTTTCAACTTTAGAAAAATCTTACACTTAGAAGTCATTAGAAAAATGTTGCATTTAGAAAAATTTCTACACTTAGAAAAATTCTGCAACACTTGAAAATCTTTTTTTTTGCACTTAGAAAAATGTTTTGGAAAAAAATTTACACTTGGAAAAATATTTTTGAAACATGTTTTGTACTTTGAAAAATGTTTTGTGCTAAAAAAATATTGTCCACTTGGAAAAGTATTTTTTTAAAAAATGTGTGATTGAATGTTTTAATGCACTTAACTTGAAAAATTGAACTTGGTTTTTCAAAAAAAATTAAGAATAATTCCTTTCTGTTTCTCTCTCCCTTTGCCATATTTCAAAAAAATTGATTAAAAATATAATCGTGAGTTAGAGCCAGTTCAAAAAATCCAAATACATATTGAACCAATTCTAGCGAGTCCAAGCAACAAAAAAAGGATCAAACCAACTAAATTGAACTCGTTCGGGTCTTGTCTAACCTTGTTAGCTACTTACGAACTGTTATATAACAGCAGCTT
>JAGFNQ010003839.1:497642-525108 GCA_024364735.1 Boesenbergia rotunda | reverse complement strand
TGCGTAAAAAACCCTGTTTTTTAAAGGGGGTAAATTTTCAAAAAAATCTAAGTCGGAAAGGAATTTTAAAATTCAAGACTTAAAAAGAACGATTTTTCGAAAGATCTGAAATAATAGTTTTTGAAAAATATTAAAAAAAATTAGAACAGTCCTATTCTACTAAGCACAACCCTAACTACCTTCTTAGTAAGCTAAACTCAGACTCAGGTAAGGGTTTCATAAAGATGTCGACTAAATTAGATTTTGAGTCCACATGCATATGTATGATTTCACCCCTGGCTACGTGATCCCTAACAAAATGATGTTTTACTTCAATGTGTTTGGTTCGGGAGTGGTGAATTAGATTTTTCGTAAGATTTATTGAGCTTATGTTGTCAATGAATACTTTGGTTTGGGCATAGTCTAGCTGGAAATCCTTAAGAGTGTGCATCATCAATAAAAGTTGTGTTACACACTCTCCTAGGGCAACATATTTTGCTTCAGTTGTGGACAATGCTACTTAGTGTTGCTTTCTACTGCACCAACTGACTAGACTGTGTCCTAGTAATTGACAACTTCCACTTGTACTCTTTCTATCTAGTTTACAACCGGCATAGTCAGAGTTAGAGTATCCTGATAATTCAAAATTGGAGGTCCTAGGATACTAAATACCTACATTTAGGGTACCTTTAATGTACATTAGGATTCTTTTTAGTGTTGCTAAGTGAGATTCTTTAACACAGGTTTGGTATCTAGTGCACATTCCTACAGCGAACAAAATGTCAGGTCTACTAGCAGTTAAGTATAATAAACTACCAATCATACTTCTGTAAAGTTTTAGGTCAATTGGTTTACCTTCAGGGTCATTGTCTATTTTGACATTTGTGGTCATGGGAGTATTTAAGTTTTTAGAGTTTTCCATTTTGAACTTCTTGATTAATTCTTTTGCATATTTGGATTGATGAACATAGTTACCATCCCTGGTTTGTTTTATTTGGAGACCTAAGAAAAAGTTTAGCTCACCTACCAAACTCATTTCAAACTCACTCTCCATAATCTTGACAAATTCTTTTAAAAAGTTAGAATTTATTGACCCAAATATTATATCATCTACGTATATTTGAGCTATAAATATGCCTTTTTCTAAGGTTTTAACAAATAAGGTTGAGTCAATTTGGCCTTGGTTAAATCCCTTAGAAGTTAAGTAGGTTGATAGTCTTTCGTACCAGGCTCTAGGTGCTTGTTTTAACCAATAAAGGGCTTTCCTAAGTTTGAACACATACTCAGGATTGTCTAAGTCTTTAAATCCTAGGGGTTGCCCTACGTCTACTTCCTCTTTTATGAACCCATTAAGAAAGACAGACTTGACATCTATTTGGTACAGTTTAAAACCTCTATGGGCTACAAAAGCTAGTAACATCCTAATTGATTCAAGTCTAGCTACGGGGGTATAGGTTTCATCATAATCCAACCCTTCGACTTGACTAAACCCTGTAGCTACTAAGCGGGCTTCGTTTCTCACAATCTCCCCTTGGTCACTCCTAAGTCTTTGAATTTTTGTGTCATTTTGATTTTCTATCATTTTGCACAAATTATTAAATGAGTTAAATGTTTCATCTTTTGTTTTTAAGAACCTAACTCAGGTAAACCTTGAATAATCATCAATAATTACTAAGCAGTACCGATTCTCGCTTAGTGACTTGGCTCCATGTGAATCAAATAGGTCTAGGTACAGGAGCTCAAGCGTGGTTTGGGTTAAGTCTAACTGGGTTAGTTTGTGAGTTGACTTGGTTTGTTTACCTTGTTGACATGAATCATAGATTGTATTGTCAAAGTTTTTAATTTTAGGTATACCTTTAACTAATCCAAGTTGAGTTATTTTTGAAATTAATTTAGTATGGGTGTGACCTAGTCTTCCATGCCAAAGATTGATTTCTTCTAGTTGAGTTAGAAGACATTTAGGTATTACAGGTAGATTGATTATGTAAACATTGTTTTTCCTACAACCCTTAAGTGTTACTTCTGAGTCTTGTATATTCCTAATCAGGCAGTCAGAGTTGGTGAAGGTAACAACATAACCAGTATCACAAAGTTGGCTAATGCTAAGTAAATTAAACTTAAAATTTTCAACCAATAACACCTTTTTAAGAATAAAGTCGGAGTTAAGATCAATGTTACCTGACCCAATTAGTGTGGCGTTGTTGCCAAATGCCACTGAGCCTAGGTTTTTGAATTTGATTTTGGTGAACTTCAATTTATCCCCGATCATGTGTCTGGAGCATCCACTATCCAACATCCACTGGTCCAAATCTTTATGTTCCTACACATAAAGTATGTTTGATTTGGATCTATTTATATAGAGGTAAGGATAGATTGAATTGAATTTCACTACCTAATTTGTCTCATCCACATCTAACGTTATCAAGCATGTTGACCTTATGGGTTTTTTGTGAGACAGATTTTCAGTATGAGTTGAATTAATTTTGAAATTGAATTTGAAAATTATTAGATGAACATGTTAAGTGTAGAATTAATTTTGAAAATGTAGGAAATTTTTAAAAAATGTTGAAGAGTTAATTTTGAAAAATGTAGAAGAGTTAATTTTGAAAAATGTTGAAGAGTAGAATTAATTTTGAAAAATGTTGAAGAGTTAATTTGAAAAATGTAGAATTAATTTTGAAAAATATTGATTGGTTGGGTTGAACTATATTATTAGGTCCTAGACATCTCACCCAATTCTAAGTGACAAAACATGTTTTCTTATCTGTTTTGTGAGATGTATTAATTTTTATCTTTGAATTAATGTTAAATCTAGGATTTAATTAAAACTTGTGTTAGATTCAAATTTATCAAATAGTAATTTAAAAGTGAGTTTCGATAATTGGCTTCCAGGTCTTGGCGAGGCACAGAGGCCTTCTTTGGCCGTAGCCTTATTGGATCAACAACCCTTTCCTAGATAAAGCCTTTTAGCGAAAGTTTATTTTCAAATTCCTTCTTGAGAAATTTTGGTCTAACTAGCTTAGGAGTTGGAGAGGTAGCTTCGGCTAGTTCCACCGGACTAAACAGACCAAATAGGGTACACCTTACCCTACTTGACTTTTTAGAAAGGCTTCCCTAACATACTATCATCTCACCTCCACTTAATACTATGTTGTTCAAGTTTCAAGTAAGTCTTTTGTCCTTAACTAACCATTCCTAAATCTAAGCATAATAATATTGCAAAAATGAAATAAACAAGCAACAAGCAATTATTCAAGAGAAAAAAATCATCTAAGTATAAAAATGGTTTTTATATTAGCTCCCCCTGGACTGAAGCCTCAATAAGGATTAGGCAAGATGTGAATCTTGTCCTTGGGGATCCAATATTGGTTTGGTTCAGCTTGTTTATTCAAATTTAGCTTTGGGACCCATGCTTGGACTCGGGTTCTAGGTTGGTTCAATACGGAATAGTAAGATTGTTGTCGCGAGTTGGTTCGATAGCCTAGTCCGGATCAATTTAGAACTGACTTCTGTTTTCCAAGAATTATGTCAAGATTCTTGGAACCCGAAGTGAGTTTTCAAGGAGGAATTCTCTTCCTCAAGCTTTTGAACTTGAGTCGAGTTTCCTTCTTGAACTGACTCGGTCAAGGAACTCGAGTTGATTTCCTCTTTCAGGAGTTTGACTTCCTGTTGGAGGGTTTCAACCCGGATGTTGGCTTTCGCCAACTTGCGTGACAAATATGAAATGAGATCGTAAAGCTCCGATTCAGGATAACCTCTTACCGTAATCTGTTCGTCCTCCGAGATCGAGAGCTTTCCGGTGCCGATGTCTTCATCCGGTTCTGATTCCATTTTGGAGTCGATGTCTTCCGAGGCGGTCAACGTGACGAGGTTTGAGTGCAGAGCCTCTTCTTCTTCTTCTAAGGATGATTCGTCCCATGTAGCTTGCAGTGCCTTCTTTTTCCGAGCTTTCTTGTTCTCCTTCAGGTTGGGGCACTCTGATCTGAAATGCCCCCTTCTTGTTGCACTCGTAACATGTTACGTTGCTTTTGTTCTTTTGGCTTGTTGAGGGTTCTGCTGGATCTTCCTTCTTCCGATTAGTCTTCTTTTTGTTCGTTTGACTCTTGAGTTCTTTGTAGTAGTCACGAGCCAATCGGACTAGTTTTGGACGATCTACTCCTTCGTCGTCAGACTTCGAATTTGAGTCAGACTCCGGTACTGGTTGTTGTTTCTTCTTCTGAGATCATCCTGGAGTTTTCCCTGCAACAAAAGCTATACTCTTCTCGACCATTGTAGTATTAGTTTGCTCGTGTAATTCTAATTCGAAAAATAACTCATCAAGTTTAATTTCAGAAAGGTTCCTGGAAACCTTGTAGGCATCCACCATAGATGCCCACAGTGTGTTCCTTGGGAACGAGTTCAGAGTATACCTTATTAGGTCACGATTTTCGACCTTATGGCCTATTGTATGCAGCCCGTTCATCAGCTCCTGGATTCTTGCATGGAGTTGTGCTGCTGATTCGCCTTCGTGCATTTTGATGGTGTAGAGTCTGTTGAGTAGCAGATCTCTTTTACTGATCCGCGTATCTGACGTACCTTCATGCTGTTCGATTAGTTTGTTCCATAGCTCCTTTGCACTATTGAAGGGGCCGACGCGGTTCAACTCTTCGTTCGTCAAGCCACATTGTAGTGTTTATGTGGCCTTTGCGTAGGCTTCGATTTTCTTCTTGAGTGGTCCGTCCCACTCTGTGTAGCCTTGCACCTCACCTTGTGCGTTCTTGGGTATCTCCAGTCCAGACTGGATGATAATCCACATGTCCACCTGAGTTTTCAGGTGGACCTCCATCCTACTCTTCCAATAGGAGAAATCTTCTCCTGAGAAGAGTGGTGGTCTGGCGGTGCTGTAGCTGTTAAATACCAAAATTTTAGGGGCTAAATGGAAAAATTCATAATTAGGGACCTAGTTGGAATTTACTAAACTTGTTGGGTTTAATTACAAAAAAAGCCAAAAACCTTATAAACCCTAAAACTTTTCTTTTGAAACTGTTTTTCCCCTGATTTCCCTTCGTCTCTGCCGACGCCGCACGAGCGGTTTCACCCCGATGCCGAAACCACGCCGGTTCCCTCGCGCGCCCCTGCCACCTCTCCGACTTCTTCTCCTTTCCTTCTCCTTCTTCTTCTGTCTTCTCCGGCGCAAGAACAAGGCGTCATATGCCCGTGCGCCGCTGACTCGCGTGGAGCCCTAGCCGTCCCCTCTCCCTCGCGACAGCCACCGCCGAACCCTAGCCCTAGGCGACGCCGAGCCTTACGCCGTCGCTTTTCCGGCGAACCAGTCTGTCGACAAGGCATCTTCGACGACGACGATCCATCTCTAGGGGGATATCTTCAAGCCTTGTATTTCTTCTAAGGTTGGTGAATAATATTGGGGTGTTTGTAGTTAGGTTTGCTTTAATTGGGTTCTGTGGTTAGGTTTGACCTTCCAAGATGTTACTGATCTCCATTACAGGAACTGGAGGGTTTATCGCATCCCATCTAGGCATTTGAAGAATGAAGGTTACTTGGATACTATCCTTGGGTGAGTTTTGTTTTTAATCTGTGAGCATATTGTGTTTGATTTGTGGCGTTGAAATGGAGAACCTGCGATTTCTGTCGTGGGCTACCTATTTGGTTTTGGTTTGGGATCGAACTGGAATTTTAGATGTTTTAGACTTTAGTTGGTTTCTGTGAGTTCCTATCATGCTATTAGATTGGATAGATGTTTAACAACTAAGTAGTTGATTTTGCTATTAGGTGGCTAATTATGTGAGTTTTAAATTGGACAATCTGTGTAAATGAAAAAGTAGCACTTAGTGGCTTAAACTACAAGGAGCAAGTTCTTTTATGTTTGCCAAAAATAGAAGAGTTAGGTGTTTAGATTTCGATTTGATCAACTGGATATAGTAATAAAGATTTATTCTAAATTATTATTTAATCACAGTTTAGCTAATGATATAATTTTTATTAATAGCTAAACTATCTTTAATACAGGACCTTGACTTTGGACTCGCACGGTTGATCGTGGGAGGTTCTATTCGTATACGCTCTACAATTATAAGGCGGGTATTTCTCCTTTGTACTCGAGTAGTTTCGTTTACCTTAAAGCATGACTATATTATGTCTGATAGGTTGCTTGACCTTGTTCTTTGTCGTTATTTAAAACATCGCCGTTGAGACTTATTCTTCGTTGATTTTGAGTATTCCAAATTTGTATCCGTACAGTCCTCTGTTGGTTTTCTATTCTGTAAAGTACCGCTTGTACGCGAGTACTTAGAAGTCCATTAAACACAGATAGGTTTATTTGACATTAGAAATATCCTACCTAGTAGTGTAGGCGCATAACCGTTGGTTTTCGATTTCCGGTTGGTTGTATCGATGCATGTTTTACTCGTTGGATTTTATTGCATCGTTGTTTCTTCGGTTGTTCGTGCATCGTATAGCATGCACCATACTTGCACGTTGCATACTAACGACTGTTGGCTTACATTTGGTTAAGCCGTTGTTAGTCATATTGTTGCTCGATTCATTCAACCACTTGTTGTCGTGGTAGTTATTAGAGTACGAGCACCTGTCCTGTTATGCCAAACAGTGACACCCTCACCGTTGTTTTTAGAGGGATGAGCTGTTGGTGGCTCACCCTCACCGTTGTTTTTAGAGGGATATTGCAGCTGTATAGCTCCCCCTATATATAGGGGTTGGAGTGTAGACTCCCCAGCATCCTGTCCACTCAACCACGTCTTATGTGGTATTTTTGTTGTTGGAGTGGTACAGTTGTCACAGCCCTACCCACTTGGTCACACAGATGGGATGTGTTGATGGCTTGACTGGCGTCAGGGGTGACACATGTCATTGCATCATGTGCATACGTATTTCTTTTATGCATTTGCTTGTGTTTGATGCATTTTTATGAGCTATGGTTGTTGCATTTGATTGACATGCATGTATTTCTTGGTTCTATTGTTATATTCTATTTTATGTCAGTTGTTATTCGGTTTTATATCTCGTTGTTTTATATATGTTATGCATGTTTAGGAAATCTTATATTTCTTATGGACTGTACCCTTTTAGTTCTCTACTTATTTTACCTTTTGCTATGTCATGCTTATTTGTCTACTCATATACCCGCAGAGTCCGCCCGGACTCACCACCCCTGCTTTCCTTTCTGTTGTTTCAGATAGCAGGTAGACGTATTTCTTGGAGCCAGGAGATGATCCAGTTGCCAGCCCCCAGTCCCTCGGTTCCACCGTGTCGGTCATTTTGGTTTGATTTAGTATTTGATTTATTTCGCAGTTATTTTTATTTGTCAGGTATTAGTTTGATTTTGTCGTATTCACTGGTATGTAGACTTTCTTTATGTTATTGATGGCTGAGCCATCCATTTATTTCGTTCCAATATAAACTGTGTGAGAGTGCCTTTTATTTATATATTATGATGCCAGCCG
Source organism: Boesenbergia rotunda (assembly GCA_024364735.1). Classification (NCBI taxonomy): domain Eukaryota; kingdom Viridiplantae; phylum Streptophyta; class Magnoliopsida; order Zingiberales; family Zingiberaceae; genus Boesenbergia; species Boesenbergia rotunda. The sequence goes on along the minus strand of JAGFNQ010003839.1, from coordinate 517,672 downwards.
CTTGTGGCTGAGCTTTATTGGTGAGATGTCATGTATAATTGCCCCATATTGTCCGCCGTACAGGGGAGATGTTGTCCGATTTTCGAGCAAGCATGTACCTCTGGGGTCTTGACAATTTTTGGTATCAGAGCCAGGTTTTGCGATATTTTGGTGTCTGTGAGTTGATGAAGTTGTTTTTCGAGGTCTATCAGTATCTTACGGATTTGGTTTTATTTTCGCGGAGTCATTTTCTTGACATAATTCGGTATAGTAGTATTTTTGGGACTTGGCGGCAACGGACTTCTCCAGGCGACAAGTAAGTAAATTGGTTAGATATATCTTTCATAATTATCCTATCCGTTGTATACCGTACATTATTATTGGTTATATAGACACATGTTAGCTTAGTTGAATAGCGAACTATTACTTATAAGTTAAAATTGTTGGGTATTGTAGCAATTTTAACTTTTTGTTGAATTTATTTCCTTTTGAGTTGACGCACTCAGTGGTAGAATGAAGCTTGCTTATAGTTTTATTTTTGATTTCTAGGATGGTAACATCTATCATTCTCTTAATTGTTGGATAGGCGAGGGTTAGTTTACATGTCTAACCTTAACCTATGAGGGATTTTGCCTCATAGATCGGTCGTACAGGATTAGATGATTTTGATAGCACTTTGGGATATACGACCCGAGGTACGAAGGGAATAGGACGGAGAGATGTTTGGTGATTGTGTCTCTTTACCAATATATGTGTGGATATGATAGTATCTCAGGATGGGCCGAGTTATTGAGAAGTTAACTATGTGAGCAGATGAAAGGTTTGTGGGCAAAAAAAAAATCCCATAAAATAAACCTCCTTGGTTGGTACGATAGAGATGACATGATGATCTATTGTAGACAATTTTATCATTGATCAGGAAGAAATTAACCTTGATTAATGTTTGAGGGTGCATTGGAACTAATGGTTATTATTAAAGTGGATTTCTATGATGTGTTGATTTTGGACAGTCTATTGGTGGATATTTTGAATTTGTTGGCAGTGGATCGTGAGAGATAGATGACATTCTGTTGGTGCAGAAAGCACCACAGTCAAACCTGTGTTTTGATAATGATAACAGGGTTTAAAAGTTAAGTCTTACTTGATATCTAACATGTAACTTGAGTGTGCAGAGTAAAAAGCCCTAGCGAAGGACTGCTAGGCACTGGCGAAGGAATGCCAGGGTACAAAGCCCTAGCGAAGGACTGCTAGGCACTGGCAAAGGAATGCCAGAGTAAAAAGCCCTAGCGAAGGACTGCTAGGCGCCAGGCGAAGGATAGCCTGGGACTGAAGCCCTAGCGAAGGAATGCTAGGCACCGGGCGAAGGACAGCTCGGTATCCAAGACCAGGCAAAGGACCGCCAGGAAAAAGTCCAACCAAAGGAGCGGTTGGCATCAGGTATATTCTCCCGAGAGGAGTAGGTGAGGACGCGTTCCCCGTCGAGGGAACAGTAGGCGTCGGTTCGACCTAGGGCTCCATTTTGGAGGCCCAAAGTCAGAACCAAGACAGCTAAGGCTGTATAAACTAATATTTTATTGTTTTATTGTGTTTTGGACTAACCCTGGATGCAGGACCGAAGGAACGAGTGTCTGCAGCTCAGAGAGCCTCAAAGGAACGAGGCAACAGCTGACCAGGGTGCCCGGAGTGTCCCGGGCGCCCCCAAGGTGAACACAAAACACAAGAAGGCAAAGCAAGCTTCGACAGTTCAACTCCCGGGCGCCCCCGTGCTCCCGGGCACCCCCGCTGCTCCCGGGCGCCCCCAACAGCAAAGCATCGAAGCTCAACCAAGCGAAGCCAAGGGATAAAGTTTTGACCCGGTCAAGCCGGGCGCCCCCAGCGCTCTGGGCGCCGCAGTCAAGGTCTGATCCCGAATTTGAAGGGATAGAAGCTGACCGAGACCGAGGCGGATCGTGTGACACGTGGGGGGGGGGGGGCGCCCCCAGGCCCTATATAAAGGGCCCTCGACCCCAGGCTTCAGAACAACCTTCGATCAACGCTTCTACGCTCTTCTGCTCTCGCGCCTCACTCCGGAAACCTCCCAACTCGAGCCGACGATGTCCCGCTGCTCCGAAAAAGACAACCTACATCGGACGTCGGTAAAAGAAGAGCCTCCTTTTAATTGATAAGTTTACTATACTGCATTTGTAAATCAATCTTTGTAAACTATAATTGCGCCTTATATAGAATTGCCCAAAGTAAACGGTCAACGACCGTGGGCCTTGGAGTAGGAGTCGACCTAGGCTCCGAACCAAGTAAAACCTCCTGTGTTTGCGTTGTGTGTTTTAATTTCCGCTGCAATTTCTCTTTCCATAAATCCGAACGATTTCCGATATTCACCCCCCCTCTATCGGTTCTCTCGATCCATCAAGTGGTATCAGAGCGGGGAAGTTCAAACTTGGTGCAACCACCAGTTTGAAAATTTTTCAGATTTTTATTTTCTTTTTCTCATTCGAATTTGTTGGTGCAATTTGCACTAATAGTTAAACCTGAGTTTTGATGAATGACAAATAGGTTAAAGTTAGACTTGCTTTTGGTTATGACCTCTTTACTAAGTGTGCAGGGTTGAAAGACTTAGGACCTGACACCAGGCTGAAGTCCAGGGTGGTTGAGTCCTGGCGGGAAGTCCAGGGTGCTTGAGTCCTGGCGAGAAGTCCAGTTGGGTTCACGGGGCCTGACAACTGGCTGAAGCCCAAGTTGGTTGAAACTTGGCAAAAAGACCAGGGTGGTTGAGCCCTGGCAGGAAGACCTGGTGGGTTAAGAAGTTGAGTAGAGCTGCACGAGGTAAGTGAGGTAAGTCACTGGAGGAGCAAACCAGTGAGGATGGGTCCTATTTTAGGACTGTAGGCGCGGTCCAACTTAGGCCCATTTTGGTGACCTCGGTTGAGTCCTAGTTAGATCCTTATCCAGGTTTGGACGGGGTCTAATTAACTCTAAATGCATTAACTCTATTTTACAGAATTTATTTAATTAGATTCTAGATGCATTAACTCTATTTTACAGAATTTATTTAATTAGATTTTGTAGTTGAATTTTATAAAATTATTCCTTATCTAAAGCCTTGGTGGAGGATAAATTATCATTTAAATTATTCGTATTTCCTTCTTTTTAGAGAATAAAATTATTCCTACTAATGCTTAAAATTCTCACGTGAAGCTTAGCTGGAAGGATAAAATCTCCTTTTAAATTATTAATAAAATTGTAAGAGGATAAAACCTCTCGGTTAACTTTTCAATATTCTGTATTTATATTTTATTTAAATTATTTTCTTAATTGAAACAAAGGATAGAAACATTATCTTTTTTTTAATTATTTCATCTTGTTGATGGATAAAATTTGAGCTGAGAAGATCATGCATCGAGGCACTATAAATAGAAGCAAGCAAGCCCTCTAACAGATAAGAAAATTTGATTCTGGTTCAAGCTTTGGCGCTCTCTTGCTTCCACGCTCCTCTGCTGCGGTTTGTGCTTTGACTCGACGCTGTGCGACCGCTGCTGGAAGATCGCTCCCAACACCCAAGCTGCTTCAGATAAATCTAAGTGTTGGGTAACGAATTTTTCATTCTGTCTACATTTAAATTATTTAAGGGGGAAGTGTAGGGCTGTTACACTTCCGCCCAATTTTGTATACGAATAACTCTATCGGGAGTTTGTCGATAGAGGTTTTTAGTGGATTGCCCACAGGAAAGGTTCAAGGAACCTGGGCCTTTGAGTAGGAGTCGGCGAAGGCTCCGAACGAAGTAAAACTCCTCGTGTAATTTTTTATTATTTTTCGCTTTCGCATTTCGGTTTAATTTTTCCACTGCGCACGTTATCAAAAGCATCGTACAATTTTTTATCGACTCTGATTTTATAACGAAGATTTTAAAAGTCACGTGATTCACCCCCCCCTCTCACGTGCATCGGTCCTACAAGTGATATCAGAGCCAAGTTCGCTCTGTATCGGTGCAACCACCATAAGAGCCGTGGGAAATCCAATTCTTTTTCGTTTGTTTTTGTGTTTTCGCTGCACGATCTAAATTAGGTATTGTTGCCTAAATTTAGATATTTTCTATCGATTTTACTCGAATTTGGGCAACACCATTTCGAGTCATTTTTTGTTCCTTTCTTCTCCTTTTCCTACCACACTACTAATCCAAGACCTAGTCTTGGAACAAGTGTTTTTGTTGTTGTCTATTTCAGATGGCTCAAGGTGAAGGATATGGTACTGCCCGTCCTCCGCTCTTCAATGGGGAAGACTTCCCTTACTGGAAACGAAGAATGGAGGTGTACCTAAAGACTGATATGGATCAATGGTTCGCGGTGCAATCTGGCTACGAACCACCAATGGACGAGGGAAACAATGCATTACTGAAGCATGACAGATGGAACCTAGAAATGAAGAAAAGGGCTCAGATTGAGTTCAAAGCACAGAACACACTCCAATGCGGACTAACCAAAGAGGAATTGAACCGTATCGGCCCAACTGAATCTGCCAAAGAACTTTGGGACAAACTGATTGAACTGCATGAAGGCACCTCAGATGCGAAGGTAACAAAAAGAGATTTGTTATTGAATAAATTATTTAACATAAAAATGCAGGAAGGTGAGTCTGCAAGCCAACTCCACGCCCGGATCAAGGACATACTAAATGGACTCCACCTCATTGGGCACAAACAAGAAAATAGAGATATTATAAGGTATGCACTAAATGTCTTTCCTAGAAACTCTTTATGGGCATCCATCATAGATGCTTATAAAATTTCTAGGAATCTTTCCAAAATAAATTTAGATGAACTATTCTGTGAATTAGAACTGCACGAACAAATTAACGCCAAGGCCGAGAAAGGATTTGCTTTGTTTGCAGGTTCTTCAAAAGAAGTCAAGTCGAAGAAGAAAATTCAAGAATCAGAAGAAGAGTTAGACTCAGACTCAGATGACGAGGAACAAATGGTTAACTTAGTAAGAAAAGTCCTCGCCAAAAAGAAAAGCAAATTCTCGAAAAGAGATTTCCAAAAGATAATGAAGCCAACCAGTTATGGAGACAAAAGCAAAATAACCTGCTTCGGTTGCAACAGAAAAGGACACTTCAAACATGAATGTCCCTACAAAACGGAGGACCAATCAAAGAAAAGCAAGAAGAAGAAGGCTCTTCAAGCCACCTGGGACGAGAGTTCGGATGACTCTGACTATGAACCACCAAAGAAGACAAGCTACCTCGCGCTAATGGCAACTGGACCCGGGTCAGACTCGGAGCACGACGAAGATTCCGAATACGAGTCGAGTCAAGAGATCGGACTCTTTTCGGACGACTCGACTAAGATATATTTAGATTCAGTTAATGAATTTTTTTTAAAGATTATTTCCATTTTAAATAAAAAATTACTTGCATCTGAATCTAGGAATGACCAGCTCCTTAAGGAAAATCAAGACCTTAAGGAGCAATTAATTAATACCAGAACATTAACTGAACAAACTCAAAATCAAAAGACAATTGAGCTTGAAACTGAAAACTCCACCCTAAAGGGCGAAGTCCTAAAACTTAAGGATCTACTAGCAACTTTCACAACCCGATCCAAGAACCTTGACCTCATTCTTGGATCACAAAAGGGCATGTACAATAAATCTGGGATAGGATATAAATCAGGATCAGCCCAAAGATCCTTTATCTCCTTTATCCACCCCCGCAAAAATCAACGAAAAGCGTGGGTTCCGAAAGCTTACCTAACAAAGCAAGTAGGGCAGAACTAATACTATGTCCCCAAAAAAGACATTCATTACATTGACCCTAAACACCCTACCTACAATTTAGGGGGAGGCTCCAAATTAGTTGGCACCTCAAAGTCACCCTTTACCCGTCTGGGTACCTAGGACTAGTTTCAAAAGTTAGTCTGACACTTGACCTACTCAGTACCAGGGTAGGGCGAGCTGATAGTACGTTAAGGAAGCTGATCTAAGGAGTCAGGTAGGGGAAGACGTCCTCTATTTGGTCTTCTTAGCCCAGTGGAACTAGCCGAAGCTACCTCGCCACATCCTAGACTAGTTAGACCAAGGAGTTTCAATAAGTAGGTTAAAAGTACAACTTCCTTAAGCGGTTTTGCCTAGAAAGTGGTTGTTGATCCAATAAGGCTTCGGCCAAAGAAGACCTCTGTGCCTCGCCACGGCCTGGAAACCAATTATGGAAGTATACTTTTAAACTGCTTCTTGTCAAACCTGAATCTAACAAAAGGTCAGATTAACTTTTATAAATCAAACTCAAACTTATCTCACACAAATCATAGGATCCCTTTGATTGACAACTTAGATCAAGTGAGATGAATAAGAACAACCTAATTCAAAATTCAAATTCAAAATTCAAAAATTAATAAAATTCAAATTCAAAATTCAAAATTAATAAAATTCAAATTCAAAAATTCATAAAATTAAAATTTAAAATTCAAAAATCAAAATTAATAAAATTCAAATTAATTCAAAATTCAAATTCAAAAATGAATAAAATTCAAATTTAAAATTCAAAAAAAAAATCAAAATTCAAATTCATAAAATTAAAATTCAAAATTCAAATTCAAAAATTAATAAAATTCAAATTCAAAAATTCATAAAATTAAAATTCAAAATTCAAAAATCAAAATTAATAAAATTCAAATTAATTCAAAATTCAAATTCAAAAATTAATAAAATTCAAATTTAAAATTCAAAAAAAAATTCAAAATTCAAATTCAAAAATTCATAAAATTAAAATTCAAAATTCAAAAATCAAAATTAATAAAATTCAAATTCAAAAATTCATAAAATTCAAATTCAAAATTTAAAAATTAACAAAATTCAAAATTCAAATTAACATTTCAAAATTCAAATTAACAAAATCAAATTTCAAAATTCAAATTAACAAAATCAAATTTCAAAATTCAAATTAACGAATTCAAAATTCAAATTAACTAAAATCAAAATTTAAAATTCAAATTAGCAAGATTCAGATTAACAAATTCAAAATTCAAAATTGAAAATTCAAATTAACAAATTCAAATTTAAAATTTAAATTCTTAAATTTTTGAAATTTCTTAATGTTTCTCGAAATTCAAAACTCTTAAGTTTTTTTTTTAAATTCACATTTTTCAAAGCTGTTCAAAATTTAAATTTTCAAATTCGTTAAGTTCTTTTTAAGTTGTTAAAATTTCAAAATTTTAAATTCCTTAACTTTTTTAAAATTTCAAGTTTTCAAATTTCTTAAGGTTTTTTAAAATTCAAATTCTCCTAAGCCTTTTAAACTCAAATTTTTAAACTTCTTAGTTTTTTTTGGGGTTCAAATTTCTTAAGTTTCTTTAAATCATTCCTTGAACTCATTCGAAACTTAAACTAAATTCTAAAAATTTCCTACTTAACTATAGGAAAACTAAGGTAATTGGCCTAGGTACCACTAAACTTGAGTCTGATTGTATAATTAAAACTGTCTTACTTGTTGAAAACTTTCACTTCAATTTACTAAGTATCAGCCAATTGTGTGACACTGGTTATAAGGTTAGGTTCTTGTCCAATGAATGTCTGATCAAACACACTGACAACCCAAACATCACACTTAGAGGACATAGGCACAACAATATTTATGAATCTAAGGCTAACCTAGCTGATATATTTACTAAACCACTTCCTGAATTCGAATTTAGCAATTTAAGAAGGTTAATAAGAATGTGTGTTGTAGACTAGGATTGACCTAATCACTTTTACTCAACTCACAAATTCTGTTTGACACATAGCTTGAGTTAGAGTTAATTTTTGTACTTGCATTTTTTGTACTCTCTAAAATGTGTATTTTTTGAACTTGATTTTCAAAATTGACTTTGATTTTCACACTTAATTTTTAAAAAATTAACTTTGATTTCAAACTTGACTTTCGAGACTGGTGGACTTAGCCTAAGTTTGACCCCTAGAGATGCATGTTCCTATAGATGTAGAGGCCGCATCTCACAAAGCACATTAGGTATAACATGTTTGTGTATGCTAAAACTTAGAACGGGGTGAGATGCATAGGGTATTGCCTGGACTTCAGAATGCTTAAACCTGTGCATCGTAGCAAGTCTGGGCGTTAAATACCAACTTCATATTGATCAAGTCAAGTAGTCTTTCTGTAAAGCTAAGCTAGACACTAGTACTTGACTTGACTAACCTAGTGAAAACTACTATCCTATAGATAGTTAGCTAGTAACTACGGTTAGATATTCAAAATGGGCTAGACTTTCTTACTTGGTTCAGGGGGAGCTTGAGTTATATTTTGTATTCTAACTCTCAAAAATGTTTAGTGAAAACTGTTTTAGAAAATATCTTCTTTAATTGAACAAGGATTTAAAAAAAAAATATCTTGTAATTTTTTTCTCAAATTAATCCTGAAAATATTCTAAATGATCCTTTGAAAAGAAAATTTTGGAAAATCTTCTCTTTTTCATTAATTTGCTTTGAGATATTCTTTATTTTGGAAAAGATTAAGATTTTGAAGGTAGCCTTTTTAATTTTTGAAAATGGTGTTCGAAAAGTCATTTCTAAATTTACACCTAGTCATGTCCTTTAACATTTATGCTCTCAGATTGTTTGTGTTAAATTAAGAATTTGACTTACCCCTCTGAATCAGTTCAGAAACTTAGTATGCTTGTTAAGCATTTTTTCTTCCCCAAATACTTAAAGTACTTTTTACTTGGCTGGCATATTACTTGATTGCTTGTTTTATTTCTGATGCTTGCACACTTATTATTTCTTTGTTTTGATGAATGCCAAAGGGGGAGGGTTTAAGGGTTGAGTTAGAAAATTAAAAATTTCTGATCTTAGAGCATGTCATTTGCATATTATTCTTGGACTCATTGTTTTATCTGGTATTTTCTAACTTTAACCCAGGTTGTCATTGCATCAAAAAGGGGGAGATTGTTGGTGCAATTTGCACTAATAGTTAAACCTAAGTTTTGATGAATGACAAATAGGTTAAAGTTAGACTTGCTTTTGGTTATGACCTCTTTACTAAGTGTGCAGGGTTGAAAGACTTAGGACCTGACACCAGGCTGAAGTCCAGGGTGGTTGAGTCCTGGCGGGAAGTCCAGGGTGGTTGAGTCCTGGCGGGAAGTCCAGTTGGGTTCACGGGGCCTGACAACTGGCTGAAGCCCAAGTTGGTTGAAACTTGGCAAAAAGACCAGGGTGGTTGAGCCCTGGCAGGAAGACCTGGTGGGTTAAGAAGTTGAGTAGAGCTACACGAGGTAAGTGAGGTAAGTCACTGGAGGAGCGAACCAGTGAGGATGGGTCCTATTTTAGGACTGTAGGCACGGTCCAACTTAGGCCCATTTTGGTGACCTCGGTTGAGTCCTAGTTAGATCCTTATCCAGGTTTGGACGGGGTCTAATTAACTCTAAATGCATTAACTCTATTTTACAGAATTTATTTAATTAGATTCTAAATGCATTAATTCTATTTTACAGAATTTATTTAATTAGATTCTAAATGCATTAACTCTATTTTACAGAATTTATTTAATTAGATTTTGTAGTTGAATTTTATAAAATTATTCCTTATCTAAAGCCTTGGTGGAGGATAAATTATCATTTAAATTATTCGTATTTCCTTCTTTTTAGAGAATAAAATTATTCCTACTAATGCTTAAAATTCTCACGTGAAGCTTAGCTGGAAGGATAAAATCTCCTTTTAAATTATTAATAAAATTGTAAGAGGATAAAACCTCTCGGTTAACTTTTCAATATTCTGTATTTATATTTTATTTAAATTATTTTCTTAATTGAAGCAAAGGATAGAAACATTATCTTTTTTTTTAATTATTTCATCTTGTTGATGGATAAAATTTGAGCTGAGAAGATCATGCATCGAGGCACTATAAATAGAAGCAAGCAAGCCCTCTAACAGATAAGAAAATTTGATTCTGGTTCAAGCTTTGGCGCTCTCTTGCTTCCACGCTCCTCTGCTGCGGTTTGTGCTTTGACTCGACGCTGTGCGACCGCTGCTGGAAGATCGCTCCCAACACCCAAGCTGCTTCAGATAAATCTAAGCGTTGGGTAACGAATTTTTCATTCTGTCTGCATTTAAATTATTTAAGGGGGAAGTGTAGGGCTGTTACACTTCCGCCCAATCTTGTATACGAATCACTCTATCGGGAGTTTGTCGATAGAGATTTTTAGTGGATTGCCCACAGGAAAGGTTCAAGGAACCTGGGCCTTCGAGTAGGAGTTGGCGAAGGCTCCGAACGAAGTAAAACTCCTCGTGTAATTTTTTATTATTTTTCGCTTTCACATTTCGGTTTAATTTTTCCGCTGCGCACGTTATCAAAAGCATCGTACAATTTTTTATCGACTCTGATTTTATAACGAAGATTTTAAAAGTCACGTGATTCACCCCCCCTCTCACGTGCATCGGTCCTACAGAATTTTCTTTAAATATTTCGTTCGAATTTTTTTTCGTTAATCGAGGTTGGTGCAACACCCCTCGTTATTTCATTTTATTCATCCCACACTATTAATCCAAGACCTAGTCTTGGGAAATTTTTTTTGTTAGTTTTCTTATTTTTCAGATTAAATGGCCATGCAAGAAGGATTTAGCACCGCTAGACCTCCACTTTTCAGTGGAGAAGACTTTTCCTACTGGAAAAGTCGAATGGAGGTCCACCTAAAAACTCAGGTGGACATGTGGATTATCATCCAGTCCGGACTGGAGATCCCCAAAAACGCCGAAGGAGTACCGCAGACCTACTCAGAATGGGACAACGCCCTGAAGCGCAAAATTGAAGCCGATGCAAAGGCGACCCAGACTCTTCAATGTGGTTTAACAAAAGAAGAGCTGAACCGAGTGGGCCCCTTCAACAGTGCCAAGGAGCTGTGGGCAAAGTTGATCGAGCTGCACGAAGGAACATCAGACACCAGGATCAGTAAGAGGGATCTGCTCCTGAACAAATTGTATACCATCAAGATGGCCGACAATGAAACAACAGCCCAACTCCACGCACGAATCCAAGAATTGATGAACGGTCTTCACACTATAGGTCACAAGGTCGAAAACCGTGACCTAATAAGGTATGCCCTAAATGCTTTCCCTAGAAATACCTTGTGGGCATCTATGGTAGATGCATACAAGGTTTCAAGGGATCTCTCTAAAACTAAATTAGATGAATTGTTTTCTGAGTTAGAACTTCACGAACAGACTAACTGCAATATGGCCGAGAAAGGTATTGCCTTTGTTGCAGGAAAAACTGGAAGATCAACAAAGAAGAAGCCACAACCTGAACCCGAGTCTAACTCAGACTCAGACGCTGAAGACGAAGAAGGAGATCGATCTGAGCTGGTCCGACTGGCCCGAAGCTACTATAAAAAATTGAAGAACCAAGCCAACAAACGGAAAACAAGCCGAAGAAAGGATGAACCAGCTGAACTCGCGAGTGACAAAAACAAGCCCAACGTAACCTGCTACGAGTGCAAGAAGAAGGGCCACTACAAGACGGAGTGTCCAAACCTGAAGGAGACCAAAAAGACAAGAAAAAAGAAAGCACTACAAGCAACCTGGGACGAATCTTCCTCAGAAGAAGAAGAAGAAGCACCCCAGTCCAACCTTCTAGCCCTGACCGCCTCAGAAGAAGTCGGGACCGAGTCAGAGTCAGAGCAGGACGACGGCAGACTAACCTTTTCAGAAAACGGCGAGATCAAGGTAAGTGGTTTCAATAGAAGTCAATTAAATGATCTTATCTCTTATCTTTCTCGAGATTTGGCGAAAGCCAAACTCCGAGTCGAATCCCTCCGACAGGAAGTAAAACTCCTGAAAGAGGGAGCTGACTCTAAGTCCTTAACCGAGAAAGTTCAAGAAGGAACTCCTACTCAAGTTGAAAAACTTGAGAAAGAGAACTCCTCCCTAAAAACTCAGGTTAAGGATCTTAAAGCGGCCTTAGAACGATTCACTTCTGGTTCCAAGGGTCTTGACATGATTCTTGGAAAACAGAAGTCCGTTCTAAATCGATCCGAACTTGGCTATAGAACCAAATCCCGGCAAAGATCTTATTTTGCTGTACTGAATCAGTCCAGAGGTAAAGTTCAGGCATGGGTACCTAAACTGTACCTGAACAAACCAATTGGATCAAATCAGGATTGGATCCCCAAGGACAAGATTCACATCTTGCCTAATCATTACCGTGGCTATAGTCCAGGGGGAGCCAAATTGAAAACTATATTTATTAAATAGAATTTAATTCTTGCAAATTGCCTGATTGATTGTTTATTTAAATTTCTGCAATTTACCATGCTTAGACCTAGGTTAGTATAAGGACTGAACAAACTTAACTGAAACTTGAAAATATAGTATTGGGTGGAGGTGAGATGATAGTACGTTAGGGAAACCAATTCTAATAAGATCAAGTTCACTTGGTCTCTTTAGACTGGTGAAACTAGCCGAAGCTACCGATCCAAAATCCAAACTAGTTAGACCAGAACTTTTTCAAAGATTAATTTTGAAAATGAAATTTCATTAAACGGCTTTGTCAAGGAAAGAGTTGATGATCCAATAAGGCTACGGCCAAAGAAGGCTTAGTACCTCGCCAAGACCTGGAAGTCAATTTTTGAATTTCAATTTCAAATTACCTTTTGTTAAATTCAAATCTAACACAATTTTCAGTTAAGTATAGATTCAAACATTTTCTCTCAAAATAAACCTAACGGTTTTCAAAAATTAAGTTAAGGCTTTCAAAATAAATAATAATTTTTCAAAAATAACTTTACTTATCAAAATCTGTCTCACAAAACCTATAAGGCTAACGTGATTGAAAACCCTAGATTGGGTGAGACAGTAAAAATAAACTCAATTATAATTACTTTAATACATATATTATAGTCAACTTAGTCAAACCATGGTCAACATAGTCAAATCATGGTCAAAGCAGTCAAACCGTGGTCAAACCATGGTCAAACCAATTAAACCATGGTCAAACGATGACAAGACACAAAACTTGTCTCTTCGCTACAGTTCCGGGCGCCCGTGACTCCTCGGGCGCCCCACCCCACCCTTTCTTTCTCCCTAGGCAAAAAGCAGCCTCTGCCTTTGACCAGGGCGCCCGCGTGGTTCCGGGCGCCCCCATCGCTCTCAATGCAGCAAAAGCTGCAAAAGCAGCCTGATGAGGGCGCCCGGGCCATCCCGGGCGCCCCAACCAGTCAATGACACACCCTCTCGCAATAACCACTGACCAGGGCGCCCGGAAGCTCCCGGGCGCCCCCGTTGATCTGCCTATATAAGGCACCCGAATCTCCTTCTCCTCCCACACCAAAAATCAACTTCCTTCTTCACTTCTTTCCCTCCAAGGAGATCTTGCAAGCCCTCATCCTCAACCATGCCTCCCCGTGCTGCCCGGTATAATTTTATTGCTATTAAGTTAATTTTTTTGCAATTCCTTCAAACTTTCTTTAAATGCATAATTTCTTCTCTTAGAAGACGTCGACCAAACCCGGCCAACCCCGGTGCCGAACCAAGTCCTGACCCTAGGTTCCCTACCCTAGAGTTATGTAATAAGTTTGCATAAACCATTTACAAGCCTATTAAAACAAGCTATCTTAATAGGCACTTCTTTACCCAATCATGCCCCGTAGCCATGAATATTATCAACTTCTATCAATTAGATAATCTTGTCTTCTGCACTCATACCATTAATGAATCCTTATGTGCAGAGTTCTACAACAACATAATTCGACAAGATAATCTCATGTTTCACACTACTGTCCAAGGGATACCTCTGTCTATCACCCCTACTTTGCTGAACCGATTCCTTGGACTGCGACCCTCCCAGTCCACATTTTGCTGCTATCCTCCTAGGAACCCTCCATTTGATCCTCCCTATTCTCACATCACCTTAGACACTATCCACTCCTACTTCTATAGGGAAGCTAGACTCCCCCCAAATAGACGATTCCAAGCCGTTGACCTTCAGGCACAGGACTATGCCCTATACAGAGTCCTGGTCCGCTGTATCTTACCACTTTCGATTAGGGATCTCGGGACTATGCGACCCTTTCATGCCTTCCTCTTATATGCCCTCGTCTATTACCTTGACATTGACATTGGACTACACATGTTTCACACTATTCTACATGCGTCCAGTGTTACGACCCAGGGACGAGTGCGCACTCCATTCTACCACATCATCACCTCCCTCCTTCATCACCACGGTCGTGACATTACCGTGGGAGAAATAACCGCGATGACCGACTTTGACGAAATAGGATTTAGGAACTTCTCTTTAGCTGGTCTAGAGGTATCGGCCACCGGGGTTTTGAGTTGGAGACGACAGCAGGCCGGGCCTCCGATCGACTCAGATGAGGAGGTAGAGGTGGATGTTGGAGACATAGCAACAGTGGCCCGAGCACACATAGACGAGCCTCCTCCACCGACACTCTACGATCGAGTGACACAGCTGGAAACACATGTCCAGAGCCTCCGAGAGGAAGTGGAGGCCAATCATGCCGAAGACTTGGAGACAAATCGGGGCTACTACACCGAGTATATGAGCGCCCTTAGAGCTAAGAGGGAGGCCAGAGATGCACAGTATCACGAGATGATGACACTATTTTGATCATGGCAGTCCGACTCATCTGACCACCCTGGCCCTTCTTCCTAGTTAGATCATTTTCGGCATTGTACTAAATAACTAAAAACTTGACTCATGGTTGACTGTACTGTACCCCTGTTTAATTAGTTAACCTACTTCTTTGACTTGAGTATTTGGTCTGGATTGTGTTCAGTAGAGTAGATTAACTCACTTTTTCTCCTGCTTTATTTGATTTAAACATCAATTTCTAAAAGAATTTGAAAAACTGTTTTACTTAAAATCAGTTTTTTTTACAAATTTTTTTTAGTTTTACTTCAAAAACTACCCCCTTTCAAAACTAGGGCTTTTTCGCAAATGGACTTAGCCTAGGCCCTAACCCTAGAACTGCATGCACCTATAGATTTAGAAGCCAGCATCTCACAAGCACCTTAGGATACTTTTGAGTGATAACCTAGAAAGGGTTGAGATGCTTAGGTCTTTGCATTAATTCAAGATGCTTTAAGTCAGTGCATCTGCAGTAATTGGGGCACTAAATACAACTTATACAGCAATCAAGTTAAGTGTCAAGTTTAGAAAATCTAACTTGAACAGAAACACTTAACTTGACTAACCCTAGCAAAAACTACTGTTTATAACAGTTAGTAAGTAGCTAATTGGGTTAGACAGGTCCCTACAAGAGGAAATTAACTGATTCGGATCAAGTCTTATCATGAATTTGTTCAGTACAGCAAAATCATATTTTCCTTTATGAAAGTTATTTTCTTTATGGAATTTTATTTCTGCTATATTTATCTGTTTTTTTTGATATATGGCAAAGGGGGAGAGATAGGAAAGGAGAGAGTTTAAATTATTTTTTTTGACTCAAAATTTTTTTAAACTCTATTCTTCAATAAAAAAGTACTAAGTTTTTCAAAACTTCATTTAAGGCTCTGATACCAAGATAGGAAAGGAGAGAGCTTAAGCTTTTCAAAAATTTCTAAGTACTTAAGTTTTTTCAAAAAATTTCTAAGTACTTAAGTTTTTCAAAAATTTCTAAGTACTTAAGCTTAAGTTTTTCAAAAATTTCTAAGTACTTAAGTTTTTCAAAAATTTCTAAGTACTTAAGCTTTTCAAAAAAAAAATTCCAAGTACTTAAGCTTTTCAAAAATTTCTAAGTACTTAAGTTTTTTCAAAAAATTTCTAAGTACTTAAGTTTTTCAAAAATTTCTAAGTACTTAAGCTTAAGCTTTTCAAAATTTCTAAGTACTTAAGCTTTTCAAAAATTTCTAAGTACTTAAGTTTTTCAAAAATTTCTATGTACTTAAGCTTAAGCTTTTCAAAAATTTCTAAGTACTTAAGTTTTTCAAAAATTTCTAAGTACTTAAGTTTTTCAAAAATTTCTAAGTACTTAAGCTTTTCAAAATTTCCAAGTACTTAAGCTTTTCAAAAAAAATTTCTAAGTACTTAAGTTTTTTTCTACTACGTAACTTAAAGTGTTCAAAACTTTTGAGTACTTTAAACTTAAGGCTTCAATTTTTTGTAAATACTCTAAACTCATGCTTTCTAAAACTACTCTATGTACTTTTAAAACTTAAGCTATCAAAAGATTTCCAAGGTACCCAAACTTAAGTTTTCAAAGTGCAAAATCATTTAAGTAAAGTTCTTTAAAAAAAAAACTTAGAACCCCACGAAGTTTTGAAAAATCCAGGGGGAGATTCCCTCCAGGGGGAGGGAACAAATTTTTATGCTCTTGATTAAACTTAACTTTTTGAACTAGGGTTGCCATAAATCAAAAAGGGGGAGATTGTTGGTGCAGAAAGCACCACAGTCAAACCTGTGTTTTGATAATGGCAACAGGGTTCAAAAGTTAAGTCTTACTTGATATCTAACATGTCACTTGAGTGTGCAGAGTAAAAAGCCCTAGCGAAGGACTGCTAGGCACTGGCGAAGGAATGTCAGGGTATAAAGCCCTAGCGAAGGACTGCTAGGCACTGGCGAAGGAATGCCAGAGTAAAAAGCCCTAGCGAAGGACTGCTAGGCGCCAGGCGAAGGATAGCCTGGGACTGAAGCCCTAGCGAAGGAATGCTAGGCACCGGGCGAAGGACAGCTCGGTATCCAAGACCTAGCAAAGGACCGCCAGGCAAAAGTCCAACCAAAGGAGCGGTTGGTATCAGGTACATTCTCCCGAGAGGAGTAGGTGAGGACGCGTTCCCCGTCGAGTGAACAATAGGCGTCGGTTCGACCTAGGGCTCCATTTTGGAGGCCCAAAGTCAGAACCAAGACAGCTAAGGCTGTATAAACTAATATTTTATTCTTTTATTGTGTTTTGGACTAACCCTGGATGCAGGACCAAAGGAACGAGTGTCTGCAGCTCAGAGAGCCTCAAAGGAACGAGGCAACAGCTGACCAGGGCGCTCGGAGTGTCCCAGGCGCCCCCAAGGTGAACACAAAACACAAGAAGGCAAAGAAAGCTTCGACAGTTCAACTCCCGGGCGCCCCCGTGCTCCCGGGCGCCCCCAGCGCTCCGGGCGCCCCCAACAGCAAAGCATCGAAGCTCAACCAAGCGAAGCCAAGGGATAAAGTTTTGACCCGGTCAAGCCGAGCGCCCCCAGCGCTCCGGGCGCCCCGGTCAAGGTCTGATCCCGAATTTGAAGGGATAGAAGCTGACCGAGACCGAGGCGGATCGTGTGACACATGGGGGGGGCGCCCCCGACGTCCCGGGCGCCCCCAGGCCCTATATAAAGGGCCCTCGACCCCAGGCTTCAGAACAACCTTCGATCAACGCTTCTACGCTCTTCTGCTCTCGCGCCTCGCTCCAGAAACCTCCCAACTCGAGCTGACGACGTCTCGCTGCTCCGAAAAAGACAACCTATATCGGACGTCGATAAAAGAAGAGCCTCCTTTTAATTGATAAGTTTACTGTACTGCATTTGTAAATCAATCTTTGTAAACTATAATTGCGCCTCATATAGAATTGCCCAAAGTAAACGGTCAACGACCGTGGGCCTTGGAGTAGGAGTCGACCTAGGCTCCGAACCAAGTAAAACCTCCTGTGTTTGCGTTGTGTGTTTTAATTTCCGCTGCAATTTCTCTTTCCATAAATCCGAACGATTTCCGATATTCACCCCCCCCTCTATCGGTTCTCTCGATCCAACACATTCTAATTACTCTATGGTTCAAGAAGCTGTCACATTAGATTGATGTTGAGGATATCTTAGAGTTGGTGGGTATTTTGAACCCTATTTTGTGATACGTAGTTTCTGGTGGATCATTAGTGGTTATTGCGAAATCAAATTTTGTGATATGTAGCTTTTTGATTGGACACATGGGTCATACTTATGGAGCTAGATGTTTATCATTTACAAGACCTATTGTAAGCAAGTTTAACATAAGAAAATAAATTGCATTGGCAAAGATTCTGACCAACCAAGGTCCTTAAGGAAAGTTGTCAAACTTCAATTGACAGTGGTGGGTTGTCCATCCTCAAACGTTGAGGATGATTAGGAGAGCTTAATAGATGGGAAGTACCCAGCTCTCTCCATAGGATGCCGAAAAATTGCTAAGAATAGATTTTTGATCACAGTAATGAAAAGTTCTGTAGACCTCCATGCTCAGATATTTCATACCCTGATCTTGCATGAAATCGGTGTGATTTGATTATGCACTAGTAGTAATTTCTCATAATTGAGTTCGTCCATCTCCTTGTTTGTGTTGGATACTGATACTACACCTGATACACAAAGTGGTCACTTAAACTTTTCTATTGATCATGTGTTAACATTGATAGAAATAAATATGTTGGATCCACATTGGTGTAGTTACTTGCACCTAAGGTTCAGTAATTTAGCTGGTAAGTTGCAGTGTCTAATTGGGTTAAATTGAACCGAACTGAAATGTTTTGGGTCTTTGTTGTTTGTTTCAACCAACCAATTTGATCTGAAATTTAAACCTAGATAAATTAAATTTAAATAGCCAGTTTCGTTGTTTGGATTAGTTGCTAATAGGCTTCAAGTGGTAGCAGTGTGGTGGACTATCAAGCATGGGTTAAACTTTGTTCTATGCATGTTGAAGCCAAGCCAAGAGGCAGGCCAATGCAATTGATCCCATGGATATTATCTTTGAGAGGGTTGTGAAGCTAATTGCGTCCTTTACAGTTTTTTTTTCAGTTAGATTTTTGTTGTGGTGCTGCTTGGAGGCTATAAATATGACTACATAGCAGGTGAGCAAATTGTTCAGTAGGTATTATTTTTATTAGCATTAGGGTGATGGGTGGTTGGTCTTCTTCATAGAGTTTGTAGCTCCTTAAATTAGTCTTGTGTTAATAAAATTCTTATCTTATCAGGGTGATGCCCCATTTTTATTTGTAGAAATTCTCTCCATATGCTTTTGTTATAACATGGTTTTGAGTTTCATATCTCATCGAGATATTAGGCAGGATCCTTTAGTTATTACAATAATAGGGTACCATAGACTGTGAGAATTCTATTAATGAAATGTTGGGTAATGCGCGGGATTGAGGATACACATCTTTGATTTTGCGGTCAACAAATTTAGTCTTGATATGTGACACAATGTTTAAGCTAATTGGAAGCTAACCTTAGTATCTTAGGCTATTTCTCCTTGTGATGTCGAATGCCTATCCGTGGGCTGCGGTTGATAATTCTTATAATGCGATGAAGCAAAGAATCATAAAGAAAAGATCGAGAAGTTGTTTACAATAGCGCAAAAAAAAAAAAGAAGAAATAAATAAATAAATAAAAATAAAAAAAAATAAAAATTGAGAACCATATAATAGTTAAACTTGAGGGAGAAGAGTAGTATATTGTCATAGAGGTTGTACTTGACAAATTTGTGTTAAATCCAATCTTGCCATCAACTCTATTCATAGGTTTCAGTTTCCAAGCCTCTAAGACTAACCTATTGACTCAACTTTGTGGTTCTAATGTCTTGGTCAAGTCGTTTCAAATACAAATCATTAATTTCTGACATAACTGATGCTTAGAATCTATAATTAAAGAAGAATTGGTTTAATAAACTGATGTCTAGGATGATGAGATGCATTAACTTAGTTTGCTTCATGTGCTGCTTGGATCATTGCGCAAGGTACTAATGAATCCTGAAGCATTGTCAAAGGCATACACAAGGCTGCCTTATGATCTTTATTTAGGTATAAGAAACAATTTGTCTTGTCAAACAAACAAACACTAGAATTTGTAATACCAAGCTCTTAGTAGGAAGATTTAAGAAATCTCCTTTGGGCTGTAAACAATGTAATTCTCATCTTTTGAAGAGTGAAAGGGTTTATACATATTCTACCATTGAAAATAGAGAACATAAGAGACAGTGTTGATACAATTGTGCAATAAAAATATTGTTATAGATCTTTAATATAAATACACCAATGAACTTTTATAATTGATTATACTGTGCCCTTTCTGGGTGAAAACTTAGGTTAGCCACTGAGCCACTAGAGTTGAAGTAGTTAATGGATCAGGTAG
>JAGFNQ010003839.1:455804-495896 GCA_024364735.1 Boesenbergia rotunda | reverse complement strand
GCCAAAGAAAACAACTTGAAACCAGAAGATTATGAGGTGCACAGAATTACAACTGTCATTCTTCTAAATGCAGTATTCAGCCCAATAACACGGTAAGGTGATTTTGCAGGGAGGTACATTCACAGTTTCAAATCTGGGAGGCCCCTTTGGTATCAAACAGTTCTGTGCCATAATAAATCCTCCTCAATCTGCCATTCTGGCTGTTGGATCTGGTATGAATGGATTGTTTTTAAGTAATGACATATATCTGAAATCCTAATGATTTATCTGATTCTCAAAATCACTGATGGGACAGCCGAAAGACGAGTGCTTCCTGGTGCTGGTCCTGATCAATTGAATTTGGCACCTTCATGTCCGTAACATTGAGCTGTGATCACCGAGTGATTGATGGTATGTGCCAGCTGCTCATCCATTTCATTTAACATTAACATGTTTCATTTCTGGACTCAACTGCATATACTCACTATTCAAATTTCACTGTGTTAGGCGCAATTGGGGCGGAGTGGTTGAGAGCTTTCAGAAGCTACATAGAGAATCCACAATCCATGTTGCTGTGAAGCAAATCTGCACCCAACGTTCTTTTTGTAGGATTTCCCAAATAAGGCTCCAGAGACTCTCCAGTTCTTTTGTTTATTCTCTCTTCTTATCCTAAATGGTTGCATATTATCATTATGGCCTCTGGTGAGGACCTGACAGTCGTCGAGAGTTATGAGCGAACACGAGCTAACAAGATATTTTTCTTGAGGAATTTTTGACTGAAAAATTACGGACATGAAGAAGTGTCCAAGCCACACGGAGTGGCCAACTGTTAACTTGCTTTTTGACTGCTCAATCTCTGGGTACACATCAATAATTCTCCTATTTGTCTTATTTTCTTTTGTCTGGCCGTTTGTTGTGAGTTTTATTAACCTGTTATCATGTTGGCTCTCTGTTTCGTAACATCTTTGACTTAATATTCGAAATTTTTTGTAGTTTAGTTCGGGTGTTGATTGTTTTTTTAAAAATTTAATATAGTTTAGTTTTTAGATTAAATTGGATTGATTTGGCTGAGGTTGATAGAAATACAAAAAAGAAATATACAAATTTGGCTCATTTTTATGGAGGAGGTTCGCCTGGGAACGTGGTCTAAAACGCTGGTTCAGATCACTGATGTGCTTTCAGTCATGCTATCATATCTGTTAACAGCTCTTATGGTATCCTCAGGGTAAGTTCGATCTTATCCTTCAATGAGTGGGCCATATCATTTTTTTAAAAAAAAAAATTACTCATTGATACACATATAATTGATACACATATAACGGCCAATGAATAGATTAGAGCAATGCCTTTACGGGCTGCATTTGTTTCAAAACAGATGCAGCTAGTTATCCCCGGGGCTATGATGTAGTGATAAGATAATTAATTGTTAATTCAGACATTCGCGGTTCGAACCCCAGCTACGGCGTATTTTGCAGAAATTTTTTCTCCAAATGGGGCGCGAACCTTAGGACGCTGGACTTCTAGACTGCCCACCACGAGCGCTTCCCGATTTACCCTGGTGACCGGTGGGAAACTTTTGTGAAATCGAGCCGGTCACCTAAGATTTAATTTATCTTGTCACGCCCCGAGGAGTCGCTTGACCGATACGGATCGGCCAGCTTCCCCTACGCCCGGCGGACAATTCACATACTCATGACCAAAACACCAAACCAGCGTACAAACCAAGGAAATCGTGCATACCGGTATGACTAACAACAAAGTCAAAAGACATAAGGGCCTCCACGGCACACAAAAGTACAACCAAATCGAAATAAGAACACAGCGGAAGATAATAAAACAAATACACAGTACCGACACTCAAACAGGAACTATAAATCAAGAAAACCATCTCGACGCAAGGTGATGGACTGGCTGCTGGACCCTCCTGGCGATCAACCTGAAATAAAAACAAGGAGCTACGGGGTGAGTTCATAGAACTCAGCTGATAACTCATATATATGCAAGATAGTCTAAGCTAGCAATAGAGATACACTATCAAGATATCGCAGGTACTATCCATACTAAATAAAGCAAATCCGAGAATAGAACGAACATACCAGCGAGGCAGGGTCATCAAGACCATGAAAAAGGGTCTCCTGAATGTGCATGTAAATCATGTGCAACAACCACATACAGCAATTGTAAAGAAATACGTATGCACATGGTGCATGACATGGTCACCTCTGTCGCCGGTCAGACATCGTCACCTGTGTACGGGAGGAAGCTGAGCGGGGGCCAACCTCCGGCGTAGAGCTGTGACTCCATCCGTACTCGACCCATCCGGGGAGCCATCCCTACCCCGGTAATAGAGCGATCGAGTAGACGGTATGCTGTCGGTGTAACACCCCTACCCCATGACATACCCGGGTAGCCATCCTACCCCTGGTCATCATCCGTAGAACTGGGGGGATATCTCTATCTGAGTGTTACACCTACCCCATGTATATGGGGGGAAATCTCTCTCATCTCCTGGTATTAGGGCAACTCAAGGAGGGACCCCTGCCTGCTACCACGCTCCGATCCACTAACCCATGAGTGCATGAGCGGAGCAGCACAGGGCATCCTACCCATACTCCGTCAACCACTAACCCATGAGTGGCCGTATGGGAAGGTCAGTATGACTGTCGACCTAGCCTACCCAACAATGGGCCCCTGGTCGACAGTGATGCAAGGTGCACGATGATGCATGACGACAGTCACAACAGCATCTACTATCTAATCCACCTATATCAACATGATATGCAAGGATCACATACAATTATGCACCATATCCTAATCCTAGAGGGTGTCAGTATCACATATCAGGTCTAATATAAATACCATAGTAACGGAAAACAGATACACGCAAATAATACTCTATCGCTAATCCTAGCATATCAAGCATATAAGGCTGTGACTATCTAGGAGATAAGTCAGAGTTACCCGCCTCGATATGAAGAAGTTCGTGCGACGAGAACCCCCCGTCCAAAAATAATATCCGCGACTGAGTATCCAAGTCAAGGACCTGCATCAAACATATAATCATTTAGCTTTAATCTCATACGATGCTTAGCTAAATGTTCCAGGTAATTAATTAGGATTAATACTAACTAATTAATCCTAACTAAATACCCAATTCCTAATACTCAACAAGAACTCTAGATCAACCCGAATGCTGACATCACAAGCATAAACCAAAATCCAACATCCCCGGTGACTCATGGCAGGAGGAAACATCAAATAAACCCCATACACAAAATTGAGCCCTAATCATGATCTCACTGCCACAGCTCACCCAACCTCACTGACCCACGGTAAGCTCAAGAACAGGATGAAACCAGAACCTTAACAGATTCAAAAAGATATGAAGAATTCAGAAGAACCGAACTCCACCATACACATATCACAACTCACGGCATCCTCCAATCAAAATCCAATCACACAGCAAGACCCTAATTAAACATTACTCTCGATGGTAGAAACTGAACAGCAACATGGAGGATCCAAGACCATAAGCAAAACAACAATTGAACACGTCTCGCGGCAGCAACCCTCACAGCTCCCAGAAACCAATTCCCAAGCAAAAATCCTAAATTCAGCACTCGATCAGAAACATAGCACCAAGACAGAACAAGAATCGAAAAGGAATGTAATCACATTCAACATACCTATGTTCTAATCAGCAGCAAACTTTACAGCAATAGAAACCCTAGATCCACCTTGATTTCGTCGGATGCTCCCTGTTCAGATCCGGCGAAGTCTCAACGCCCGGTGGGAAGATCAGGAAGATGATAAGGGCACCCAACTCCAGGGACTGGTGGCCGATCCACGCTGGAGGAAGAGGAAGGTTGCGCGAGAGGCGTCGGCCTGGTTGCGGCTACGAGCTAGGGCACGCGAAGGAAAGAAGAGGAAAGTTAATCGCGCCATCGGGCGAGGAGGCGGTGCTCCGGCTTCCGCAAGGGTTCGCAAAGGGAAGAAGAATGAGGGAGGAGGAGGAATCGATTTGGTTGCGGCGAAGAAAACCGAAGGGGAGGAAAGGAATCGCCTGGCTGCGATTTAGGGCTCGCGAAGGCGTGGAAGGAAGTGGATCGGGTGCGATTGCGGCGAAGAGGAGGAATTGGGCTAAATAAAATGGTTGGTCTTTTACAAAAACCACCCTACATTTTAGTTATTCTCACAAGAGCTCCCAAAACTTGAGTTAATTGCCTTTTAGCCCTTCAGTTTTCCATATTCTAACATTCTCCCCACTAACAAAAATTTGGTCCCCAAATTTATTATCCACATGTGTCATGTACGATCATACTGTACAAAATACTGAACGGGATTCATGCAGTACATACCTCAAACATACAAATGGGGATAGCAAACTCGGATGGTGTCCTCGAGTTCCTAGATCGTTTCGACATCTGAATGGTGCTACCATCCGTGAACCAATCGGATTGCCTTGTTCTGCAACTGACGTTCCTAGAAATCCAAAATCCATACAAATACCTTCTAATAAGTCCTGTCAAACTGGAGCGGAACGGGAACCTCAGATAGTGTGGAATCTAGCATATGATTTCTCAGCATGGATAAATGCTACACGTCATGGACATCGATCAAAGACGGTAGAAGTGCTAGACGATAAGCTACAGCTCCAATCCCTTCTAGAATTTGGAAAAGTCCCATATACTGGGGAGCTATCTTACCTCTGAGACAAAAACGTTTCACCCTTTACGTGGGTGAAACGCGAAGGAAAACATTATCACTCGCAGCAACCTCTATGGGTCTGCGCCTCCGATCAGCATAACTTTTCTAGCGATCCTGTATTGCAATAATCCCGGTCTGTCAATCTGTACTCACTCTGCCTCGTGCTGAACTCGCTGGGGTCCCAGCAGCTGAGTCTCACCGACCTCATCTCAGAAGGTGGGTGTCCTGCACGCCCTACCGTACAACGCCTCAAACGGTACCATCAGTATCGCCGAATGAAAGCCGTTGTTGTAGGCAAACTCCACCAACCGCAAATGGTCCTCCCAACTGCCCCCCCCCAAAGTCCATCACACACGAGCGCAGCAAATCCAACAAAGTCTGGATCGTACGCTCTGACTGTCCGTCTGTCTGGGGATGAAAAGCTATGCTGAGACGGAGCTCTGTGCCGATAACCCTCTATAAACTCTGCCAGAACCGAGATGTAAAAAGTGGATCCCTATCCGAGATAATACTCAAAGGAACTCCGTACAATCTGACTATTTCCCGGCAATACAACTCTGTCAATCTATCAAGAGAGTCTGTCCTCCGGATAGCTAAGAAGTGGGCAGATTTGGTTAGTCGGTCCACGACTACCCAAATCACATCATGACCTCTCCTAGTCCTCGGCAAACCCACAACGATATCCATGGTGATATGTTCCCACTTCCACTCGGGAATGAGAATCCTCTGGAGTCCAACAGGTCTCTGGTGCTCTACCTTAACCTGCTGACAGACGAGACATCTAGCAACAAAGTCCGCGACGTCCCTTCTTTATGTCGTTCCATCAATAGAAACGTCTCAAATCCCGATACATCCGAGTGCTACCCGGATGAATAGCAAAACGTGATCGGTGAGCCTCCTGCAACAACTCCTCTAAGACAGGTTGTGCCTCTGGTACACACAACATCCCTCGGAAGTACAGAACACCCTCCGCATCACGGGTGAAATCCGACTGCTCTCCGGAAATCGCCTGGCTACCCAGAAACTGAATGTGCTGGTCACTGGCCTGGGCCTCTATGATCCTCGACCGAATCCCTGACTGAGCCATCAAAGTCACTAGCAATCCTCTCTCTGTCCGAGACTGCTCCTCTAACCCCAGCTCAGAGAAACTCTGAATCAGATCGGTGACCATCACTCTGTGGCATGCCAAAACAACTCTGGACTTCCGATTTAGGGCGTCAGCGACTACATTAGCTTTCCCAGGATGGTAGCTAATGGTGCAGTCGTAATCCTTCAGAAACCCTAACCACCTCCTCTGTCAAAGATTCAGCTCTCGCTGAGTGAATAGATACTGAAGGTTCCTGTGGTTTGTGAAGATCTCGAAGGTGATCCCATAAAGATGATGCCACCAGATCTTCAACGCAAAAATGATAGAGGTCAACTCTAAGTCATGAACGGGGTAGTTCCTCTCATACTCCTTCAGCTGCCGAGAAGCATAAATAACCACCCGTTCAAGCTGCATGAGTACCGCGCCCAGTCCCAGGAGAGATGCATCAATATACAAAGTGAAATCATCCTCTCCAGACGGCAGTACTAGAACTGGCGCAGATACAAGCCTCCGCTTCAGCTCCTGGAAGCTGGTCTCGCCATCCTCCGTCCATACAAACTTCACGCCCCTCCTGGTCAGACGTGTAAATGGTGATGAAATGCTGGAGAACTTTCAACCAAGCATCGATAATAGCCAGCCCAACTTAGGAAACTGCGCAAATTTGGTTACCCAATTCACTTCAAACCCTCCCCGAGTCCTAAGTAAATCCCCGGCAGGGTCCTTAATACCTGCTCTCATTTCCAACATAAATTAGGATCGTCTAATATAACCTAGCGAGTCTCTAGGGTTCAACCTTCATCTACTGACCTACCAAATATCTAACTACCAACTAACCTACCAAACCTCTAAGCACAACATTCGTGATATCCTTCCTAATATCAGTCCACCAACGGAAACGCCTCCGGTCTCTGTATCTTCGGTATTCCCTGCAAAACACACAAACCAAGAACGGTGAGCCTCACTTGCCTCATAGGTGAGATAATCAGTGAAGCTCCTCCATAAATAGGTCAGAAAATTTTCAAACCATAGAAAACGCTAGAACACTCCTTCGGACTGGCGTCCGAATATTCTCAAGCTACGGAAACGTTCGAGAGCTAAGGCTACCACTGACATCAGTACGGCCCAGTGATAATAGAAAACCCTAACGTCCACGTGCTAGAACCTCTAGTCTGAAACGAATAGATATTGTAACCTAGTCGTCTCTGATACCAATAAACCCCCACATGGACTGGTTTGGAGGTCAACTCGTAACCACTCTCACCTGCCACCAACGGTATACCCTCGAGGCCCGTCCTCGATAACCTCCACCGATTACAGTCGAATTTCTTAGGTGTTACGCAGCTAACACCAAATTCACCGCACCATATCCATTCCTAATTCTCGATGTATCATCGAGAATATTTAACACGTACGACCTGTCTATGAGTCATGATACCTCAAAGGCTAGAACAGCGTCAGCTCAGCCGACTAACCGTCGTCTCGTAACCTGATATACTCCAACTCCGCTCCAAAAGGTGATAGAGATACAATCTCTTAGGAGTATCCCAAAGTAATCGAAAAGTAATTATTTGTTTCCTGAGTACCGTCCTTAGTGTCTTCACGTAAAGGTAACTCAGTCTCGTAAGTGATTTGCATCGCTGCCGAAACCAGAAGTCCAAAGGTACCTTCTTGGTTATCCAAACCAAGTACGAGCAATAATCCCGTAAGTGTCAAGCAACTAACTCTACACTCCTCCGGATCGGTACAAGTCACATTTGACTGTACTATTTAGGTTATCTAACCAAGTATAATGAATCCGAGCTCAAAAGCCTCACGGGAATAGGATATCGCTATCCTCTAACCATTGACATGATAAACAACCAATACCATCTCTGTTGCATCCAGCAGGTCATGTCATCTAAACATGCCATCTAGGATATTTATTATAGAAAAATATAATCCTAACCGCCCAAAGCTCTGTGAGCTAAAGTGGATCGATCCTATACCGGTCGAGCCAACTACGATACCCAACCTCCAATAGGTTGTCGTTCGATTTACCCCTAACTTCCCAACTCATCAGTTGGTATCATTGAAGAATCAATATTCTCCACTATACAATCGAATTCACAACGTGTCATCCGATCATCTCCTTAGTCAACCTTGACCATAATGGTGATTTGGAAAAGCTTGACTAGGTGCCAATCGAGCTACCTCCAAGTCAATAGATACCCACCCTAACATTATGGGAATCGATATCCCATCCCTCTTGGGAAATATGCATCCCACCTATTCAAGGTAGAGTATACAAAAGTATAAGCGATACTCAAGAGTATATATCTATGAAACACCAATATACAAGGATATTATCTATGAGTCATGTTCATATTCAGCTATATCAATCTTTTACTATCAGTATAGTATATAGCTAGTACTACACTTCCTGCATCAATGCAGGTCATGTACTCACTCGTACCCTCTAGGTCACCTAATCAACACGAGCGAACCAGAAGTCGAAAACTCCCCGATATAGGAGAAATCATCACTGTATCGATATGCAGTCACAATGTCTCACACAGTCATAACAACTGATACTAGTATACAACTGGTACGGGACAGAAATTCTATAACTTGAATTCCTTAACCCTGATAGGTTATTGACAGGTTCGACCCTCGTCTTCCGACCATATATCGGTGCTACTCGAGAATCAACATTCTCTGCATCCTAGACGAGTCGGCAACATGTCAACCAGTCACCTATAATCGACTCCCAACATGGTCGCAAATAAAACGGATCGACTACATGCCTTCCAGCCAAAACATATCTATGAGTACCTACCGGTCATGTATAAATCATATCACCATAAAGAAATGTTTAACCCTACACTAAATAGTAGATACAAAAGAGGTAAATGAGTCATGACATATACCTCGTGTCGCCTGGAGATGTCCCATCACCGCCATGTCCCAATCACGTCTATCGAGAAACGACTCCGATACAAAATCCGGAAACACCCACAAGACCACAAGGTATCTCGCAACCTGGGCTCTGATACCAAAAATTGTCACGCCCCAAGGAGCTGCCGGTCCGATACTGACCGAACGGCCGCTCCCTCGATCGACGGACAATGTTGAACCCTCACCTCAACGACTCACTCAGCTTGCTCGCACCTCAGCCTATAGGGCTGGAGCAAGCATCTGAATAATAAGGAACTGAAAACGTAGACGATAAAAACTGCGTACCGGTACGACTTACGACAACGCAAAACACAAGACCTCCATGGCTCACAAAAGTACAACTATACCGCCGTATAAAAAGACACGACCAGACATAAACACAGCAGCGGAAAAGTAAAGTAACGGAAACAGAAAATGGGTACCAACATGTACCACTACTAAGTAAAAGAACATCCCGGAGTCATCTCGAAGAAATACGCGAACTAGGACAGGCTGTCGGGCGCTCCAGACAATCATCCTGAAATAAAAACAGGGAGCTAACGGGGTGAGTAACAATACTCAGCGAATATCTCATCAGATATACAGGATAATCTAAGCTAGCAATAGAGTAACAGGGAAGTCGAAATAACACAGGTACATACAGTGGTAGACATAACTGGAATAGGAATAGAAATACCATACCAATCTAGCCGAGTCGTCGAAACTGACATAAGGGTCTCCTGTATGTACATGTCAAACAAATGCAACATCCAAGTATAACAAGCACGGGCAAGTGTCAAAAGATTCGTATGCACATGGTGCAATGACATGGTCACCTCTGTCGCCGGTCAGACATCATCCGCTATGTACGGGAGGAAGCTGAGCGGAGGTCACCCTCCTGCGTAGAGCTGTGACTGCCGTCCGTACTCTGCCGCTGCTAATCCTGAGCAACCGAGTAGACGGTATGTTGTCGGTGTAACACCCCTACTCCATGACCTATCCTGGCGATATCATTAATAGCCCCAGGCTAAGACCTATCCTGGCAATATCTCTATCAGCCCCAGGTCATCACCTATCCTGGCTATATCACTAATAGCCCTAGGCTAAGACCTATCCTGGCGATATCTCTATCAGCCCCAGGCCATCACCTATCCTGGCTATATCACTAATAGCCCCAGGCTAAGACCTATCCTGGCGATATCTCTATCAGCTCCAGGCCATCACCTATCCTGGCTATAGCACTAATAGCCCCAGGCTAAGACCTATCCTGGCGATATCTCTATCAGCCCCAGGCCATCACCTATCCTGGCTATAGCACTAATAGCCCCAGGCTAAGACCTATCCTGGCGATATCTCTATAAGCCCCAAGCCATCACCTATCCTGGCTATATCACTAACCGCCCCAGGCCATCTCTGGAGGATATCACTATCTGAGTGTTAACACCTACCCCATGTATATAAATGGGGGAGAGACTTCTCTCTCTCATCTCCTGGTATATGGACTACTCAAGGAGGGACATCTGCCTGCTACCACGCTCCGGTTCACTAACCCATGAGTGCAGGAGCGGAGCAGCACAGAGCACACTACCCATACTCCGTCAACCACCAACCCATGAGTGGTCATATGGATAGGTCAGTATGACTGTCGACCTGACTCACCCATAAGGGGCCCCTGATCGATAGTGATGCACAGTGCACGATGATGCATGACTCTGGTCAAACAGCATCCACTATCTAATCCACCTATATCAACATGATATGCAAGGATCATAAGTAATGCACCATAGCCTAGATCCTAATGGTGTAGGTATCACATGCTAGGTATATCCTAAACAGTATCAGCAAAGGTAGAGCAGGTATATAAGGCAATACATTACTCTACCTCTAACATAGCATATCAAGTATATCAGCTATGACAAATCTAAAAGATAAGTCAGAGATACCCGCCTCGATATGAAGAAGTCCGTGCGACGAGAACCCCCCGTCCAAAAATAATATCCGCGACTGAGTATCCAAGTCAAGGACCTGCATCAAACATATAATCATTTAGCTTTAATCTCATACGATGCTTAGCTAAATGTTCCAGGTAATTAATTAGGATTAATACTAACTAATTAATCCTAACTAAATACCCAATTCCTAATACTCAACAAGAACTCTAGATCAACCCGAATGCTGACATCACAAGCATAAACCAAAATCCAACATCCCCGGTGACTCATGGCAGGAGGAAACATCAAATAAACCCCATACACAAAATTGAGCCCTAATCATGATCTCACTGCCACAGCTCACCCAACCTCACTGACCCACGGTAAGCTCAAGAACAGGATGAAACCAGAACCTTAACAGATTCAAAAAGATATGAAGAATTCAGAAGAACCGAACTCCACCATACACATATCACAACTCACGGCATCCTCCAATCAAAATCCAATCACACAGCAAGACCCTAATTAAACATTACTCTCGATGGTAGAAACTGAACAGCAACATGGAGGATCCAAGACCATAAGCAAAACAACAATTGAACACGTCTCGCGGCAGCAACCCTCATAGCTCCCAGAAACCAATTCCCAAGCAAAAATCCTAAATTCAGCACTCGATTAGAAACATAGCACCAAGACAGAACAAGAATCGAAAAGGAATGTAATCACATTCAACATACCTATGTTCTAATCACCAGCAAACTTTACAGCAATAGAAATCCTAGATCCACCTTGATTTCGTCGGATGCTCCCTGTTCAGATCCAGCGAAGTCTCAACGCCCGGTGGGAAGATCAGGAAGATGATAAGGGCACCCAACTCCCGGGACTGGTGGCCGATCCACTCTGGAGGAAGAGGAAGGTTGCGCGAGAGGCGTCGGCCTGGTTGCGGCTACGAGCTAGGGCACGCGAAGGAAAGAAGAGGAAAGTTAATCGCGCCATCGGGCGAGGAGGCGGTGCTCCGGCTTCCGCAAGGGTTCGCAAAGGGAAGAAGAATGAGGGAGGAGGAGGAATCGATTTGGTTGCGGCGAAGAAAACCGAAGGGGAGGAAAGGAATCGCCTGGCTGCGATTTAGGGCTCGCGAAGGCGTGGAAGGAAGTGGATCGGGTGCGATTGCGGCGAAGAGGAGGAATTGGGCTAAATAAAATGGTTGGTCTTTTACAAAAACCACCCTACATTTTAGTTATTCTCACAAGAGCTCCCAAAACTTGAGTTAATTGCCTTTTAGCCCTTCAGTTTTCCATATTCTAACAACACTCTTGGCCATTTATGTTCATAAAGAAAAATAACCTTCATTATAAACATCTGATTAGTATGAACATCATATGTAGAAAAATCTTTATCCCATAGTTGCTTTAGCTCCGCAATCAATAGTTGCATATAAACATCTATTAATTTCTTTTGATTTTATAGGTCAAGTACAACCAATATTAAAAACATATACAGTATTTTAATATACATCCCAGATGGAAGATTATACAGAGTTAAGATGACTAACCAACAAGATATGATATTACTTCCTCAGTATGCATTATCAATAGAGGCTTCAACACGTGCTTTATTTTTTACTTTTTTCTTTAAGTGATATAGGAATTTGACTGTAATAAAATAAATTATATTAGATATTAATATATAATAAAATTAGTCAATTTTTATGCATTAATAACAAAGTATAGAAGATGAAACTTTTACCTTTCAAATGGATACATTCATAAAAAATGGATAGGACTTCCAACTTTGGCCATATATGACAAGTGAACTAAAAGATGTTTTACGGAATCAAAAAAGTGAGGGTGAAAATATCTTTTTTAAATTATACAAAATGATTGAAATATCTCTGTCCAATGTTTTCATGTGTGAATGTTTTAAAACTATTGAGAAAATATCACGAAGGGAAATGCTTAATTCCATAATGACACTCAATACAAAATTTGATAAAAGTTCCTTAAACAATATGAAGTAGTCTTTCGATAAATATATGATAATCGTGACTTTTCAAACTAATTAATTTGCATTCCTTCAAATGGACACATCTCCATCAAGAAATTTCAATGATTTCAATCATTCACAAATAACATGTCTCTGATCCTTATTCAATATATAAATTATCTTTTCGTCTCCTATTAAAATCATTTCATTTAGTGAAATATTTTGTATTATCTCATCTAAGTCATCCCAAAATCTTGATTTGGTTTTTTCATCTAATCGTACTTGAGATGCATAAATGCTAATTATGTTCACAACTTCTTTCGCTACTACTATATTGAAAGCTATAATTCTATCTTTTTTCTAACTACTCTAATAATTTCATTTTTTAAAGAGCTATCAAAAAAATATTTACTTCATTTCTTGTTTTACTTTTTCCTATGTATCATAACTTAAAACCTTAGTTTTCTATTATTTTTACTTTCTTGCCTACCCTTTGTCTCTTGTACACACAAATACTATTTTTTTCCTCCTAATCAACATATCTACTACCTCCATTGTTTTACTAGTGAGGGTTCATATGTTTTATGTTCCAAATTTTAGACTATTAATCTTCCTATAATGTTTGTTCTTATCTCACATATAGTATGAGAACTCTTGCCTATTAACATTACACCCAAGTTTTTATGGAGATGTAGCGGTCCTTGTCGATACGTTACAGTCGAATTCTACAATCAAAGAAAGATCCAGGAATGAGAGGTGGACTGGGTTGATCTCGAATTGGTCGAGTTCGCCAAGATGTCCGAGTTAACTTTGTGTGAACACGTTACCATCTCATTTTCTCCTATATTTCATTGAATTTTAAATTTTCATTGAATACATTTTTTCTATTATTTATGAAATTGTTAAATTAATTTATCGGTAATGATACTAATTTATAGATGTTGAAAATTTGGGGGTGGTCATGGAGTAAGGTCTGGCCGCTAATGTGGTGTTAGTGAGTGTGCCATCGACGATAATGTAGAGGTAGTCGGTCTGTGAGTGTGGCATGAGGTCATGCTCGAGCGTCTCACGCAGGACCTCAATCCACTGTTGCTCTCCTCCGACATAGACGTAACTCGTAAGGGTACATTGGCATTGAGGACACGTTGATTCGGTTGTGGTAGCTGCAACCGAGGGCTGCCATGTCGACAACTACGCCTTTGGTGGAGAGGGCCTGACCACAGATGGAGTGACCAAGGCCGCGAGTGGAGACTTGCATGTGAGACGATGGAAATAAAGCTACATACATGAATAAGAATAAAAAGAAGAAAAAACAAAGGATAGCATAGGTTTTCTTAAAAAATTTCTAACTCATTTTAAATCGGTTTAACCAAATTAAATTTGGTTTTGGTTATCACTTGTACAAATCAAGTCCAAATTAATACAGATTTGGACCAACATAGTACTTGTCTC
This sequence comes from Boesenbergia rotunda, assembly GCA_024364735.1. Lineage (NCBI taxonomy): Eukaryota > Viridiplantae > Streptophyta > Magnoliopsida > Zingiberales > Zingiberaceae > Boesenbergia > Boesenbergia rotunda. The sequence goes on along the minus strand of JAGFNQ010003839.1, from coordinate 481,844 downwards.
CATGCCTACCCGATATATTTTGTTCTATCCCAACCCAATTTTAATTGAACACCTTCACTTCGTGTCTGGTTTGTACCTAACAAAATTTGTATTGATAATAATAAAAATTATTGGACTATAGTTCTAGATAGTCCATACGTGTATCCATTCCTGAAAAGGAAGGAGAAGATAAGAAGTTGATGTGTGGAGGCTTGCACGTTAGATAGTGGAAGCGAGATTGCGAACATGAAAGAGAATAAAAAGAAAAAAGAGAATATGTTTTCTTATAAATTTTATATCCGTTTAAAATTATCGAACTGATTCAATCCAATTAAATTTGATTTAGTCATAATTTTACAAAATCAAATTCAAATCAACTTCACTTCGTGTCTGGTTTGTACCTAACAAAATTTTTATTGATAATAATTAAAAATTATTAGACTATAGTTCTAGATAGTCCATATGCGTATTCGTCCTTGAAAAGGAAGGAGAAGATAAAAAGTTGGCATGTGGAGGCTTGCACGTGAGATAGTGGAAGCGAGACTGCGGACACGAAAGAGAATAAAAAGAAAAAAGAGAATATGCTTTCTTATAAATTTTATAACCGTTTTAAATTATTGAACTGATTCAATCCAATTAAATTTGATAGTCATAATTTTACAAAATCAAATCCAAATCAACTTCACTTCATATCTAGTTTGTACCTAATAAAATTTGTATTGATAATAATAAAAAATTGTTGGACTATAGTTCTAGATAGTCCATATGTGTATCCATCCCTGAAAAGGAAGAGGAAGATAAGAAGTTGACGTGTGGAGGCTTGCACGTGAGATAGTGGAAGCGAGACTGCGAACATAAAAGAAAATAAAAAGAAAAAAAAGAATATGTTTTCTTATAAATTTCATAATCGTTTTAAATTATCAAACCGATTCAATCCAATTAAATTTGGTTTAGTCGTAATTTTACAAAATTAAATCCAAATCAATTTCGATTTAGACAATATATTTCTTATTTCGCACCTATCCGGTGAATTTTATTTTACCCAATCTAATTTTAAATCGGTACTCCATTTTATGTTGAATAATTCAATTCATTCATTTATTAAGTATTATATATGATTAATAGTTAAATAAAATAATTATGAAAATTTTTAAAAATTAATTTGAACGAACGATATCAGATTAAATTCGATATCATATTATTTAATAATTATTTACTAATTAAAATTCTTCCCAACGTGTGCTTTCTAATATAAATGCAGTCCGTTAGCTATAGTCCAAGAGAGCCCATATGTGACTCTGTCTATGCTTGCAACACAAACTCTCATATATTTAACATTATATTCGAGTTCTAATGATGTAACAATTATTATCGAGATATTACATTCGGATTTTATAATGCGTTTTTTCCAGAAATAACATAGTATTAACAGAATAATTTAATAAATTTATTCATTGAGTATTTGCTATAGCTTAATACTAACTAGCAATCTAATACAACTCTCATCTATCATCCAGACTTAGGACCAGCACTAAATTGTCACGGGTGGAGTTGATCATAGATACCTTGTTTCTCTATTTTTTTTTCAATTCATTTATAAGCCTGGTTCTTAATATATCATCATCCTGAGAATTGTGAAGCTGATCAGAGTTCATCTCCATAGAAGAGTGTACCAGTGATGTGCCTTTGGCATTCCATACTCACAAGGGTAACCTTTCCCCATACTTTCTAGGAAGTTGGCTCTCACTGATATCTGCTAAATACCCAGTGTGTTGAAAGAGCTCTGGGTTAGAGAGAGGAGCTCCACCTTCTCTCTAGAACTCTTAGAGAGAAAAGTGAGGGCTCCCTCTCTCCTTCTTCTCCGGCGAAGAGAGCTCCTCACCTAGGAGTTAGCTTCGGGGAGGGGAGGGGATCCTCCCCTCCCCCACCGACCGGAAGGCCACCCAATGCCGGCGATGGAGAGCTCCCAACAACCTTCCTCCTCTACCGCCCCGTTTAGAGAGGGCTTCTCTCACTTCTCGCTTGAGAATGGACGGGAACAGGAGGTGGGGGCTTGGGATTTCCTCGCGGGTTGGCTGTGGACACCCTTGCCGGCGACGGTGAGTGGCGAAGGATCTGTGGGAGCACATCTCCGATGGAACCGTGAGAAGGGGCAGCTTCTTGGAGGCTGAGCTGTTCTGGTTGAGCAAGGCCGGTCAAGCCAACCTGGTAAGAGCCACAGATACATCACAGAGAACGGCTGAGGGAGGAGCAAAGAAGGGGAGGCAAGCCTCAAACGAAGGGCAAACGTCGTTGGAGAATGCAGTATTTCTTATAAGAGGTAACAGCGAGGAAGTAGCAGTCTTCCAGCAGCTTGGTTGAAGTCACTCAAGGGCAGGCTAAGTCTGGGATTCTTGCCGAATGGAAGCAGAAATCATATAGAGCACCTCTCTATCGAGGACCACGAAGTGTGCTGGCGGAAGGGCCAGACATTGGGGGGAAGAGAGCAGCAGAAGCCTGGACTGCGGTGCTCACACGATGGAGAGGAGGCAGGGGCTGAATCTGCTCTGTTTTGGGCTGACCATTGCTCTGTTTTCGGTGGAGATCAGCTGCAGAAATCACATAGAGCTCCTCGCCGGCGAGAACCACGATGTGCCGGCAAGGGGTCCGGTGACAGGGTTGGGAAGAGCGGCAGAAGGTGTGCTGTCGAGCTCAAGCGTTGGTGAGGATGCAGGTTTTTTTCGCTGCTCTGTTTTTCAGCAATCGGAGGACAGGTTTTGGGAGGTTACTGGTTTTCTGGCGAGGTGGCCGGCCAAGGGGTGGCTCCGGCTAGGTCAGAGGAGGGTGAGTGCTTTGAGGGTACTTGGGAAGAGCAACTGGTACATTGGGAGGGAGATTCAAAATCCAACTGGGGACAACTTGGGTGGGAAAAAAGTTTGAACGTGAATTTGAAATTCAAATTTCAAAATCCAAGTGGGGACAACTGAGGTGGGACAAAGCTTGAACGTGAATTTGAAATTCAAATTTCAAAGTCAAACCACTTGAGCTTCCCCCCACATGCAAACTGATGTCAGCCGGCATTAAGGAACGTTGGGAGTGGGCTAAAGGCAAAACTTGAGCTTACAAACAATGCCACAATGGCACAGGGCTGCTGGCCACTGTGTTTCTTCTCCATCACCGGCGCCAGAAGCAATGAACCTGCCGGAGCACAACTAGTGAGGTGAAGTGCACCCTTTGATCAGTTTTCCAAAGAATATAGAGCTCCCTGCTGGTATGAAAGACCATGGAGTGCATATGGATGGAGGGTGTAGATGCAATCTCCTGTTGATGGGCTGCCGAAGGTGGAAATAGGGACAAAATGGACTAGGACCGATGAAAGAGGAGGGGCTGTGATCTTCAGATTTGCCATCAGGGAACAGCGGGTTCTTGAGGCCGTCAACACTTAGTCGCTCACCACTTCCAGTCATGAATTGTGCCTTCATGGAGGAGCTGGTTGGGAGGCCGGAACTCCGGCCAGTTAGACGGAGTTCTGCCGGAATTGCAGCGCCGACGGCGGAAGGGGCTGGGCTCACAAAGTAGTCTTCCACCAAGATCAGTTTGCGCCTGGAGAGGGCTGCCGGATCAGCAGAATATGGCCGGATGTTTAGGAGGAAGCCGGGGTACAAGGGACGGAGGAGGATGAGAAGCCGCGACCGTTAGAATTGCACGGATGATGATGGTATGCGTCGGTGTGTGAGACCAGTGTGAGAGATGTATCACCGTGATTGTATGTGTAATTGTACCGGGATTGTGATGTGTTTGGCGGTAATGTAGGTTGGTGTGTCTAGGCATACATCAACCCATGCGATAGGTGCTTAGACCATCTCCAACCATAAACACCATTTTAGTGCTTCTACAACACTATTTTGGTGTCATTTCAACATCAAATTTTTTTTCCACTCCAATCAAGAGATACCATTTCTTACACTAAAAAGAATATTCCTTAGAATATTCTATTTTTCCATCTTATAATTTATTATTCAATATACATATTAATTTTAACATATATATTAATATGTTAAATATTTTTATTATGATCATAATTATTAATAAAATTAATATTTTTATGGTACATAATCATTAATTTTAATTATGATCGTAATATTTTATTTTTATTAAAAAAATAAATATTAATACTTTCTTCTTAATTTTAGTGGAAATAATTTAATAGACATACTATTATTTAAAGATAATACGTAATCATAAACAATTAAGATAAAATATTTTAAATATTTTCACAAAACAGCTAATACTTCATTGAAAATATATTGCACGAAACAACTAACACTTCATTAAAAATACATTTTACAAAATAATTAACACTTCATTGAAAATATATTACACAAAACAACTAACACTTATATATTTTAATTATCAGAATTACCATATTATTTCCACAAATGCTCAATTAATGCATTTCTAAGGGCAAAGTGAGCATCTCTATTTTTGATACTTTCATATCTAGCAAGAAACTCTTGAAATTGGGTATTGTAATCTACTGATGTATCAACATTTGTAGCCGACGGATCTTCACCTTGATCAATAATTGATGCATTTAGGTCGCGCTCATCTTCAATTATCATATTATGCATAATAATACATGAAGTCATTATATCATGTAAAACATTCTTCTGCCAAATATGTGAAGGTCTTGCAACAATTGCAAAGCGTGATTGAAGCACTCCAAATGCTCGCTCAACATCTTTTCTGCATGCCTCTTGTTTCATTGCAAACAACTTATTCTTTGTACCGCGTGGATCATGAATTGTTTGAACAAGTGTAGACCATTTTGGATATATACCATCAGCTAAATAGTAACCCATGTTGTACTCTTTTCCTTGAATGACATAATGAGCAGGGGGAGCAATATCTTAAGCAAGATTAGAAAAAAGATTAGAAGACTCTAATACATTAATGTCATTGTTAGATCCAGGTAAACCGAAATATGCATGTCATATCCAAAGATCGTAATCAGCTACAACTTCTAGAATAATTGTTGGGTTTCCACTGTGACCAGAATATTGCCCAGCCCATGCTGTTGGGCAATTTTTCCACCTCCAATGCATGCAATCTAGACTACCCAGCATACCAGGAAAACCACGTTGCTCACCAATATGAAGAAGCCTAGCAACATCATTAGCATTGGGTGATCGCATGTACTGTCCTCCAAATACTTCAACAACAGCACGACAAAATCTTTTCACACTTTCTATGGCAGTTGATTCTCCTATTTTGATGTACTCATCAGTAGCGTCTGCCGGCACACCATATGCCAATATTCGAAATGCAGCTGTCATTTTTTGTAAACCAGACAAACCAAGTTTTCCAACTCCGTCTTTTTTTTGCACAAAATAGTTATCATGATTACTAACCACATTAAAAATACGCATAAATAAACTTCTTCCCATTCTGAATCTTCTTCGGAACATTGCAGCATTATATGTAGGATTTTCGGCAAAGTAATCATTGAATAGATTACAAGCAGCAGCTTCTCTATTACGATTGATCACTATGTGACCAGGAATAAATCCTCGATGTTTGCCTTTGTCGCTTTCTTCACTCAGATGATTCAAAATGACTTGATTATTGCGGTAAATCGCTTGAGTGACAAGCCTTCTGTGTGCTTCAAATATTTCATCATCTTCAGAGCTTGAGGATGATAAATTTGAAGTACCCTCATATCTAGAACTCATTTTTTAAGAGAAAGAATGTGGTTGAATTGTTTTCAGTTATGGTATGTATTTATAATGCATAATGCACACAACATTATTATTTTTTCAGGCGACGGGACATTACAATGCGCACATCATTATTTCAGAAGACAAGACATCACAATGCATATTTTTGCAGACGACGGGATATCACAATGCACACACTATTATCACACACCATTATTTCAGAAGACAAGACATCACAATGCATATTTTTGCAGACGACGGGACATCACAATGCATATTTTTGCAGATGACGGGACATCACAATGCACACACTATTATCACACACCATTATTTCAGAAGACAAGACATCACAATGCATATTTTTGCAGACGACGGGACATCACAATGCATATTTTTGTAGATGACGGGACATCACAATGCACACACTATTATCACACACCATTATTTCAGAAGACAAGACATCACAATGCATATTTTTGCAGACGACGGGATATCACAATGCATATTTTTGCAGATGACGGGACATCACAATGCACACACTATTATCACATACCATTATTTCAGAAGACAAGACATCACAATGCATATTTTTGCAGACGACGGGACATCACAATGCACACACTATTATCACACACCATCATTTTAGAATGCATATTTTTTCAGACGATGGGACATCACAATATATTATTTCCTATATAATGACATACTAGACATGGCCATCACAATGCACCTCTACTCTTGAAAAAAAATGAGTTCATCTCGTTCATCATCCTACTCAGTTGAAGAAGATAAACATTTGTGTCATGCTTATCTTCATATCTCTCAAAATCCAATCTTAGGAATCAACCAAAAGAAGGATCAATTTTGGGCAAGAGTTGAGATGGAGTATAATCAAGATCCAAATTTTCAAAATTCAGAGCGACTTAGAAGATCGTTACAAAAATGAATGAATACTATCATTGCTGCTATTTCCAAATTGAAGGGTTGTGTTCGACAAATCGAAGAAACGAATCCGAGTGGAGCATCAGAGGAGGATATTGTAAGTTGTTATCATTATTTATTTTGTAGAGTATATCAATTTTATAATCAATATCTAATTTAGTTAATAATTCTATTTTTGTATTATTTTTTTTTACAGATGAATCGTGCACAAATGTTATTAGTGTAAGATCCTAATTACTCAAAGGGTTTCAAATTTGGACATGTGTGGAGCATTCTTCAAGGTATTGAGAAATTTAACAGTGACAACGCCAAAACTGGATCTACGAGAGTGCAACGACAAACTGCTCAAGCTGATTATTCTCAATCTTATAATCTTGAGAAAGATGTTTATTCATCTCCATCTCCACGTGTCTCTTCGTTTGATCTTAATATCGCTGATTCGGATAGTCCTGATACTTCAACTAAACGACCTATTGGGGTGAAGAAAACAAAACTGAAGCGAAAGAATGAACAACAACTTACAAAAATAGTTTCACAAAATGACCAACTTGTTGTGGCATTGGATAGAAGTACCGATGTTGCTATATTCAAGGAAAAGAATAAAATTTTATTCAAAGATTTGAATACCATCGCCGATCCGATAATGCGTGAATTTATTCACAGTGAACAAGTCAGAATTATGCAAAAGAGGAAAATGCACCAAAATTCTCAATCAATTCCACATCAAGGAGAATGATCTAAATTCAATTCGTCTCAAGAAGAAGGACAAGAATTTGAAGATCCTTTGAATGGCTCCGGTCGATTCCAAGATTATTTCAGTGGTTTTGGAGGAAGTGATTTACCAGAATATTAAACATTTAATGGCTCTAGTCCATTTCTGAAGATCCTTTTAGGAAGTTATTATTAGGAAGTTATTTTAAATGCATGTTTACTTTAATGTTTGTTGCATCTTTAAATTATATGTTGGGCTATATGTTATGTATTTTCTATGTATACACTTTGAAATATTAAATATTTAATTGTGTGTTTGTTATAAAATTATCAGTATTATAAATTTTAAAATATTTATAATCTTAGTAATATAACAAATATTTTAAATATTACTTATTTAAGTTAATAACTAATATAAATTTATAATATATAAAATTTACAAAATAAATTTAATTAAATTAAATAATAATAATTTATAATATTTAAGAATATTTTAAATATAAATTTAATATTATAATACATTTAATTAAAATCATGCAACACTTATATAAAATAATTTAAATATAAAATTAATATTATAATATATTTAATTAAATACAAATATAATATTATAATATATTTAATAATAAAATAACCACTTGCACCAATTTGGTGCAAGTTGGTGCCGCACTATTCACTTGCACCAAATTAGTGCCCATTATAGTGTATCCATTGGAGATAAAATGATGCTTCTCCAACACCATTTTAGTGTAATAGTGTATCCATTGGAGATGATCTTATGTATGCCGCCAACCCACTAGATGGTACCATGAGTACTCACACCGATTTGGCTATTGGTTTTTGTATGTCTTTTTTCAATGATATATAATTTATCTTTCATAAAAATAAATAAATAAATACCCAGTGTGTTGCTCAGCTCCTCATCGTTGACAATGATAAACTGTAGAAGATCACGACAATACCCACCGAGCAGTTCAGACTTGAAAGAGATCAAAACCCCCTCACTTAATCACTCTGTACTTGTTTCATCAGAAGCAAAAGTTCTCTTAAGCACTACTTTTTCCTTAGTCTTTGCATCCAGAAATTGGTAGATGATCTTCTAAACCTTCATTAAGGTATATGGTACATGGATCAAGAACACCTAAATCAAATTCTCTGGGTAGTAGTAAGCAGTTGCAAGATGAAATTGGTGAGTTTTAATTCATGCCACTAAAACCTTGTAGTTCAAATTGTGAAGTGCTCCTTCAGTTACTACTGTGTTGTACTATGTCCACAAGGAATGTTAGCATCCATGTCAGATTCTTCATGGGTATTCTATATTTCTATTCACCTTAAGCGATTAGGTAAAAAAAAAAACCCTGTAAGATGTTTATAGCCGCAAGATATCAAGGGACATCGCTACTCGAGTACCCCCAACCATAAAGGTCTGCAGAACAGATGAACTTCTCCTGGCCATTTGGCATACTGAAAGTATTCTAAAGATCAGGTTAATCTTCTATGAGAAACATTGTTCCTTTGAACAAATTTCCATTACTAGGTTAATCACCTGAGGCTTGATTTATCGAGTGCATACACGATAAAACCAGGATGACAAAGAAAAACTAAGGATGCGTTTGGTTTGCTCCATTTTCTATTTTTATTTTTCAGAAAATTATTTCTCATTTTTTGAAAAATGACTTTATTTCATTCTCTAATTTTCCAGAAAACGTTATATCTTTTTCTGAAAAACAAGGCTGGAAAATGCAAACCAAACGCATTTCCAAAAAACCGTATTTTCTACAGAAAATGAAAATGAAAAACAAACGTATCAAACGCAGCCTAAGATTGTTATGATAAATCATGGAAAGGAATACACTTTTTGTTAAACAACATTTCATTTGTTACACGACGACAATGTACGCTTCAACTCGTCCGTCTTCCAGTGGAGACATGATTAGCAACGAGATAAACTATTATAGAGCACCCTTGTTTATCGATATTGAATAATATTAACTGGTAATTTTTGGAAATTTGGAACTACATGGTCAAGCTTTAGGAAATAGAAGAATTACAATTGCATGATCAAGGTAGGGGAAAAGAAGAACTGCATTAGAAACTTACCAAGAATTACAATTACAATCTCTTTTAAAGCTCATTGCTGATCTCGGACTCGGAGATGAATCCAACTGACGTCGATGTCTTGCACTATTGGAACTTGAAGAGTCAACAGAACTGCAAGGTGCATTTGTATGTTATACATCCCTTAAGAGCATCTTAAGATTTGTGAAAGGTTTATAAAATCAAAAAAGTTGAATAAAAAAGTTTGAATGGATGTGAGATTTGTAATTTAAAAATAATAGTGAAAACTCAAACCTGTTCTTTTACCTCAAAATTGATATAATATATATGCAACTACATGTTATGCATTGAACCACAAAGAAACTCATTTAGAACTCTAATCATTGAAAATGTTTCAATAAAATTTTCTAATATTGATGTGATATATTAAAATTAAAAAAAAAATTTAGAGTTCTAATGGTTAGAAATGGTTAGAGATGCCTTAAGTTGAAGTTTGATCCTAAACAGGGACGGCCCTGGGCAAGGGCAACCAGGGCGCTTGCCTAGGGCCCAAATATATATATATATATATATATATATATGCCGAACCCTAGCTCTCGCACGAACGAACGACACACATTCCCTCCCTCTCTCAAAGGAGCACTCCCTTGGCTACGGCGAGATGAGCTCTCTCTCGGTCTCTTCCTATTCTCCCATGAACTAGGTTTTCCGGTCCTCTATTGCCGCACCCTCCTTGCTCGACGCGACGAAGCTCCCTCTTCCCATGACGTCGAGTATATTTTCTACAATTCTGCTCTTCCTGGCTCCTACTACTAAGCCCTAAGGTGAGGCACTTGATTTTTATGTATTCTTATACGAATGGCCTGTTAGCTCCCAAAGTATCTATCAACTCATGACTATAAAGTATGTATATATAGACCATAAACAAGGGTGACTGGCCTGCATAGTATTGGATTAGAATATTCCATAGATTACCTAGCAATGAATGCCCTGTTAATTCCTCCACTGTAGGTGTGACTATCTATTGTTCTTGTATTTGGATTCGGAAAGAGCAAACTTCTTCAATTCCTTATATGTATTCTTATGTAGTTTTTAATGTATTTTTATGTATCTTCAATAACCAATCACAACACTTGATTTTTATGTATTCTTCTAGTTCAAGATTGCAATATGTGTATTCTTATGGTTCAAGTTTGTTTTCCGACCCTTTCTTATTGGTTTGCTCTAAAATAATTGAATTGTTGTGTTTTTTTATAAATTTATAGGATATCTTTGTAAGATTTTATATAAGTGGATTTCGAATCGAAGAAAATTCTTCATCTCAAATTTTATTGTTCTTTGTTTATTGCTTATTATTCATAATTATCTATCATCATGAAACAACTCTCTGGATATCAAAAAAGACAAAAAAAAAAAAAGAAAAAAAATGAGATAACCCAAAGCTTAAGAGGTTCAATGAATAAATATTTTAGTAAAGAATCATATAACACAATGGAAAGCTTAGTTCAAATTTTAACTAATGAATTAAATACAAATAAAGATTTTGTTGAGAACAACATTTATGAAAATGAAGAATTGGTGAGAAACGAAAGTGATGAGAATGAGAAATTTGTAAAAAATGAGAACAATGAGAATATAAATTTTAATGATTTGGATGAAGTTGAAATTGACAAAATTAAAGATACTGATAATTGTTGTGATGATGAGCATACAAATGAATATCAATGTTCGACACCTAGATATGATTTGAATATATTTGACCCAAGAGTTTGAGATAATCTTGATATAAAAATGAGAGATTTACTTGTAGAAAGAGGTCCTAAAAGAGAAGATATTCTCAAGTTTCCTTTAGATAAAGAAGGTCGACACATTTCTCATACTTATTATGTTCAAATGTTACCAAATGACAAGACTTGTGATCGAAAATGGTTAATGTACTCAAAGGAGTTGGATAAAGTATTTTGTATTTGTTGTAAGTTGTCTGAAGTAATACATACTGATCCTGTCACAAGGTGAGGTGGACTCCCAAGGGTGAGATGGTTTCCTGAAGCTTACGAGTTGCAGACGCGGGCTCCGGTGTTCGCTCCTGGCCTGCAAGACAAAGACCGTTAGAACCAGCCGGGAAAAGTCCCCGGCAAGACACTCCGACGGTCAAGTCAGTCCCCGGTGGTGGTAGAGCAAAAGGAAAGTAATAGAATAGTAAAATTGCACTATCGTGCATACCTAAGGCGTGTGGAGTGGAGAGGCTTATATAGCCGGGGAAGCTAATAGCTAATGCCCAACCTGCCACCTTTTGTCCTGTAGCGAGGACAGGGCAAGACATGCCCAGAGGTGGTAGGGTAATGTGTCGTATACCGGAATAAGGAAAAGGGCACTGTCAACTTAAAGGCCAGCGCCGTCGGGCGCCGCTCGGTCTAACACAGAGCTAGGTGGTCGTAGTACGGGAGGTTAGGATATGGCAGGGAGATCATGGCATCAGTGAGATACTCGCGGCTAGTGCCAGAATGATGTCATACCTGCGCCGACCCCGTACTCCTTCTGCTGGTCCTATGTCAGGGAATGGTTGTTCTGGTGAGTCACGACAATACCTCAAACACGAATGCCGACTGTGGGCACAGAACGAGAAGGCCGACTGAGGGCCTAGAGTAGCGGTGCCGACTGAGGGCACAGGATGAGGAGGCCGACTGAGGGTTTAGAGTAGCGGTGCCGACTGAGGGCACAGGATAAGGAGGCCGACTGAGGGCCTAGAGTAGCGGTGCTGACTGAGGGCACAGGATGAGGAGGTCGACTAGGGGCCTAGAGTGCTGGTGTGATTCGGTGATACATCAAGTAAAGCCTCCTTGGCTCAGGCTTACCCTAGGAGCGTGGGCCGCCACGCGTCGGCTGGGAGCCGAACCGAGAGGGGTGCGGGGACAGGCCCGCGATAGTCTGGATGCTCGGTCAGGCCGATTCTGAGGAACGTGGGTCGCCACGCGCCTGATCGGGGATACTGAGCCGAGTGGTGTGTGAGCGTATAGCTGCATATGTCTTCAAGATGCTTTGAATTTGAGATTCCTCCGACTCGGGAGAACTGAGATTCAGTGGCGCTGTGAGTCAAGTCTTCTTGGACTCAGGCCTCTCGACCCAGGCCCTCCTGGCCTCAGGGGCCTTTTGGGGGTTTACGACCCCCTTAGTCTCGATGATTACCTTTTACCAAGGCCTATTCCTTCTCATTCTCGAGGGAACTAGGCCGAGCTGCCCATATAATCCTTATATCCCATGGGCTCCCGAAGCCCACAAACCTATCTCCTGCTGACGAGGCGCCAGGCTGCCGGGCCAGACTGTACGTAAGCTGGCCCGGGATCATAAGTGCCCCCTCGAGTCTAGTCGAAAGATGTGACAAGTCCGACTGACTGGACTATCCTTCTTGCCTGAGCCTGGCGCAGCCGAGTGACTGGTTCTTGTGGCCGGCTTCCATAGTCGACCTTGAGCTAGTGACTCACTCGGATGGTAAGTTGTCTTATTGAATGTCTTTTCGCCTTCCCGTCACAGAATCATTACATATCTTTTCTCTAATTGCGGCCTTAATGGTTGGGGACACATGTCCACCAGCCATTCGTTTTTCGAGTAATGAGTGTTGGGATCTCCCGACACCAAAAACACAAAACGTAGCGGAAACAAGATCCCTCGAGTGATCCATGCGAAAGAAAACTCGTACAAAGTTCATCTATCTAATAGATCTATCTAACTGTATACCTTTGGAGCGTGCCCTTCGCTTATCCCGCTCGTCCAAGATGCGCCAGATCTCTTGCACGTTCAAGTGTCCGTGCCTCTATTCGTATCCACACAGACATGATCTCTCAACTTCGGGAAGAACTACCTTAGTTGTGCTAGCAACTTGAAGTAGTTCACAAGACCACCAAGAACCCAACAAGGGTTTCGGCCAAAGGGGAGAAGAGGAAGAAGAGAGGAAGGGAAGAAAGGAAAGACACCACCTATCATTCAAAATGACTAGACTCTCTTTTATACTCATCCCATGAATATGAAGAGTCTTTTGTCTCTTTGACTTCCCTTCATTAAAGCCAATAAAGAGCACATCTTTTCATGTGACTCTTCACCTTCTCTTCATCTAATGAAGAGAGACTTTTCTCTTTCCTTCATTAAACACTTTAATGAATTTCCCCTGCAATTCCGACCGGGCCTCTCAGGCTTCCGACCAGGTCTCCCGACCAAGTCTACTGAGCAAGTCGTCGAGCTCCCGACCCAGTTTGCCGAGCTCCCGACCCAGTTTGTTGAGCGCCGAGCTCCCGACCCAGTGTGTCGAGCGCCGACCAAGTCTGTTGAGCGCCGAGCTCCCGACCAAGTCCCTGAGCTCCTGACCCGGGCTCCCGACCTAATCTCCTGAGTTCCCAACTCGAGCTCCCGATCAGATCTCCCGAGTTCCCAACTCGGGCTTCCGATCAGTCTTCCCGAGTTCCCAACTCGGGCTCCCGATCTGATTTCCCGATCAGATCTCTCGAGTTCCCAACTCGGGCTTCCGATCAGTCTTCCCGAGTTCCCAACTCGGGCTCCCGATCTGATTTCCTGAATCATCATGTCCTTAGTGTGTGATCCAATAGGTTCTCGTGACGTTGGCAATGCGCCTAAATGCTTTAGACACATAAGCAATGAGCGGCATCTAGCAATGCATCATTGGTACCCAAGTAACAAGAAAAGTCGAGATCCGACTAAACCTCCATGACTATGATAGTGTATGACCTTGTCCTTCTATCCTTGATATCTAGATTGACCAATGAGGCATAGACCGTGTCATCCTCAATCAATTTTTGTGTTTCTTGATCCCCGAGTAGACTCACTCAAACAAATGAGTTCAATATCTCATATTGACTCATTTGAGCATGGTCATGCGTTTCTGTAATCCTACTCGATCAAGGGGCCCACAGATATCACTCCTGTCATATGGGAGGGATAGATCTCATCTACATCACTCACATCCCTCCGCATAATTCATTACATACCCAATGATCGCCTTTATAGTCCACCCTATTACGGGTGACGTTTGATGATACCAAAGTACATAACTCCTTATGTAGGCAACCGTAGTGACTTCAGGTCTAAGGACTATTCATACTAATAGTCACATGAGAAAGTTTATGACACTCATATGATAATCTATGAAACTTTCTCATGGCGGGTCAATTCAATACACATTTTCTAATGTATACCCATGTGTCAACTTGATATCACATATCTATGACTTGTGAGCTCAAGTCATCAATTGACCTACATGCTAGTCTCCATGCATTAATATTGTCCATGAATATTAATGCTTGACTAGGAATAATTTAGTCTAGTGTTCTCTACATTATCTCACTATCGATTCAACCAATCGATATAATATAGATAGGAACCTATTACACAAGAACATTATTATACTTAGTTATTTGGCACAAATAATAAAGTAAGTATAATAGCCAAACATGTCTTTATTAATGATAGAATATGATACAAAAAAGTCCCTAGTCAATCACCACATAATTGGCTCTAGGGCTCCTACTAACAACAAGGAATATGCCGCCCCTCTTGTGAATGTTCGACCCGCACGTGTGATCTGTCGTTTCGAGAGCTGTCCCGAGCTCTATCGAACGGTTTCGGCTCGAGCCTGCCTTTTTCTCAGTTCGCCATCGGACGACTGATATCATTCTCTGGCCCCTATAAATATGCTTCTTACTTCACCGTTTTTACCATCGCGTTTTACCCTCGACACCATCCTGCTGTCGCTTCGAGCTCTGCTAGGGTTTCAGCGAGTCCTCCTTTTTCGACTTCCTTCTCCGGCGACCTTTCCTCCTCGGTTAGTTTCTTCACCTTTCTATTTCACATGGATTCACCTTCTTCATCCTCCTCCCCTGCCTCGCCCTAGTATTCTGCCATGGTAATTGACCTTACTGCCCACGACCTGGATCAGCTTCAGTCAGACTTCTTAATTCTCTTCGACCACAGACTCCGCCTGCCCAAATCAACCGACCGCCTTGACTCCGCTCCTTCCGGCTATATCACCTTGTCCCGAGACCGCCTACAAGCCGGTCTCCGCTTCCCCATCCATCCATTCATCTCTTCGATCTACACATACTTCCGCATACCCTTGCCCCAGCTAGCTCCGAATGCTATCCGCCTGATGTGCGGATCGACTATCATCTTCACCTTGTATAAAATTCCCCTTCAACCTGAATTCTTTCATTACTTCTTCTATCCCAAACAACAGGAGCCGGGCGATTTTTTCTTCCAAGCCCGAGCCAAAACCTCCTTTCTAACGAAACTTTCCTCTTCCAACAAAGGATGGAAGGAGCACTACTTCTTTGTTAAGCCCATCCCAACCCCGAGCTGGACCATGGCTTGGGTCGAGGAACTTCCTTCCTCTCCTCCCCTTTCCAAGTACTACCGCACCTCTGCGGCCTACTAGTCGGCAATATCCAAGCTAGACAGTAGGTGCTTCCACGGGGTGCACTTGCTGAGGGAGGAACTCCTTTCTATATTCGGCCTCAGCCCCATGCCGACTCCCGGGCTGGCCCCAGTCGGTGAGTATTGTGGCGCTTCTTTCGAACAATTTTTAGTTCTGACCAAGCTTGTGTTGTTTTCGTAGTTTCTGTTGGATCGGGTTGAACCGGCTAGAGGGGGGTGAATAGATGGTAAAAAAATATGAAAGTGGAGGTACTCGTCTTTAAAAAAGAAACTTAGTCACAACTGAGAATGTTACTTCCAAGGCAGTGGACGTTCAATAAAAATCTCCTTGTGGCGGAGAAGCCTTACAAAAATAGCATGCTAGACTTTTAGAGAGTTTACAAGAATGAATAAAATGATTGATTAAAAAGGTTGAAACTCTAAGCCTATTTATAGCCTAAGAGAATAAATCTGGATTGTTGATTGTTGAGGAATTTTCTCTTGGCCGTTGATCCATGGATGTAATCTGGATGGTTGATCTTGGATGGGATTAAACTGCATCCATTGGATCTGATTCAAGGATAAGGTTTTATCCTTTAAGATTTTATCATCTGCTTTAGACTTCAATGTTATCATCTTCAAGTAGAATCATCGGCATCCTCTTAGTATCATTAATTGCTATCCCAATCGGTAACCATGGCAATATATGTAAGGTGAGGTCTTGGGATTGAGTCTTCTTAGTAGCAATTAAATTCTTCTTTTTCCAACGCCTTGTTTGACATGGTCAAACTGACCAGTCTTTTAGTTCTTCTTCTGGGTGATTTTCGGCCAACCGGAGTTAGGCTCACCCGAACCCGACTCCGACCTTTCGCCCCTCGAGCGTCTTTCTCCCGGCTTCTCGTCCCTCGGACACCACGCACGTCCTTCTCGCTCCACCGGCATACTCTTCCGCAGCTTCCGCGTCCCTTGGATTGTACCGAGCCCGTCGGCTCACTTCCCCGCACAATCTTTCTCGTCCGCTACGTCTTACGCTCGACTTCCTCCGTACTTAAGCTCCTGCACACTTAGCAGAGGGATTAAACACACCAGGACCTAACTTAAATCGGTTGATCCTGGGGTACTTACAATCTCCCCCTTTTTGTTGTGCATCAATCTGAGTTAAGTTAGGATAAACAAATAAAAAAAACATGCATAATAATGCAAACAGTGTAAATTCAAAAAAAATTAAATTTAGAGTAAATTAAAATTCTACACCTTAACCTAATACTATTCCTCCCCCATTGATCACATCCAAAAATGGGGGAATATAATTAGGGAAGAAGAAAAATTTTGAGTGCGATAAAAAATATTCTAAGTGAAAAAAAATCGCGTTGCCATAGATTTTTCAAATTTAAAATGGCATATATTTTTTTCAAAGTTAGTTCCATTTTTTTGTAAAAAAAATGACTTAAAAAATCCAAAAAAAATGTTTGATAAAATCCACAGCTGATGAGGAGATAAAAAAAATCAGATCTGGTCAAAATATTTTTCTATCGATTTTTTTTAAAAAAATCATATTTCAATAAACAATTCATAAAAAAATCAAAAAAATCTGAATATTTTTATTAAAGTCAAAGATGAAGATATGAGTTTGGACAAAACTTTTGAGTTTTAAATTCGTTCATCAAGTCCAAAAATGACAAACCAGCACATAAGAGTTCTTGAAAAATACTTCAAAAAATTTAAAAAAAATTTATAATGAGCCTTTCCCCTAAACTCTTAATTTCAAATTTCGAGGGAAAAAATATTCGAAAATTTTTGAATGAAGTTCCAGTAGATAAACAGTATAATTGTGCATAAAAAAAATAAAGACATAATTTTTGTTAGAGAAACAAAATGCGCACATATATAATAACCAAAAAAAAATTATCAGTTTAATACAAATTTAGGAACCCAAAATAAGTTCCTGTCTACAGGATTAATTAAAAACTTAGGCGAAATATAACTTTTGGGCACCTTTTTAAATTGGCCCTTATGATTTTTAAAATATCAATTTAAATTATCAGGAAAGCTATTTTTCTTTTGGCGTAAATATGCAATATCAAGTTCTAATTTTTGCACTAAAATTTTTAAATTATCATTTTCATTTTTCAAAATTTCAGAGGAGGATGTAAGTGTTAATTCATTTTTTAATTTTAAATTATCTTTTTTTAATTTATAATTAGATTTGAGCAAGGCTTTAACTCCTGCATATAATTGATTATGAGGAAGAAAACAAACCTCACTTACCGGGTCACTTTCGAAAAGCGAGGTTCCTCTTTCATCGTCGCTTTCTTATGACGTCTCTCCCCCTTCATCAGTGCTCCATTCTTGATGATTTGTCATCAGCGCAAGTCCCGCGTATTCTTGACCTTCCGACTCTTTTGATGAGGACTCGTCGTCGAGTTGGATCTTCCTTGTGTTCAGTGTGATGATATTTGATTTCTTATTCTTTTCTTCATGCAATTCCAGGAATTTCTCCCAGAGCTCTTTTGCCGAGTTGTAATTCTCGATGCGGTTAACTTCTTGCGCGGGAAGAACGGAAAGTAGATGAAATTCAGCTTTGCTGTTTGCTTCAAAGTCTGATTTCTCCTTCTTGGTCCACGACTCTATTTCTTTATCCTTGCCGTTGTTGTCTTTAGGAACTAAAAAACCATTTTCATAATTAGTAGCAATTTAATATCAGTTTTAAAAAATACCTGCATTCGGCGCTTCCACATCATGAACTCCCCCTCAAATTTCGGCGGGTAGATTACGGCTCCAACTATTTTTTCGAAATTGCTATAGTTGGCGATTAGTCCTTCGGCGGCGACCTTGGCTCTGATACCACTTGTTGGATCGGGTTGGACCGGCTAGAGGGGGTGAATAGACGGTAAAAAAAAAAAAATGAAAGTGGAGGCACTCGTCTTTAGAAAAGAAACTTGATCGCAACTGAGAACGTTGCTTCCAAGGCAATGGACGCTCAATAAAAATCTCTTTGTGGCGGAGAAGCCTTACAAAAATAGCATGCTAGACTTTTAGAGAGTTTACAAGAATGAATAAAATGATTGATTGAAAAGGTTGAAACTCTAAGTCTATTTATAGCCTAAGAGAATAAATCTGGATTGTTGATTGTTGAGGAATTTTCTCTTGGCTGTTGATCCATGGATGTAATCTGGATGGTTGATCTTGGATGGGATTAAACTGCATCCATTGGATCTGATTCAATGATAAGGTTTTATCCTTTAAGATTTTATCATCTGCTTTAGACTTCAATGTTATCATCTTCAAGTAGAATCATCGGCAGCCTCTTAGTATTATAATTGCTATCCCAATTGGTAACCATGGCAATATATGTAAGGTGAGGTCTTGGGATCGAGTCTTCTTAGTAGCAATTAAATTCTTATTTTTTCCAGCGCCTTGTTTGACATGGTCAAACTGACCAGTCTTTTGGTTCTTCTTCTGGGTGATTTCCGGCCAACCGGAGTTAGGCTCACCCGAACCCAACTCCAGCCTTTCGCCCCTCGAGCATCCTTCTCCCGTCTTCTCGTCCCTCGAACACTGCGCACGTCCTTCTCGCTCCACCGGCGTACTCTTCCGCAACTTCCGTGTCCCTCGGATTGTATCGAGCCCGTCGGCTCACTTTCGCGCACAATCCTTCTCGTCCGCTACGTCTTACGCTCGACTTCCTCCGTACCTAAGCTCCTGCACACTTAGCAGAGGGATTAAACACACCAGGACCTAACTTAAATCGGTTGATCACATCAAAATCAACCAGGGATACTTACAGTTTCCTCAATGTTGGCTGCAACCCTGGTGGAAGGCTTCAGCCTGGATGATGCCAAGTTGGAAGCTCGGATCGCTGCTGAGCTACAGTCTAGGGAGGGTGCCCCGATTGGGGTTACCTCAGCGGACCCGGCTCCGATTGCCCCGGAGAAAATACCTGCCACCTCTGAGACGACTCCCCCAGTAGCAACCGAACAACCCGCCTCCTGAAAGCGCCAACGAGCTGTTGGAGCTTGGATGGCTAGAGAGGCGGGGGTGAATATAGCCAGACACAGATTTTTCATTCTCTTTGAGTTCTTCTGCGATCAGAGATTAGCAGCAGCGGAAACAAACACAGAAAGAACAATGCAAAGAAAGAAAGCAAACCAAATCGCTAACACGACGATGTACAAGGTTCGGGGATAACATGCCCCTACTCCTTGGCGTGCCTGTGAGATGGGCGATCCCTTGATCGTCTATAGATCAAGCCCCAGGTGACCCCGGATATAACAACGCCTCCTTCTCGGTGGAGAAACCTCTCCACAATTGCCTCAAGATGATATGAGATTAAGTGCACACGACAATGAGAAAGATTGCTCACAAAGATGTAACAAGAACGCTCAAGCACAAAACAACAGAGAGCACACGACACAGCACAGCCTAACTCCTCAAGTTTCTTTCTGTTCTTCCTTGTCGCTCCTCTGCTTCCAGCTTTGTCTTAAGCCTCTTCTCCTCGTCGCCAAGCCTCGTCAGCATCCTCTGAGCACAGCCTGAACCCACTGACCTCCCTGAGCACTCAGTCCACTGAAGACCTCTTCAGCTGAGCCTCCGTCAGTCGCCAGCCGCTCCTCAGAAGCCGTTGAAAGCTGAGAAGAGAATCCATCCAAACCTGCTCAATGGAAAGTCCCATTTGACTATCCTCCATTGTTTGAATCATCCCTGTAAAGCCTGCACACTCCAACAGAAGCTTAGCAAATGCATATCAAACAATATCACATAATATCAGCAGGTAGCAGAGAAAACGCAGACGCGATCAGAAGTCTGACAGCGATTTCGAATTAAAGTTCAGCTTCTGATCAGTCACCAGACCGATCAGAGAGGACCCTGATCGGTCACCGGACTGATCAGGGTTAGCCCTGACCGATCAGGCTCTAGGAGCCTGATCGGTCCACGGTGAGAAATCTGAGATCGCGACTTCTAGTGATCGGTCACCAGACCGATCCAGCACTAGCTGGGTTTCCTCCAGCTTCTTTCTGCCACAACCCCTGATCGGTCTGGTGACCGATCAGGCCACTCTCTGACCGATCAGGGTCCATCCTGATCGGTCATAGTGAGGAGCTCGCGATTTCTAAAATCCCTCAGATCGTTCACCAGAACGATTAGGAGCTCTCCCTGATCGGTCACCAGACCGATCAGGAGCCGAACAGAAGCCAACCCAAGTTTCTGCAAACATTCTGTTCTCTCCCTGATCGGTCACCAGACCGATCAGCCTCCTCTGGATCGGTCACCAGACCGATCCACAACAGGAGTTCGTGCCAATCTTCCTGATCGGTCATCAGACCGATCCAGAGACTTCCAATTCAACCCTAAGTCAAGAGAACGAGCTCCCTAGCCCTCTTTGACTCGTGCTCAGTCCCCCGGACCAAGACTCCGTGCCCAGCTTCACTCACTGGGACTTCATTCAACCTAGCTTCACTCACTAGGACCTGACTTCACTCACCAGGATTTCAGTCACCCGGCTTCACTCACCGGGATTTCAACCTAGCTTCATTCACTAGGATTTCAATCACCTGGCTTCACTCACCAGGACTCGGCTTCACTCACCGGGATTTCAACCTAGCTTCACTCACTAGGATTTCAATCACCTGGCTTCACTCACTAGGACCCGACTTCACTCACCGGGATTTCAACCTAACTTCACTCACTAGGATTTCAATCACCTGGCTTCACTCACCAGGACCCGGCTTCACTCACCGGGATTTCAACCTAGCTTCACTCACTAGGTATGCCTAGTCCCACTAGGTCTTTTCCACTTCACCTAGTTCCACTAGGTGTGCCTAGTCCCACTAGGTCTTTTCCCATGCCAGCGTGCGATCTCCCGATCCACCTGGACTTAATCCGAATTCATTCAACCAAACTTAAATCGTTGTCAACACCAAAACAACAATCGGGCCAGACTGCATCAACAATCTCCCCGTTTTTGTTATTTGACAATCCCGATTTAAGCTTAGGTATTAGATCAATTGAAGTCCATTCAATTATCGTAAGGGAATCAAGTGTTGGAACTTGGATGGCTAGAGAGGGGGGGGGGGGTGAATGTAGCCAGACACTTGAACTTTAGCTCTTTTCAAGTTTTTGCACCTCAAATGTTAGTAGCACAGCGGAAGCAAAAGAAAAACAGAGTTGCAGAAAACTAAACCCTAAGCTAAGAACACACACAAGGACGCTAACAAGAGGATTTACAAGGTTCGGGGATAACTTTCCCCTACTCCTTGGCGTGCCCTTAAGGTGGGCGATCCCTTGATCGTCGACAGATAAAGCCCCGAAAAATCCGGATAAAATGCAACCTCCTTCTCGGTGGAGTAACCTCTCCACAGCGTTTCAAGATGGAACAAATATTAAGTACAGGAAACACAAGAAGGATCTTACTTAGCACTTAGAACCACAAGAACATAAGCAAACTTCTCCCGAGCTCCACTCAGTGCAGATCTCACGCAAGAACTCCCTTCTTCGTGTCTTCTCGCTGATGGACTCAAGCTCCTTGTTTCTTCTTCCAAGTGCCCAAGTAACAGACGGTTGCTCAAGACAGTAGAGTAATCGCAAGTGTAGAGCAAAGCTTTCGATGATGGAGAACTGATAGCACAGTAAGCACTCTAGCAAGAATTCTATTCCGCTCTTCTCCGCTACCCAGCTTAACCAACTTCCATCGCCAGGTCAACCGTTCCTCTGCAGCAGCTCCCAGCTGCTCTCCTGCAACAGCTAGCTATCCCTGACCTCCTCTGAACTCACTGAATCCCTTCCAGTCGAGCCCCAGGTCATCAGCTCCTCAGCCGTTGCAGCTCACGCCAGAGAACGTTGCAACCTGCTGAAGCAAACAGCCAAAACTGCTGTAGCGAAAACCTTCTTTTGACTTCCCTTTGATGATCCCTGAGTCACCTGCACACTTAGCAGCACATTAGAGCAGCAAATCAACAGAAGATCAAAGCATCAGAACATATCAATGGAGTATCAGTGGTGATCAGAAGTGTTCAGAGCGCGATCAGAACTCTGACAGCGCATTTTGAATTAAAGTGATCGGTCACCGGACCGATCAGGATGATCCTAGACCGATCAGGCTCCAACTTGATCGGTCCCCAGTGAGAAACCTGGAATCGCAAGCTTGTATGATCGGTCACCCTGATCGGTCACCAGATCGGTCACCAAACCGATCCAGAAATCTGATTGCCACAATCCCGCCTGAAATACACGGCTGATCGGTCACCAGACCGATCAGGACACTTCCTGACCGATCAGGCTCCAGTCTGATTGGTCAGGGTGAGAAATCTCGCGACAGTTGATCGTTCAGACTGATCGATCAAGGTTTCTCCCTGATCGGTCACCAGACCGATCAGGAGTCGAACAGTAGGTTTGCCAAAGTTACTGGAAGGTCCCTGATCGGTCACCAGACCGATCAGACATCGCTGGATCGGTCACCAGACTGATCCACGAGGGAACTTCGTGCCAACTTCCCTGATCGATCACCAGACCGATCCGGGCAAGGCCAAACCCACTCTAAGTCAAGAGAACTGGCTCCCAGCCTCCCTTGACTCGTGCTCAGTCCCTCGGACCAAGACTCCGTGCCCAGTCTCACTCACCGGGACTTCAACCTAGCCCTCCAAGATAGGACCTGGCTTCACTCACCAGGATTTCAACCTAGCCCTCCAAGCTAGGACCTGGCCCTCCAAGCCGAGATTTCATCCAACCTAGCCCTCCAAGCTAGGACCTGGCCCTCCAAGCCAGGGTTTGATCCACCTGGCCCTCCAAGCCAGGATTTCATCCAACCTAGCCCTTCAAGCTAGGACCTGGCCCTCCAAGCCAGGGTTTCATCCACCTGGCCCTCCAAACCAGGATTTCACACCTAGCCCTCCAAGCTAGGACTTTTTCCACACCTAGCCCTCCAAGCTAGGACTTTTCACACCTAACCCTCCAGGTTAGGATTTTTCCACACCTAGCCCTCCAAGCTAGGATTTTTCCACACCTAACCCTCTAGGTTAGGACTTTTCACACCTAGCCCTCCAAGCTAAGACTTTTCCACACCTAGCCCTCCAAGCTAGGATTTTTCCACACCTAACCCTCCAGGTTAGGACTTTTCACACCTAGCCCTCCAAGCTAGGACTTTTCACACTTAGCCCTCCAAGCTAGGATTTTCTCACACCTAACCCTCCAAGTTAGGATTTCATCAAACCTAATCCCACTAGGTATGCCTAGTCCTCGACCAGGACTTAATCCCAATCATAATCATCTCATCAACCTAAACTAAAATCGGTGTCAACACCAAAACAACAATCGGGGACAGACTGCATCAACAATCTCCCCCTTTTTGTTGTTTGACAACCCAATTTTAAGTTTAGGGATTCAAAATCAATTTTCTCAAATTTCACACTCATAGGGGATCAGGATCCTCCCCCTACAACATTAACCTAAACTTAACCAACCATACTCTCCCCCTTTGTCAAACACCGAAAAGGGTCTAGAGGGGTTGTTAAGTTTAAACATACTCCCCCTCAACCCTAGGGGTTTCCCAAATCAACATAAGATTTGATTGAATTTTTGAAAACATACGAAAACATATGATAAAGATAAGACATGTCAAAACAATCATATGTATCATATGAACATGGAAGAGCAAGTTTGACATAAAAATAGGCATAATGTCAGACGCATCATACAGCACCACAGTATAGTCAATCATAGCAAAAGTCATAACAGTCAACAACATCAATCCTCGGCGGGGTCATCATCAGATGAATCATCAATATATATAACATCCCCTGGTGGAGTGCTGCTGGAGGTCGCAGCGCCAGGAAACGTATGCTAGTACCACTCCTCATACCACGTCTCCTACAGTGAGCAGATCCCAGAAACATCGGATGCTAGAGCGACTAGTCGGCGATCGAAGGACCGAAACTCTGAGCTGACCTCCTGTTGCCAGAGCTCGAAAATATGTAACTCGCGCTCCATCGTCCGCTCCAGCTCCGCAACCTGCCAGCAGAGATCTGGATCCGGCTCATAGTACTCCTCAGCAGCAGTGGACGGCTCCTGATCATGGACTGCTCTAGGTAACTCCTCCATACGTCTCCGATCCTTCCACCTCAGCCCCTGCGGTCCGACGACAATGCCAGACTGGGCCAACATGCGTCGGTCGAGTCGGAAGTCCTGCCGAACCATAGGTATGATGCTGCCCTGTGAGACGTCGATACCAACCGAATGCAGCCAAGCAGTAATGATATGTCCAAATGGCATGTACACTGTCTGACCGTACATCTGACTGTAGGTAATGATGGAGAAATAGATGGAAGTCACTGGGTCAAAGTTTAACTGCTGATGCATCCCATAGAGCATCAAGCAGTGGAATGAGTGAATTTCATCTAAGTGTTTTGAAGTAGTTGGGAGGAGACAATTAGTGATGATCTTAAACAAAACATACTCAACGGGGAAGGTGGAGAGCAGGAAATGTGGGAAATAACCGGCGTGCTCACCGGGACCCCCTGGCTTGGGATGGCCGAAAAAGTATCATAGATAGAGTCAGGAGTGACTCCATCAAAAGGAACCGGTAGAGGATCCGGAAGATAAGGGTAGAGTGGAAATCATTATATGATCAGCGACAGCCAAGAAAGGCAGTGAAGGCAGATAGATCAAAATTAAGGTTGATACCGGCAACACGGGTCCTCCACCCCGTACCCTCTCCACCGACCATGTTATTATAGAATTCGAAAACCAAATCAAAGTTGATTGGCCTCTCAAGGAAAAGAATGGATTGAAGTCCGTAAAACTCAATGATTCGTCGTACCGATGGACAATGTTTGTAAATGAATGTTTGGTCCACATATCGACAGGGCATGAGCTTGAAAGTTTGATACTGAAAAGCTAGTGCGTAATGAATATTTTGAAATCTGGTATAAGAGGATGGTTGAGGATTTGAAGAGGATGAGGGACCTTTGCCCTTTGAGCTTCCCTCAATGGGTTCCTTGCCCTTAGATGACTTTCTAAAGGTTTGAAGAATTGATCATGACAGCAAATTGAATCAAATGAAGTAAATCGAATATTGATAAAATCATGACACAAGTTAAAGGATCACACGGTCATATTGATCAGATTAATCAAAGCAGAAAATGATCAAATGAACATAGGTTTAATCAACGGAGTAAGATTTGATCAATAATCAAATGACAGAAAGATTTGATCATATGGGTAAGGCATGGATCATCATAATCAA